>OZ023262.1:45316002-45831002 GCA_964006375.1 Tillus elongatus
AGAAAATGAATTTCAAATAGACGCTTTTTTTGATGATTTAGCTGTGGTTTCAACTATAGGGTTATAATACATGAAGAAAAACTTTGTACCTACCCCTTGTTAAGCTTGCGCGCACGAAGCAGTGTGAGATTTGGCATATTTAAAGTGGATATAAACAAGGAGAGCAGAAAGATAAAATGTATGTATAATATGTATGTATGTATGTATAATATGTGATTAATAGATTAAACATTGCTTTTTTCTAATTAGATGAGCGTCTCGCGACTATATATATATATATATATATATATATATATATATATATATATATATATATATATATATATATATATATATATATATACCGATAACTCAAAAAATAATGGGCCGATCTTGATGAAATTTGGTGAGTACCTTCCTTTTGCAAGTGGCTTGGACAGGTTCGTTATCCAGGAAAATCGGCCCAGGTTTTCCCGTAAAATTTTCTGTTTTCTTTCTAAAAAAATGTATATCTCCAGAAATAACAAAGTAAGGGCAACCAAATTTGGTACACGTATTTGCATTATAAAGAGTGAACAATGTACCAAAATCTAGGTTTCTAAGTTTAAGGACAGAAAGTTATGGGCAGATAAAGAAAAAAAATAGAGTTTTCGTGAAAGTCGCAATTTGAAACGTCAAAATTGGCAATGTTTAGACAAAGAACGTGAAACAAATACGCATTGTGAAAAGCAAATGTTGCAAGAAGAGTGTTTTGCGAACCCTTAGCTTTTAGTTTCAACCGTCATTGACCTTCATTTTACTAAAATGTTTACAGAAAATTCATTTCAAATAGACCCTTTCTCTGATGCTTTGGCTGTCGGTTAATTAAGTTGATGCTTTCGCTGTAGGTTTAATGAAGTTTATGGTTTAACGGTCTATAATTTTTAGCAAATTTTCGTAGAACATATTCGTTAATGCATTTTTGCATTTTTTATCGAAATATGATGCAAGTTTATAAGTAAAAAATCTGGACGCAGTAAGTGTGTTTTGGTAGCGAATTTTCATTAAATCCTTCAAATTTCAATGAATCAATTTGCTATTAACGTAAGGTTTGTTGGCTAGGAAACCAACCTTTAAGTTTAGTTTCGGAAAATTTTTTGTACATTTTCAAACAATAAGTAATTGTGATAAAATACAGTACATTGTTTCTACGACATAGGCTATACCGGTAATCAGATTGATGCCTGCTCGCATTTGCTAGCAAACATTTTTTAATGAAAATTCACTTCCCTAAAGCACTTGCTGCGTCCAGACTTTTATGGTATTATTTCAATAATATCAGAGTTCCCACTCGTCTGGAAAACCGAGAAAAGTCAGGGAATTTGTAAAAGAAAAAATTTTGTCAGGGAAATAAGGGAAAAATTATTTGTTTCCTTTTTATGACAGATATCTGAAACAATGTGTTTGCTTTTTGTGCAACTCCGAATCATTCATTTAATGATTTCTTTTTCCACAAAACCACCATAATTGTTTTTTTTTTTAATTTGCGTTCATTGGTCGCTTTGTATTTGAAATGGAGAAGTCTGTTTTCCGCCATGACGCGAAGACCTACTGTATTCTGTAGTAGTATCTTACACATGGTGGGGGTAAATTGTAGAAGATAAAAGTCAGGGAAATAGATTTTGGCATGTCAGGGAAATCAGGAAAAAGTCAGGGAAATTGATATTATATTTTTAGTGGGAACCCTGAATATTCTCTGTATAAATCTTGAAAACGTATGACAACTTAGTCAGCCAGTACTATAGTAGTAATGCTGAATTTCAATTCCATCCTGACTTGGAACCACCACGTTGCCCTCTTCAATATAACACACCCCTTTTCATGCCACTTCTGTTAAACCGTTAAATTGCAGAAATAGATAGCTACTCAACAGTTACACTGAGATCAGAATGGCGCTATGGTGTAGATCTGGCAACAAGGTCAGCTATCATATGTTTATTTACTTATGTACCGCCTCTCGATTTTTGCCTCTATGTCGATAAAAACATTGTACGCAGCAAGTGCGTTATGGTAGTAAATTTTCATAAAAATGTTTTTAATAGCAAATATGTCTTTTTTTATAAAAGCAGGCCTCAAATTTTGTATAACCTATATAGTGTAAACAATGTAGGTAACTATGCTTCATCAAAATAGCTTTACTGTCTGCAAAGTACACAATTTTGCGAAAATAAACATAAAATATTCCTAAAAAAAAACTGGTCCGGTTTTCAGACCAACAAACCTCTTCAAGGCATTGATCAACCTACCACGATATAATCGTTCACAAAAAGCTTTTCAAAGAAACTTCCATAAATACCTGGATATGTGTTCTAGGGGACCTGGTTGACGCTCATTTAAGGTATATTTTTTAAATCAAACGTTGCTCTCCTCATTTGTGAATCTTATGTACAAAAATTAACTGAAAAGAGAACATTTGTATCACTAACGACGTAAGGGCCAACCTGTGATTATCAAAATAATTTTATCAGATGCAGGTCAAGGCATCTTATAATTAACGTGTACAATTACTTCCACATCGTCAATACGTGTGGAAGTATCGCATCGCCGACCAAAATTTAAAAAAAATCCGATTAAACTTCGTAGCCAGTGTCAAAACATATAAAAAACATGATTTGAGCTCGAACAGTTTTTGCCTGTCGGTCTGTATGTCTGTCTGTTTGTATCAACGATAACTTTAAAACGAATTGAGCTTTCGTCCTCAAATTTTATATACAGTTAACACCCGATAAGCGAACGGTTCGGATTGTTTTCCGGTAAAATAGCTCCAGGGAGTAAAGAATGAAGGGAGGGTGGTGTGGGGTGGTGATTAGGTGAAAATTGACATTTTTTCCTTAAAACTCGAGTAATATAACGTTTTAAGGTTTGTTTATTAGAAAACTTTCCATTTCATTAAATATCTGGTATTTTATGCTAAAATGAAACTAGAGGTTGAATGCGTGACGGTGAAATATTGGTGACAGAATTTTCGAAGTCTGTCGGCATACACGTCTGTCTGTTAGTAGGCGCAATAACTTTTGAATAAATTGAGATATCATCTTGAAATTTGGTATCCAGTTAGCACGCAACAATATAATATAAACGAAGAAGATTGTTGGTCCCAACAAGATGGCGCGCCACCACACAATTTTAATCAAGCTGCGAGGATTTTGTACCAAACATTTGATGATAGGTGAATTGCTAACAATGGTCCTCATTATGGCCTCCTTGCTCGCAGATTTGACCCTACTTGATTTTAGCATATGCAGGTACATTAAAGATAAAGTATTTGGACTTCCAGCAACCACTAAGGAAGATATGTAATCTAGAGTTCTGCTGGCCTTTAATTCCTTGAAGCCTGAAGTAATCGAGAAATCTACAAATAAGGAAGTCTTAAAAGGGTTAACAAATGCTTAGAAGTGAATGGCAGCACCTTTGAAAATAGTTTGTGCTTTCTCTGTCAATTTTTGTTCTTAGTTTTCGGTTTCTTAAAACTAGTGATACATAATAAAATTATTTAATTGTTATTTTTGATATTTTAGGGGTTATTTCTTGTTTTATTTTTTGCTTGGAAATAATTTTATTGATTAACTTGTCACATAATCTGACAGATTATCTGTAAACCTGTTGATTTTTTGGCCTGCTTGTTTCTACCTCACTTAAGAAATCCACTTTGCATTACCGAATGAACAAAGGAGTGCATATGTTGAAAACTATTAACTTTAGGTATAGATAATACTAATACAAGTCGAAAGGCAATAAAAAGGTGAATTAAATAATGCTATAAAATACAGGGTGTTCTATTTAAAATGTTGCAGTTATTTATGATTGAAATTTTCTAGATTGCTCGCTTAGTTTCTAACACTCAGTATAATTTTTTTATAACTTTTGTTTGCTCAAAACAAACTTTCAGCCATAAGACATTACTAGAAACAAGTTTCAGCCCTCTAGCTTAAACACTGGCGAAGATATGGCTGTTACAGTGCATACATGATTTTCCACAAAAAAACAGAAAAATTAAGATATCTCTGAAACGGTCGCTTCTAAGGGCATGTTATGTTAGTAATAGATCACTCAAAATTTGATGCAGAATCCAAAAATGATAAAAAAATTACATGTTCTATTTAAAATAAGCAAATTAATGGCGACTTCGGTATAACCTGAAGTGTCATGGTATCGCCAATATTTTACATGTATTTCTCATCATCTTGATGTGTAAATTTTTAGATCTTAAATACGGTAAAAAAATCACCTAGTCTGGCTTTGAAAAGATGGGTTTTTCACATTTTGCGCGCAGACCTCCTTTAAACACTGTCTATCCCTCACAAGACCCATATTCGCTACATGTCCCGTAACTTTCTTGGGGGTTGCTCCCGAGAATTTTTTCTTCTGCTTTATGCTTTAAAGGTGGTTGTATGCATGCACAAGGGGAAGGAGAACACTCCATATTTTTGGGTGGGGGTGGGGGGTTTGCTGGGTAGAGACCCTCTTCGTCCTGGGGGTTCTTGTTCCCCTTCTACATGCATAGAAGTGTGTTTTAGCGAAATAAAAAAACTAGGATTCGTAAGCATCTGTTTGAGAAGCGGATTATTTGACACCAAAAGGGTGCGCAAGTGAAGGTACTAACAGAGTCATTTTTGGGGATCATTCTCGGTGATAGTATCGATAGAAGAGCCTGAGATTTACACTCTTTCTCTTGTGATCTAAGATTGACTGTGATAAATGAATCTCCTATCAGGCGAACAGGTGTTTTTTTTTACTGGAATGTAGGAGGGACAAGTTTGTCTCTGTGGCAGCACCCCAGACATAAGACCAATATACCAATTGTGGACTTATACAGGGTAAGACGCTGCTATATATTTTTTCAATTCCTTTCTCGTCTTTGTGCCTCCTGTTATTCCGCGCTCGCTCAATGGGTCTCGCCCACAAGTTGAGAATCGCTGCTCTAGTCGCCTAGCCGTGGCGTGCGATTAATAAGTGAAATTATAACTGTGATTCTGTGCGAATTTGCATAATAAATGGATTATTATTAGAGTGTGTCTATTAATAAAATATGCGAGTGAAGCAATGGCGGCGATGGTGGCAGCGGTAGTTTATCTGGGAATATATGTTTTTATGAGCCTATATCTGACAAAGCGTGCACATGTTCTAAACGCTTTTGCTAAATTTACATGCTAATTGACGTGGATTGGTTTTATAGGGCGTATCATGGGTTTCGATGTTTTCCGCGGTTATTTAGTGCGTGTTCAAAATGGGTGTATAGATGTTTTATTAGTTCGTAACTGCATGAAGAATTGTAAGTGTTCATATGCGGAAAATGTGGCATTGAATAAACCACACAATGAATGAATAGACTCGAGTTCGTGCATTCAAATAGTCACACATCTCGTTTGACGCCGAAATTGAGAATATTCGACCGAATATCTCAGTTCGCGAGGTGAGTGACCTTTTCACTCTAATGTTAAAAGGCCGGCTTCTGATGAGTTATGGGTGGTGTCCTTTGTCTATATGTGAATGTAAGCTCCCCCTAGCACAAGTCAAAGACTTCTGGGTGCGGAGTTTGTCTACTGCGGTGTTATGATTATTCCTTGATACATTTTGTAAACAAACTTAATGCGGCACGCCATCTGGATAGACCGCCAACTGTGCGGGCACTTGGTAGTGTTCAAATAGTCTGTAACATGTCACCGGATTAAATCTGTTGGCACGGGCGATCCGGTCTAAGGAAACCTTTGAATCGTCTAAACTCCTCACCACTATTACACTTTGTTCACACTAATAACTAAAACAACACGCATTGCTAACCCATTTTTTATATCTCGACAGATAAGGCCTATATTAGATTAGACTTAATGTAAGCTATTCCAGTCCCTGCACCATGGCCTTAGATTTATTGTGGCTCACGTCTAGTTGCTCAAATTTCACCCATCAAATTCAGCTCTGTGCGGAAGTCGCTCTTTTACTTTAGGGCGAAAGTTGTTTTGGTAGGTGTACTGCGATTGCCAGTTTTGAAGCTCAAAGAGAAATAACCTCTCTCCGAGTTCGTTTGGACCAAATGTCCGTCAGTGTTTGACTCGAGGCAGTATCATGTCCCGCTCTCGAGCAGCATTCAAGCGGGGCCGCTGGCCCATTTCTAAGCTCACAGAGGAGGCCTCAATCTCTAGGTGTAAGCTATCCCTAAAGACCTCAGCTCTCCTCCGGGTAGTCTAGTTTAGACCCGATACGCGCAAGTGTTAAATTGCTTACATTTCACACAACAAATCGAGCGTCCCATAGGAAGCGATCTTTTTGAGGGTGAAAGTTGCTCTGACAGGTGTAGTGCAATCTGGGTTAAGTCGCTTGCCCGTTTCAGTGCTCAACGAGAGATAACCTCTCGCCTAGTTTGTCTGGACCCGACATTCGTCATTGTTTGACTCGATGTGGTAATATGAAGTCCTGCACCCGGGCACCATCCAAGCGAGCTCATTTTTTTCTATTTAGAAGCTTACAGAACAGGCATTGATTGTTGTTGCCCTTACTTGGTGAAACTTGTCCATACTACATACAGACTTGGAGACTGCTTCTCTGGCTTCACTGTTGGTTTTCGTTTTTGTAGGGTAAGGACGTAGCCAGCGCGTGAGCTAACTGGAGCAAGTGACCCTTCGAATTCTGGATGTTCTAGGATGTTCTTCAATGTTTCTGTGACTATAGTTTCGCTGCTTGACAGCATTCTCAGACAGATCAAAATTTTGATCTGTCTGATATTGCTCGCCGTACCATAAATAAAAATCGAATCGTTTTGACTTGTCATTTTCTTCCAAAGGGTGTATAAGTTTTGCTTTGTAAGGTTTCGCCTTGGTACGACAAATTAGTTGCAAATGCGATTTGCTAATATTGCCAATTTCTAATGCCCTTCTTCTTAATGATAATTTCGGAAAACGCATAACAGAATCCATAGCTAATGCAGCATCGTCTTCTTCATTTAGGTCGGATTTTGTCTTCTTAACATTTAAAACACTTCCAGTACGCATACATTTTGCAACAATTTTCTTTACACCAGTAGCGGAAACCGAATAATTTGGCCAGCGTTCAAGGAATTTTCTTATCACTCCCTGATAAGACTGTTCTTCACCAAAACCATAGCACTGCACAATAAACACGTTTTGTTGTGTCGTTAACATTTTTATAGAAGCTTGCCGTTCGCGACAACTAAAATTGATGTTTCAATTTTCCAAATAAGTAATATCCCGGGAAACGAACAACAAGGCAGAGCTCAAGTAGCCATGCAACTCGCCAATTATTGCTTCTAATGTCCAATTGTGCGTTGACTTTACTTTTTTTTATTGTCTGAGATGAAAGCAAACCTACCCCAAGTTTAATTATGATAAAGACTTTTTTTAATACAGTTTCAAATATTTTTTAAAGTACACCTAATCACGGAAGCCGTCGAACGTCATTTAAATAAAGTCGCAGCTAAAAAAAGAAATCATAGTAGGCTGATCTGTTTGAAAATTGAGCTCCTGTCATAAATTTTAATTCTAAACAATTTTTGTTAATAACTCTTTGCGGTATCTTCATAAACGAAGGTAGTTTACTCTTAATATATTTCATTACATTAGTTATAAACCACCCTGTATAACAATTAATTTTGTTCATTTTCTCAACATCTCAGTTTAAGACAAAGCAGGAGCGATTCGCAGAAGATCATAATCTAATTCGAATTTTTTTTTATCACTTATACCTTACACTCAATCCGTGGACACACTGAATATATATATAATATATATATATATATATATATATATATATATATATATATATATATATATATATATATATATATATATATAGAGTTGTTGATATAAGATATTTAGAATTATTCATCCTCAGATGACGCTAACTTGGTTAGTGAGACGATCGTCAGGTTTTTTAAAATGTGTTGTGGTGATTTGGGTTCTCCAAGTGTGCTTATCAGTGCTCATCACAGGTTCCAATCTTCACTTATTGAAGGAAAATTCTGTATGTTTTATATATGGAATTTTGGTGAAGTGTGTTTTCCGCCATGAGGCGAAGACCTACTGTATTTTGTAGTAGTGTGTTACACATTTTAGGGGTGGATTGTAGAATAATAAAATCAGAGAAATAGGTTATGGCATGTCATGGCAGTCAGGGAAAAGTCAGAGGAAAATGATATGCTGTTTTTTGTGGGAACCGCGTACACTTATATTTATATCTCGTGAGTAAAACAGTGATTTTTACTAGTTAGTGTTAATCTAGAGCGTGTCTCTCATAGTAGATAACGACTGGGAATGCGTTTCTGTAAGCAGTCTTGTATTGTTATAATCCCTTGTTACTGTATAATCTCGATATTTAGTGTCCTGATTTTTCTCAGTAGGCTCACGTTATCAGTTTTTTGAAAACTTTTTTATAGTGAGGCTAGTGGCTGTATATCACATTTTAGGAGGCGAATGAGTTCGGATTTTGAATAAGCAATAAGCAAGAATGATGATGGCTCCTCCTTGTGCAAAAGATTCCGGAGATAAAATACCCCTCCTTCGGATCTCCGGGAGAGGGGTGTACAGGGGACGCCAGCATCAAGATTTAACATATCCTTCTCGAATATATGTGGCCTAAATACTAACCTGAACTCCGTCCACCATTTTCTACAGGCTAATAGGCCCCAACTCCTCTTCCTCACCGAAACTCAAATCAGTGCCAAAACAGCCACTAATCACCTTAATTTCCCGGGGTATGAGCTCCTTACTTCCTTTAGATTGCATAGAGGCGTGTGCGCCTTCGTCCGTAGCAATCAACCCTGCACCAGACTCGCCAATTTAGAAGCTGGAAGAAAAGACATACTATGGATAAAACTCTCTCTCAGGGCTGCAACTAAATTCATCTGTTGCATTTACCGGTCACCTTCTGACAACAACTTTGTCCAGCTCTTTGACTACCTTTCTGAAAAAACCGACCATCTGATTTCTGAATATCCTTCCTCCGAGGTCACTATTCTTGGTGACTTCAATGTCCATAATAAAGAATGGCTAGGATCTTCAAAAACTGATCCACAAGGAAGAGAAGCGGAGGCCTTTGCATGTAGCAATTCTTTAGCCAATATGGTTCAGCAACCTACTTACTTTCCTCGCATCCCAACACACAGCTCAAATCCCTTGGATCTCCTTCTTACTACAAATTCTGACTGCTATAAGATATCAGTCAACGCTCCGTTTGGCCGCTCAGACCACGGCATGGTCACTCCTTCCTGCGCAATGCAACCCGAGGTCACACAGTCATCACACCCATGTATCGTTTGGCACTACAACTCCGCGAACTGGGACGAAATGCGGGATTTCATTTCCTCATTTCCATGGGCGTCTGTCTGCTTCTCTCATTCTGACCCCTCTGATATCTCACAAAACGTCATCGAAATTATCCAAACTGGCATGGAATTATTTATTCCACGTACACAGAAAACCTCTTCAGCCACTCAAAAGCCCTGGTTCTCTAAATCCTGTGACAAGGCCAGACTTGAAAAGGTCAAAGCTCACAAAACGCTTCTACACAATCCCAGTCAAGAAAACCGTCAAGCATTTAACGACGCAAGAAACCGCTATGTCCGCATTCTTTCTGAAGCAAAAAACTCATTTAATAACCACATCAAAAACAAAGTCCTCTTAAGCTCCAGCGACAGCAAACTCTTCTGGACTGTTGCTAAATCCATTGGGAAAAATTTCTGCAAGAGCACGTTCCCACCTCTTGTCTAAGGGGATGAAATTGCTTCTACCGCCCTGCGCAAGGCTGAACATTTTGCTCGTTGTTCGCCGGCAATTCTACTCTCAACACACCCCCAAATATTCAACCGCCAACAGCCCCCAATGTCGCGCATAACACGACGGATATCGTTTTCAAAACTAAAAAGGTACGAAAGATGATCTCTTCTCTCAATACCAGGAAAGCCTCTGGCCTTGACGAGATCCCAGCAATTGTTCTCAAAAAATGCGCACCAGAACTTGCTCCTGTCCTGACTCGTCTGTTTCAGACATCTTACAATAGAGGCATATTTCCTAGTAACTGGAAAACTTCTCGAGTACAACCCGTCCCCAAGAAAGGATCCAAAGCGCTTCCTAGCAACTACAGGCCTATTTCTCTCCTTTCAGTCGTCTTTAAAGTAATGGATAAGTATATGAACACCGAATTACTAAAATTTCTTGAAAAACACAGTCTAATCCACGACAGGCAGTATGGATTCCGACAGCGCAGATCAACTGCCGACCTCCGTTCCTTTGTCACCCACTCTTGTAATAAGTTTATGAAACTACACGGTGAATCCCAAATTGTCGTTCTAGACATATCCAAAGCATTCGACCAGGTATGGCACTTCTCCACATCAATGACCTCCTCTCTAGCACATCCAACCCAGTTCACAGTTACGCGCACGACAGCACCCTCCACTCAAATATACAATATTCTAAGGAGGTCGGCAGCCTCCTTTCTTTTGTCACCCATTCTTGGAACAAGTCTGCGGAACTACACGGTGAATCCTAGATTGTCGCTCTAGACATATCCAAAGCATACGACCAGGTCTGGAACGCAGCGCTCCTTAATAAACTACCGGCCTATGGCCTACCACCAAAACTCTGTACCTGGACAGCAAATTTCCTCTCCAACAGGAGCATTTCTGTTGCCGTGGATGGTCACTCCTGTAAACTGTATATACAGGAGTTTCTCAAGGTTCAGCTTGACCCCTACTTTGTTTCTTCTCCACATCAATGACCTCCTGTCTAGCACATCCAACCCAGTTCACAGTTACGCGGACGACAGCACCATCCACTCAAATATACAATATTCTAAGCCTGTCTCTTTAGCCCAATTAGATGAGAATCGCAGACTCATGGAGGGTTCAATCTCCGTGGGTGTGCAAAAAATATTAGACTGGGGAAGTAGAAATATTGTACATTTCAACCCCACCAAATCACAGTATTGCTTTCTTTCTCATAAGAGATACACCAGCCCCAGACCCATCACAATAAACAACCAAGTTATTTAAAGTAAGGAGTCCTTTTCACTTCTGGGCATTTCTGTGGATCGAAATCTCAATTGGCACCAACATGTCACATCAATTGCAGAAGGAATTAGGTTTCCTCTTCCGGGCACACAAATACTTTTCACCAGCTAATCTCTATACCTTATATACTTCACAAATAAGACCAAACTTCGAATCCTGCTCCCACATCTGGGGTGCTGCTGCCGCTTCTACACTCGCTATCCTGGACTCCATTCAGAAGAGAGCTATACGTCTCATCGGTGACCCTACCCTCACCCAAAGGCTGCCATCACTTGCCCACCGACGTGCCGTTGGTGACCTCTCTCTCTCTTTTATAGATATCTAGACGGGCACTGCTCAGAGGAGCTTTCTTCCATAGTTCCTCCACCTGCTGCCCCCAACAGATCTACCAGGGGAACAGAGCGAATGCACCCGTTTACTGTCCAGGTTACCAGACATAGAACATTTTGTTATGCCCGCTCTTTTGTCCCGAGGACTTCCAAGTTGTGGCATTCCTTGCCGGCACATGTTTTTTCCTTCTCTCCGAAGCTCCAAACCTTCAAGTCCAGAAATAACAAGTTGCCTCTTTCCTCCTTGTCGACACCCACGGTACGATAGTATTTAGGCTGTAAGCCCTCGTGGTGTATTGTGGAAAAAAATACCGCTATCAACATATTCAATAAATATTTTATAAAATTACTTAAAATGTCAGCAATATGCCAGAGCTATACTCTGCAAATTAATAGTAACCAGTATAAAATCACCTGTTCGGATAGCTCTGGATTGTTTCATGGAAGATGCGTCGCGTGAATTCTCTTAATGAAAATTCACTAAAAGTGTTTTCATTTTCATCTAACTGTGTACATATTCCTTCTCCAACATGAAACCGGTTGTGAGCAAATACGGAAATTATTGTTGAATCGTAGATGCTACTGCTTGTAAATAGAATCTACCGATTGTCTAAAAATTACAAATTAATTGGGGTGAAATATATCATGCAGTAATTGCTTGTCGCACTTTCCTGATAATTTATTATCAAATTAATCTTTTCCTGCGTACTTAATCTATAGATTTTACAGATACGTTCAAAAGATTCAGTGTTCAGTATAAGTTCGAAAATTCAGACAATAGCGCTTACTCAGATTTATTAGCCTATCGAATACAATAATGTAGAATCTGTTACATATTTATGTGGGGGCTTCTAAAGTCACGTAAATGCACGCAGAGGGAGAGTTTCCAAGTTGGGCCGCGCTCCATCCGGTGCTGCCGGCGTAGAGCAAGGCACTAGAAGCGTCTCACATCCCCGGAGAAAGTTTTACCGGATGCACAAAAATCCTAAAGCCATTTCAATATCAATTTAGCATTCCATTCGTGTCCCCCCAACTCACTGGCTCACGTGAACTAACAATAGGGGCGTGTGTATACTTTGGTAAGCATGTGGAATATTCAAAGTTCTAGCAGCAGTTTCTTTGGATATGTATCAGTGCAAATTTAAGGAAAGAGCTACGCGTCATAGAATAATAACAAATATTTAGCGAAAAAACTTTATTGTCCTGTAGATGACCTACAAGTAATATTGGACTTGTCAATATATAGGCTGGCGCATTGAAAACGAAACTGACCGATTTGCGTCCAGAGATTTTTATTTTATTTTAAGAAACGCAGAAATACGTAAATTTTAATATTGAGGGGGACATGTTTTGACATAAAACTCAACTTTGTCACATCAACCCCTTAAGGGTGGTGATAGCAACCCTTATATTTTAAATAGGGAACATGGGTCAAGTGTTACATCATTTGAAAGCCATTTCTTTTCTGAATTCAGCACACAAATTTTTTTGGAAGTTTTATCAACTCGTTTAAACTCGTTAAAAAATTATTCACAGTTGAAGTTTGAAGTTTGAAGATGCAAAAACGCATTTCACTCATTCCGATAATAAATGTGCTGATACTCAATGTTTTGTTGGTTTGTAAACAAAAAATTGACTATATGACTGTGCCAACCGTACCGCAAATTTGTTTAATGAACGACATCCGAACATACATGTTAACAGAAAATACATTTTGGAGTTAGTTGCAAAGTTTCGACATAGTGGTTCAGTAGCCAACAAAACGTGAATTTCTGGTTAGAAATGAGACTCCTGAGATTGAAGTTTTAGGACAAATTGCTGCAGACCCAACTTTGAGCACGAGAAAATTGAAGCATCATAAATTTCACCCGTATAAAATTCATCTTGTACAACAACTGAATGAAGATGATTGTGATCGGCGGCTGGAGTTTTGTGAAGTTATGACTGCACGAATAGCTGATAACGGGAACTTTCTGTTCAATTTCTGTTTTTCAGACGAGTGTACGTTTTTATTAAACTCTACATTCAATCGTCATAATTGTCGTTATTGGGCAGATAATAGTCCAAGAAATTTTCACGAAGTCCACACTCAAACTCCACAGAAATTGAATGTCTGGACTGGCATTTTTGGAGACCGTTTAATCGGACCAATTTTTCTTGATGGCAATTTGAGTGGCGAAACGTATTTGGAGTTACTAGAAGATATCGTTTACCCTCTACTAATTGACAATGTTGAAAATTATGATCGCTATCAAGAAAATCAATTAGTGTTTCAACAAGATGGAGCTCCTCCGCATTTTTCACAACGTGTTAGGGAGTTTTTGAGTTTCCAGAACAATGGATTGGGCGTAGAGGTGCTATTGAGTGGCCCCCTAGATCACCGGATTTAACTCCTTTAGACTTATTTCTATGGGGCCATTTAAAGGGTGCAATCTACGCAACAGAACCGGAGTCTCTGGAAGAATTACGACGACTTATTGTTGAAAAATGCCGTCTAATAACTCCACAAATGCTCCAGAACGTCAGAGCTCGTTTTGAACAAAATTTGTACTTTTGTATGGAAGCTGGTGGTCAACAATTTGAATACTTACTTAACTGAATAAACATTTTTGAACGTTTACTTTTGTTTTTGGTGAATTTTTTTAAAAAAAATTCACTAATGAGGAGATCTCGACTTTCGAATTTTGAAAAAATTTCTTCAAATGAGCGCTATTTAGGACCCCCGGAACCCAAATCCGAGGTCAGTTTCAGACTTTATATGTTTATATATATATATATATATATATATATATATATATATATATATATATATATATATATATATATATATATATATATATATATATATATATATATATATATATATATATATATGTGTGTGTGTGTGTGTGTGTGTCACACCTATAACTTAAAAAATAATGGACCGATTTTGATAAAATTTGGCACATACCCTCCTTTTGCAAGTCGCTTGGACAAGTTCGTTAGCCAGGAAAATCCGCCGAGGCTTTCCCGGAAAATTTTGTGTTTTCTTTCGAAAAAAATCGAAAAAAATTTATATCTCCAAAATTAACAAAGTAAGGGCAACCAAATTCATTCGAGGGTTTATATCATTAGAGGCAAGTCACCTACCAAAATTTAGCTCCGTAGGTTGAATGACAAAAAAGTTACAGGCATTCAAAGAAAAATAAATTTGGGTGCTCCTCAAAACGTCAAAATCGCGATTTTAAACGTCAAAATTGGTGAGTACCTTCCTTTTGCAAGTGGCTTGGATATGTTCGTTATCCAGGAAAATCCGACGAGGTTTTCCCGGAAAATTTTGTGTTTTCTTTCGAAAAAAATTTATATCTCCAAAATTAACAAAGTAAGGGCAACCACATTTTATACGCGGGTTTATATCATTATAAGCAAGTTACCTACCAAAATTTAGCTCTGTAGGTCAAAAGACAAAAAGGTTATAGGCATTTAAACAAAAATAAATTGGGGTTTTTCACAAAACGTCAAAGTTGCGATTTAAACGTCAAAATTGGCAACATTTAGGAAAAGAACTTGAATCTAATACGGGCTATGGAATAAAATGTCTTAAGAAGAATGTTTTACAAACCCTGAAGTCTTAGTTTCAACCGTCATTGTCCTTCATTTTTAACCGACTTCAAAAAAAGGAGGAGGTTCTCAATTCGCCTGTATGTTTTTTTTTGTGTGTTACCTCAGAACTTTTTTCTAGGTGAACCGATTTTGATGATTCTTTTTTTATTTGAAAGCTGGTGCTTCTCGTGTGGTCCCATATAAATGTGATCAGGATATGACTATTAGTTTTTGAGTTATCCTTAATAATGCGTATTTAATTGGCTTCGACTACATTGATGATGATTGTGGATCACAACCAACCATTCATTCTGTTGAGAAAGAAACAGTGTTTCCGCGGAAACAAAACTTATCCGAGATTTCAGTATTTAATTTAATAACTAGGTATTAATTTATAATTTTTATATAAATAAATGATTAAACATGAATTATGACTAAAATGATTAGAACGCCCGCTGGAATACGACATTAAAACAAACTTCCAACAACTGACTCGTTGGTCTAGAGGTATGATTTCCGCTTAGAGTGCGGGAGCTCCCAGGTTCAAATCCCGGTCAAGCCCAAATACGTTTTATTTGCTTTTTTTAAACCGATTTCAAACAAGGAGGAGATTCTCAATTCGCCTGTGTGTTTTTTATGTGTTACCTCAGAACTTTTTAGTGAATTTTCTTTAAAAAAATTCACTAATGAGGAGATCTCGACTTTCGAATTTGGAAAAAATTTCTTCAAATGAGCGCTATTTAGGACCCCCGGAACCCAAATCCGAGGTCAGTTTCGGACTTTATATGTTTATATATATATGTATATATATATATATATATATATATATATATATATATATATATATATATATATATATATATATATATATATATATACAGGGTCGCTGATAAGTCTGGAAACGGTCGATTATCCGGGAAAATATACAAGGTGTCGAAAAAAGTTTTATACAAAAGTTTTTGGGTTCTTCAATGTCTACTAGGCGGTGATAATTTCATTTATACAGGGTTGGTCATACAGGCGTGGCACACCAATATTAATTTTTTTTAATGGAACACCCTATATATTATTCGATATTTCAATCCTTCTCTTAATTTTGAGCAACATTTATCAGAAGCATGATGTACATAAACTCAATCGTTTCCGGGTAAAAAAATAAATAAAAATAAACGCTATTGTTTTTAAAATCTATTGGATGAAGAACAAAAATAAATGAAAAGTAGAATATCTCTTGAAAACAATCTGTGAGTGTGAAAAGAACCGGTTGCGATGTTTTTAACATTGTTTGAAATCCTATTTTATAAGATGTTCAAAGTGTTCTCCATTGACCTCCTGACAATAATGAATTCGCTTAACAAAACATTGCACTGCATTTACAAGAGCGTTTTGAGGAATGTTATTAATTTCATGCACAATCCTTGCTTGCAACTCTTCAATATTCTGCGGTCTATTTTGGTAAATTAAATTTTTTACATGACCCCACAAAAAAAAGTCAAGCGGCGTCATGTCGGGAGACCTAGCTGGCCATTCAATAGTTCCCCTGCGCCCTATCCATCTGCCAGGAAAGGTTTGATTCAGATATTCCCGTACCTCAATTCCAAAATGAGGGGGTGCCCCATCCTGCTGAAACCATATTTCTTCCGCTGGTAGATTTGGGTCGTTATTGTTCGGAAATAATCGACTAACGTCTGGAACAATTGATTCTTGCAAAAGTGTCAAATATCGAGCAGAGTTCAAATTACCGTGTATAAAATAAGGTCCTATGATATGTCCACCAATAATAGCACACCAAACATTTACTTTTTGCGGTCTTTGGGTGTGAATTTGTTCCATCCAATGTGGGTTTTCGTCTGACCAGTACCTACAGTTGTGTCGGTTGACTTGTCCATTCAAACAAAATGTAGATTCGTCGGAAAACAAAATGTGGTTGGCAAAGTTAAAATTTTGGCGTAACTTCTCCATAATAAGTTCACAGAACTCGATTCTGCGATCAAAATCGTCTTCACTCAGTTCTTGCAATAAATGAATTTTATATGGACGGAACTTTTCCCGCTTCGTAATCTTTTGAATTGAATATCGACTCATATTGTGATTTAAAGCCAATTGCTGTGCTGAAGTTTTCGGATCTTCCACCACATCCAATATTACATTCAAAGAATTTTCTTCATTTGTAACGGTTACTGGCCTTCCAGTTCTAGGTTTATCCTTGATACCGCCAGTTTCGTGAAAACGATGCAAAGTTTTCGAAACTGTGGATTTGGAGATCGATTCCCGCTCAGGATGCAACTCATTGAACATAATCACCACTTGAGCAAAACTTCGTGTTCTATCACCGTACCCTATCATCATTAAAATTTCGATACGTTCGGTTTCACTTAAACTTGCCATTTTGCACAAAAACTGTTGACACTAAATTACTAATGTTTCAAAACTGTTGACACTGAATGAATGTTTGACATTCGTTGTCCTGGAAACATTTTAAAACAAAAGAATAATACTGCGTTTCTTATGGGCATCTTATCTTATCTTGGGATTCCAAACAATGTTAAAAACATCGCAACCGGTTCTTTTCACACTCACAGATTGTTTTCAAGAGATATTCTACTTTTCATTTATTTTTGTTCTTCATCCAATAGATTTTAAAAACAGTAGCGTTTATTTTTATTTATTTTTTTACCCGGAAACGATTGAGTTTAGGTACATTATGCTTCTCATAAATGTTGCTCAAAATTAAGAGAAGGATTGAAATATCGAATAATATATAGGGTGTTCCATTAAAAAAAAATTAATATTGGTGTGCCACGCCTGTATGACCAACCCTGTATAAATAAAATTATCACCGCCTAGTAGACATTGAAGAACCCAAAAACTTTTGTATAAAACTTTTTTCGACACCTTGTATATTTTCCCGGATAATCGACCGTTTCCAGACTTATCAGCGACCCTGTATATATATATATATATATATATATATATATATATATATATATATATATATATATATATATATATATATATATATATATATATATATATATTTATGTGTCACACCTATAACTTAAAAAATAATGGACCGATTTTGATAAAATTTGGCACATACCTTCCTTTCGCAAGTCGCTTGGATAAGTTCGTTAGCAAGGAGAATCCGCCAAGGTTTTCCCGAAAAATTTTGTGTTTTCTTTCGAAAAAAATCGAAAAAAATTTATATCTCCAAAATTAACAAAGTAAGGGCAATCAAATTTCATACGTTTATATCATTAGAGGCAAGTCACCTACCAAAATTTAGCTCTGTAGGTCAAAAGGCAAAAAAGTTATAGGCATTTAAACAAAAATAAATTGGGGTTTTTCACAAAACGTCAAAGTTGCGATTTAAACGTCAAAATTGGCAACATTTAGGAAAAGAACTTGAATCTAATACGGGCTATGGAAATAAAATGTCTTAAGAAGAATGTTTTACAAACCCTGAAGTCTTAGTTTCAACCGTCATTGTCCTTCATTTTACTAAAATGAAAAAAATTCTGGACGCAGCAAGTGCGTTATGGTAGTGAATTTTCATAAAAATATTTTTAATAACAAATATGTGTTTTTTTAAGAAATCAGGCATCAAATTTGGTTACCAGTATAACCTATATACTAAAAACAATGTGCCATGTATCATCAAAATAACTCTATTGTGTGAAAATATACAAAAATTTCCAAAAGTAAACTTAAAGTGTTCCCGAAAAAACACGTTTCTTGGTCAACCTTATAGGTTAATAACAAATTGAGCTGTTCAAATATGAAACATTTGATCAAAACTCGCTACCATAACGCACTTGCTGCGTTCAGAATTTCTTTTCTTACAAACATGCATTATATTTCGATGGAAAATGCAAAAATGCAATAACATAAGGCGTGTTTGATTAAAAAAAATATGAAACATTTGATCAAAATTCGCTACCATAACGCACTTGCTGCGTTCAGAATTTCTTTTCTTACAAACATGCATTATATTCCGATGGAAAATGCAAAAATGCAATAACATAAGGCGTGTTTGATTAAAAAAAAGGAAATTTGTATCACCAACGACTTATGGGCCACCCTGTGATTGTAGAAATATTATTTTAAGATGTAGCTCAAGACACCCTATAATTAATATATACAAATTTTTTTCGTCTCTTATATAATAACGGATATATTGAGCTTTATTAATTTTTTACGAAAATTCGACAAAAATTGTATACCATTAAATGATAAACTCTATAGCTAAGGCTACTTGTCAAGCATCAGAGAAAGGGTCTATTTGAAATGAATTTTCTGCAAATATTTTAGTAAAATGAAGGACAATGACGGTTGAAACTAAGACTTTAGGGTTTGTAAAACATCCTTCTTGAAACATTTTATTTCTATAGCCCGTATTAGATTCAAGTTATTTGCCTAAATGTTGCCAATTTTGACATTTTAAATCGCCACTTTGACGTTTTGAGGAAAACCCCAATTTATTTTTCTTTAAATGCCTATAACTTTTTTGTCTTTTGAGCTACATAGCTAAATTTTGGTAGGTAACTTACCTATAAGGATATAAACCAGCGTGCCAAATTTGGTTGCCCTTACTTTGTTGATTCCGGAGATATAATTTTTTTTCGAAAGAAAACGCAAAATTTTCCTGGAAAACCTAGGCAGATTTTCCTGGCTAACGAACTTATCCAAGCTATTTGCAAAAGGAATTTTTTCACCAAATTTAATCAAAATCGGCCCATTATTTTTTGAGATATCGGTGTGATACATATATATATATATATATATATATATATATATATATATATATATATATATATATATATATATATATATATATATATATATATATATATATATATATATATATATATATATATATAAACATATAAAAATTGAAACTGACCTTGGATATGTTTTCTGGGGGGCCTAATTAGCGCTCATGTGAAGAAATTTTTTCAAAATTCAAAAGTCGGGATCTCCTCATTAGTGAATTTTTTTTAAGAAAATTCTCTAAAAATCATTTCAAATAGACCCTTTCTCTGACGCTTGGCAGTAGTCTTAGCTATAGAGTTTATCGTTAATAGTATATAATTTTTGTAGAATTTTCGTAAAAAAAATCAATAAAGCTCAATATATCTGTTATTATACCAGATATGAAAAAAAATTGTATATATTAATTATAGGGTGTCTTAAGCTACATCTTAAAAAATTATTTCTACAATCACAGGGTGGCCCATAAGTCGTTGGTGATACAAATTTTCTTTTTTTTTTTAATCAAACACGCCCTATGTTATTGCATTTTTGCATTTTCCATCGAAATATAATGCATGTTTGTAAGAAAAAAAATTCTGGACGCAGTAAGTGCGTTATGGTAGCGAATTTTGATCAAATGCTTAATATTTGAATAGCTCAATTTGCTATTAACCAATAAGGTTGACCAAAAAACGAGTTTTTTCGGGAACACTTTAAGTTTACTTTTGGAAATTTTTCTACATTTTCAAACAATAAATTTATTTTGATGAAACATGGCACATTGTTTTTACTATATAGATTATACTGGTAACCAAATTTGATGCCTGCTTTTTTAAAAAAACACACATTATTGCTATTAAAAAATAGTTTAATGAAAATTCACTACCATAACGCACTTGCTGCGTCCCGAGATTTTTTAGTTTTGTGTTAACGAAAAAAATGACTAATTACTGCATTTATTATCACAATGAATGAAATACGTTCTTGCAACTCCAACTGTGAATAATTTTTAAACAAGTTGATATAACTTCCAAAAAAAAAAGTGTGCTGAATTCAGAAAAGAAGGAGCTTTCAAATAATGTAACACTCGACCCATGTTCCCCATTTAAAATATAAGGGTTGTTATCACCACCCTTAGGGGATTGATGTGACAAAGTTGAGTTTTATGTCAAAACATGTCCCCCTCAATATTAAAATTGACGTGTTTCAGCGTTTCTTTAAAAAAAATTCTCTGAACGCAAATCGGTCTGTTTCGTTTTCAATGCGCTATACTGTATACAGTAGTTATAAAATTACAAGCGTTACAAGTATAACACACTTAACGGTTAAATTTCCAACAAATTATAGATATTCAAGGTATATTTTCCAACGAATACAGTTGGGTGATGGTGTGACACACAGCCCTTAATCGTAAATGTAGAGTGCACCAATTTTTATACTTTGTTGTTAATAGATTAATATAAAATAAGTGAAAAGCTGAGGAAGCCGCGCATGGAGCGGCGAAACGTCGTTGACTCAAACACACAAATGCTGTTTTAATTCATGTTTATTAACGAAAAAGTCTCCACGAAACGAAACCCAGTAAAATATAGCACAATTCTTCACTAAAACAACAGACCACGAGTCTATATATATATATATATATATATATATATATATATATATATATATATATATATATATATATATATATATATATATATATATATATATATATATATATATATATATATATATATATATTAACTAAAATATTTTCAATTAGCCTGCACTTCCGGTTATACCGGAAGTCTACACACACTTTGTTTTTTTAATGGAACACCCTGTATATTATTAGCTTTTTCAGTTACACGTTCAATTTAAGGGCCACTTGATGACAACATATTTGGGCTAGTTCGTACCGTTTCGGATTTATTCGCCATTTTGTAGAAAAAATTACGATTGGAGCGCTTTAGAAAAATTCTGATATCTTTAAAAACGTGCACGATAGAAACATGCGGTTTTCACTATCCCATAGAGCGTAAAAATTCCTACATACTGTTATAAACACAATACGATTTTAAGATAACTGTTATTTATAACATACATTTGAATTTGAAAATTTTCAATCATAAATAACTTGATTTTTTTTTAAGGAACGGTACCCATATATCCGTCCCCAGCATCTGATTCAGCGTTAAATTCTCTATCTTTTGAGTATATATTACCCTATACCTATCTCATACAGTTTTATTTGAAAATTGATTTGAAATAGTAATTGTTAGCGGGACGATGTCATTTTTTTTTGTACGTAACAGAAAAATACAGTATAAACAAAAATATTTCATGTTCAAGTTAAAAATTATAATAAAAAAATATTGTTACTGTGTTTGAAAATTATGTGTTTAAAATATTTTTTAAAAATTTAAAAAAAATTCTAATGTTAACAACAGTGATAATATTACCTTACACAATCTTATAAATCCTCGAAGTATTATTACAACACGAGTAACAAAAGAACTCACACCTCCTAAACTAGTAACTGCTCAAAATGTTGTCCATTAACACTCAAACATTTTAATATTCGTGTCTTAATGCCGCTAGTGGTTGCTGACAGAATATCATTCCTATCTAACTCTTTAAACACCCTCCTTGCTCTGATCTAATTATTCGCCTTAATTGACGGGCGTTTCATATACTTTGGTTTTTATCTTTCCCCAAAGATGGAAATCAAGCGGGGTAAAATCTGGACTGCTTGCGGGCCATATCCAGGGACCGCACTTTCCAATCCCTCTATCTTCAAATAGATCGTCGAGTGTGTTCTATATTTCTCGTGTAGAGTGAACAGGAGCTCTGTCATGTGGATACCAACAAGTTCGATATTCTGATAATGGTAAATTGTCTAAACAGTATGTAAGTATTGTTCTTAATATTTCCATGTAACGATTAGAAGTTAAGGTTCCATCATAAATATGATAATAAAAGTTATTACCTTTCAATAAACAAAACACATTGAAACTAAATTTTACTTGAAATCTCCTTTGCCTAATAGCATGAGGGTTTTGATTTGCCCAAATATGACTCTTATGTCTATTGAAAACTCCTTTATGAGAAAATTTCGATTCATCAGCCCATATATATATATATATATATATATATATATATATATATATATATATATATATATATATATATATATATATATATATATATATATATATATATATATTTAATTCATCATCTCCTTGAATATGAATTAACATCGTTTCACAAAACTGGACCCTTTTACTAGCATCTTCTGGGTGCAGAGCTTGCACTAAAGTAAAGTTACAGTTGTGCATTTTGTGCTTCCACAAGAATCTTTCTACAGAGGAGTAAGGAATACGTATGTCGTTCACTGCAGTGTAAATAGAGGCATGTGGATATGCTTCGAAATAAGGCAGGACAGTTATTTCGTTATCTTCATCTCTAGTCACTGGACTGGGATTAACTTTGGGTGCTTTAAAGATACCAAATTCTAGAAATTTAACTCAATCCTTCTAAACTTATTTTCACTCATGGGTGGCAGATTAGGATTTAACTCATTAAACCTTCTACATGTTCTACTAATAATTCGATTACATTCTCCAAGAATGTAAAATAAATTTAAATAATCTGCATTGGAATAATGATTTTCCATGTTAACTGTGAACATTAGTACATTGACATTTATCGAATAAGTTAAAATGACAAGTGTGTAATATAAATTGTTCATCATGGCAGACTTGCCTTAACGTTGACGTTCAACCACAGTATAAGGAAAGATTATGCTGTGTTATATTTTTGAATGTCTCTAGATACCTCAAAAACTGTCGTTCTTAGCTATAGGAAATACCCAATATAGGTCGGAAAGTTATCAAAAAAGAAATCGGTTGGAACTGCAAGTTACTGTATGTCCCTTTTAAAATAAGACACTCATTGAAGGCAGAAGTAGTCAAAGGTTGGCGCCACCCCGCTGACCATTAATATTTTCAAATCAATTTTTAAAGAAAACTGTATGAGATAGGTATAGAGTAATGCATACTTAAAAGATAGGGAATTTAACGCTGAATCAGATGCTGGGGACATATGGGGACCGTTCCATTAAAAAAAATCACGTTATCTATGATTGAAAATTTTCAAATTCAAATGTATGTTATAAATAACAGTTGTCTTAAAATAGTATTGTGTTTATAACAGTGTGTAGGAATTTTTACCCTCTATGGGATAGTGAAAACCGCATGTTTTTATCTTGCATGTCTTTAAAGATATCGGAATTTTTCTAAAGCGCCGCAATCGTAATTTTTTCTACAAAATAGCGAATAAATCCGAAACGGTACGAACTAGCCCGAATAAGTTGTAATCAAAGTGGCACTTAAATTGAACGTGTAATTCAAAAAGCTAATAATATACAGGATGTTCCATTAAAAAAAAACAAGTTTGTGTCGACTTCCGGTATAACCGGAAGTGCAGGCTAATTGAAAATATTTTAGTAAGAAGGATCAGTTTCGAAAACGTGCCGATACCAATTTTCAGAATTTAAATAGATGTAGTTCTCCAGAAACGTCTAATAGGCCACTCACCGTGAAGCACCCTGTATATATAATCATTTATTAGTTTAAATTAACCAAATGGTTTGCATTTTTATTGCATAAAGTGATATACGAAAAAATCCGCTATCGTAACACTTTAAATTTAATTGGTTTCAGGATCTCTTTAACGAGAACTGCTTAGCGAATGATAACATTACAGGCTACATTACTATAATCAATCAATTGGTAAACATGTTCATATTGTATTAAAATAAAAATTAACTATTAATTGATTTAAGCGCTTAACTGGTTGCGTTCATTTATTAATCAACATGACACATTGATTTAAACGAAACGCTTAAATTAACCATTAAATGTCGGTGGAAAACAAAACCATAAATCCGTAATAATATAAACAGTTTGGGCTGTGAAAGATTAGCAGGTCTTCCACAAATGCACAGCACAATATGGCAGATTTTTAACCAAACATTAGTTGAAATAAAAAAATATGCTCGTGTGATAAAAATGCCCAGAGCACCCGCAAAAGATAGTTTTCAATGTAATGGGCCATTTTACATAAAAACATAAAACATTGTTCGATATTCGCACATCTACTAATCAAAATTACATGATGCACCTTGTCACGCTCAGGTCACCATCAGGATAAGCTGTAATTATTTCAGTTCTGTAGTAAACTAAGTAAGACCAGAGCTGAACCGAATCAAGATCCAAACATAATATGGGATACCATCAAAACCACGATAACGACTTCAACAAAAGAGTTACTGCAAACAAAGAATACTGTTCACAAACAAAAACCATGGATAACTGACGAAGTTTTAAAACTAATGGAAGAAAGAAGAACGTACAAAAACATAGACAACAATGCATATAACCATATACATAGTGAGATAAGAAAAACAATACGTGAAGCCAAAGAAAAGTGGTACAGAGAAAAATGTGCGGAGATAGAAGATTTGACAATGAAACACGATGATCTTAACCTCTATAAAAAAATTAGGGAGGTGGCTGGTATAAAAAGGCAAAACCAAAGCAATGTTTTGCTGTACAGAGATGGCAAAATAATCCCAGACACTGCAGGGAAGCTGGCAAGATGGAAGGAGTATATCCAGGGATTATTCGACGATGACAGACAACAAGAAATAGTAGAAGAGGTCACAGAATGAGATTTGGGCCCAACAATAACAAAGGAAGAGGTAATGCACGCGGTAAAATTGGCAAAGTCTAATAAAGCTCCAGGATCCGATGAAATTCCAGCAGAAATAATTAAACTAATCACAGAATATCAAATGGGCATATTGGTGGAACTATTTAACACAATATACAACACAGGAGTCATTCTCCGCGAATGGCTTAGATCGTCCTTCATTACATTACCAAAAAAGGTTAATGCAAAAGAATGTAGCAACCATCGAACCATCAGTCTAATGAGTCACGCTCTCAAAATATTCCTAAAGATATTCCACCAGAGAATTTTTGGTAAATTAGAGCAAGATATTAGCGAAACCCAATTTGGCTTCAGAAATGCAATGGGAACAAGAGAAGCCTTGTTTGCCTTCAATGTGTTGACTCAAAGATGCATGGACATCAATCAGCCGATGTATGTCTGTTTCCTTGACTACAACAAAGCATTTGATAGAGCCCGCCACAACCACCTCATTCAGTTACTTAAAAGTAAAAATATAGATATGAAATATATTAAAATAATAAATAATTGATACTACAGCCAGACGGCTAATATCAAGGTGGACAATGAACTCTCAGAAGAAGTAAAAATATAACGTGGTGTAAGGCAAGGATATGTACTATCGCCGCTATTATTTAATCTTTACTCGGAAGAAATCATTCAGAGAGCGCTGGAAGAAACAACAATAGGAGTAAAGGTCAATGGAATACCCATTAACAATATCCGGTATGCAGACGACACCATACTCATTGCCGAAACAATAGAAGATTTACAGAGCTTAATAGATCAAGTAGTGACGAGTAGTGAAGAGAGCCGACTTACCTTAAATATAAAAAAGACCAAATTTATGACCATTACAAAATCTGTTCAGCAACAGGAAAACCTATGGATCAATTGATAACTAGTAGAGAAAGTCAGTAAGTACAGATACCTGGGTACAACTGTCAATGAGTACACTGAAGAAATTAAATCAAGAATTGGACAAGCCAGAACCATATTTAACCGAATGAGAAGCGTGTTATGCAGTAGAGATCTTAACCTACAACTTAGAGTCAGAATATTGAGATGCTACGTTTTCTCGGTGTTGCTATATGGGATGGAATCATGGACGTTAAAGAAAGATATAAGTGATCGACTGGAGTCATTTAAGATGTGGTCATATAGAAGGATCTTGAGGATAAGTTGGGTAGACATGGTAACAAATGAGCAGGTACTGGGAGAAATGAGAAAAGAAAAAGAGATATTGAACACAATTAAAATAAGGAAGCTGCAGTATCTGGGCCACGTCATGAGTGGAGAGAAATATGTATTGTTGCAGAGTAGTATGCAGGGAAAGATACGGGGAAAGAGAAGCAGAGGAAGGAGACGCATTTCCTGGCTAAAAAACCTGAGAAAATGGTACAACTGTAGTTCCGTTGAGTTGTTCAGAGCTGCATCATCAAAGTGAGAGTAGCCATGATGATAGACAACCTTCTAAGGAGACGGCACTTGAAGAAGAAAGAAGTAAATTTTTATGCAACATACACTGCAGAGTGTCAAGTGTAATTGTTATTATTTAAAAACCATGGTTTCCCATATTGTGTCCTTACACCGCGGTCTTCAGGCTTATCTGTGCCCTTCAGTTCTTAATTTATTCATTCCGGATACCCGTTCCTCTTACAAAGTCCAGTTTTACCACTAGTGAGTATTTTACAATGATGCCAAGTTCACATTTTCAGCCACTAGTAACCTGCGCCGTGCTTCTTTAATCCTTTGGTCGACGTGCAACCAAGCCGTAACACTAATTGAGGCGCCGGGTCTGATAGACCCAAGCCAGAAAATAATACTTGTCGCGGTGACAGAGCAAAAAACTACTAGATATCCTGGAGAGGAAATAAATTCATACATAATAAATAATTTCATAAAAATACATTTAATCAAAACTTGCAAAATAAGATCAGTATCTTTTGTAGAACTAGATCCAAAGAAAAATGAAATAACAAATTATATATTTCAACAACACACCACGATGGCTTACAGCCTAAATACTATCGTACCGTGGGTGTAGACAAGGAGGAAAGAGGCAACTTCTTATTTCTGGACTTGAAGGTTTGAAGGTTCGGAGGAGAAGGAAAAACATGTGCCGGCAAGGAATTTCACAACTTGGAAGTCCTCGGGACAAAAGAGCGGGCATAACAAGACGTTCTATGTCTGGTGACCTGGGCAGTAAAAGGGTGCATTCGCTCTGTTCCCCTGGTAGATCTGTTGGGGGCAGCAGGTGGAGGAACTATGAAAGAAAACTCCTCTAAGCAGTGCTCGTGCAGATATCTATAAAAGAGAGGGAGGTCACCAACGGCACGTCGGTGAGCAAGGGATGACAGCCTTTGGGTGAGGGTAGGGTCACCGATGAGACGTATAGCTCTCTTCTGAATGGAGCCCAGGGTAGCGAGTGTAGAAGCTTACAGTAATTATTGTAAATCAAAAGAGAAGGAGACATAATATTTTATTCAAGGTTAGTAGAAATGTCTGCGACAATAACAACCATGTCTTGTGAACGCTGGTTAATACAGTTTTTATATAACGGAATATTACAGTTACAGTAACCTGTATATATTCTTTTTTTGTAATTAGGATCACAGGCAAGTGAAATACACTTAGCTGAGGAAATTTTATTTGCACTCACACGTTTATAATTTATGTTTAGATTGGGATGTGGTTTTTGCAAATAAAGTATTATATTATTATATAAACATTTAAAAATATAAACTGACCCTGGATATTGGTTTTGTGAAAAATTCGCTATTGTAGAGTTTGCGGCTTTTGAATTGTTACTTCTCTGGACATAATTCTTTAACTAAATTAAAAAATATAGCCCCGGAAAGTGCGTTAAATCTTTGCATCTTCAATAATAGCATGGATATTTTAACCTAATTTGATACGCACGTTGCTTAAATATATGACGTATTAACTATGTATCAAAAGGTGGCTCTCTAGCTTTAAACAAAAAACGGTATTTTATTTATGGAAAAAAAATTGGTCGCTTGGAGGTAAAAATACCAAAGTCATGTATGTGATTAACAAAATGCGTTATATGTTACAGACAAAGCTCAGATTTTTTTTTGTGCGGAAAGGTGAAAAAGTACCAATGAAATGTTTTCAAAATTTTATGATTTTTTTTTTGAAACATCAGAAGTTTATGATCTTTAAACAAACATCATAAACGAAGAAGTGTTTTGTACAGTAAACATTACAAAAGGTGTGCAACTGCGCGAACTGGGACGAAATGCGGAATTACTTTTCCTCATTTCCATGGGCGTCTGTCTGCTTCTCTCATCCTGACCCCTCTGATATCTTACAAAAGGTCACCGAAGCTATTCAAGCTGGCATGGAATTATTTATTCCACGTACACATAAAACCTCTTCAGGCCTTCAAAAGCCCTGGTTCTCTAAATCCTGTGACAAGGCCAGACTTGAAAAAGTCAAAGCTCACAAAACGCTTCTACACAATCTCAGTCAAGAAAACCTTTAAGCATTTAACGACGCAAGAAGCCGCTATGTCCGCGTTCTTTCTGAGTCAATAAGCTCGTTTGAAAACCACATCAAAAACAAAGTCCTCTCAAGCTCCAACGGCAGCAAACCCTTCTGGACTCTTACTAAATCTATTGGGAATAATTTCTGCAAGAGTACGTTCCCACTTCTTGTTTTAGGGGATGAAATTGTTTCTACCGCCCTGGGCAAGGCTAAACTTTTTGTCTCGTTGTTCGCCGGCAATTCTTTACTCTTAACCTACCTCCAAATGTATAACCACCAACAGTTCCCAATGTCGCGCATAAAATGACGGATATCATTTTCAAAACTAAAAAGGCACGAAAGATGCTCTCTTGTCTTAATACCAGGATAGCCTCTGGCCTTGACGAGATCCCAGCAATTGTTCTCAAAAAATGCGCAACAGAACTTTCTCCTGTCCTGACTCGTCTGTTTCAGACATCTTACAATAGAGGCATATTCCCTAGAGACTGGAAAACTGCTCGAGTATAACTCGTCCCCAAGAAAGGGTCCAAAGCGCTTCCTAGCAACTACTGGACTATTTATCTCCTTTCAGTCGTCTCTAAAGTAATGGAAATGTATATAAACACCGAATTACTAAAATTGATTGTAAAACACAGTTTAATCCACGAGAGGCAGTATGGATTCCGTCAGCGCAGATCAACTACCGACCTCCTTTCCTTTGTCACCTATTCTTGGAACAAGTCTATGGAACTACACGGTGAATCCCAGATTGTCGCTCTATACATATCCAAAGCATTCGACCAGGTCTGGCACGCAGCTCTGCTTAATAAACTTCCGGCCTATGGCCTACCACCAAAACTCTGTACCTGGACAGCAAATTTCCTCTCCAACCGGAGCATTTCTGTTGTCGTGGATGGCCATTCCTCTAAACTGTATCCCATTAATGCAGGAGTTCCTCAAGGTTCAGCTTTAGCCCCTACTTTGTTTCGTCTCCACATCAATGACCTCCTCTCTATCACATCCAACCCAGTTCATAGTTACGCGGACGATAGCACCCTCCACTTAAATATACAATATTCTAAGCCTGCCTCTTTAGCCCAATTAGATGAGGATCGCAGACTCATGGAGGGTGCTGTCTCCGTGGATCTCCAAAATATATTAAACTGTGGAAGTAGAAATCTGGTACAATTCCACTCCACCAAATCTCAGTCTTGCTTTCTATCCCATAGGGGATACGTCATCCCTAGACCCATCACAATGAGCAACCAAGTTATTCAAAGTAATGAGAGTCCTTTTCGCTTGTTGGCATTTCTGTGGATCGAAATCTCAATTGACACCAACATGTCACATCAATTGCAGAAGCGGCTGCTAAGAAATTAGGGTTCCTCTTCCGGGCTCGCAAATAATTTTCACCAGCTAATCTCTATACCTTATATACTTCACAAATAAGGCCAAACCTCCAATACTGCTCCCACATCTGGGGTGCCGCTGCCGCTGCCGCTTCTGCACTCGCTATCCTGGGCTCCATTCTCATCGGTGAGCCTACCCTCACCCAAAGGCTGCCATCCCTTGCCCAGCGATGTGCCGTTGGTGACCCATCTCTCTCTCTCTCTCTCTTTTATAGATATCTGCACGGGCACTGCTCAGAGGAGCTTTCTTCCATAGTTCCTCCACCTGCTGCCCCCAACAGATCTACTAGAGGAACAGAGCGAATGCACTATTTTACTGTCCAGGTCGCCAGATATAGAACATCTTGTTATGCCCGCTCTTTTGCCCCGAGGACTTCCAGCTTATGGAATTCCTTGCCGGCACATGTTTTTCCTTCTCGTCCGAACCTCCAAACGTTCAAGTCCAGAATTAACAAGTTGCCTCTTTTCTCCTTGTCGACACCCACGGTACGATAGTATTTAGGCTGTAATCCCTCGTGGTGTGTTGTTGAAATATTAACAGGGTATTACATTTATGTTTCAATAGCGTTGTTCTTTATCTGACTAAAATATTTGCAAAAAAATTAATGAAAAACGATTATTTCTGCGATTTTATAGCAGGAGTTTAAATTATAGAGTGATTTGAATGTGTTATAATTTTCTAGTTAATAAAACTGAAATCAAACAAAGCATCTCTTTAGTCAATAAATCGATAAATGCAGAAACTACATACAACTGATAGTAATAGTTCGAATGCGGCAAGTGCGTTATGGTAGCGCATTTTTTTAAAATTATAATAACAAATTTTCTTCCAGTCAATAGAATCCAACTTTGGTATGTAATAAAAACGTTATAAAGGTAACATGTGTACGGAATTTCATCAAACAATATTTATGGTTTTCAGAGATAGTTTTTATACTTTTTGAGGATTTTTCGTATTTAAAAGATTTTTATGAAAATTCGCTACTATAATGCACCTGCTGCATGCAGACTGTTTAACCTTGCCCAGATTTTCGTTTGGTGTAATCACTTATGAGAAAATGACCCACATGCGGTCCTAAGACATAATCTGTAGTATTGCATAACTTATTGAACGGAACCCTACAAGCAAAATATTCTGTTTTAACGCCATAAAATTTAAAGCCCGTTAATTTCGTTTGTTGTTTGAATGCAGAAAGTATTGTCAGCATTGTTCGAATTTTTTATACAAGCGATTAACTACTGCTGCATACTGCTTGATAGTCAAAATGGCGTTCATTCATTTAGAATTATAAAATGCAAACAAATAAATTGAACGTTAAATCACAAAATCCTAGAAAAGCGCCATGGTCATTCAAAAAAATATAGCTCAGCAGCTTCGATTTATTGTTCGAATATATTTTAATCACAACCATTCGTCAGCAGCTGTGAAAAATCATTGTTTGTTTTGAATGTGCTTTTTATGGTTGTGCAAGCTTTAATAGAAATAATAGACAAATTGAAATTTTAATAAAACCAAATGTACCTTGTAAACGAAGTTATGTGTGTGGTATTTTCGCTATAGTGGCAGATAAATACAGGATTTACATTATTTCATGTTTGACTATTGGCATCCCGTAAATTATAAGGTACAAGAGATCAATGATGTAGGATTTAACTAGTTCATTGATTGTTGTTGCCTTTACTTGATGAAACTGGTCCATACTATATACACACTTGGAGCCTACCTGACTAGTATCAACCCCTGAGTTCACCATTGAAATAGTAAATATTTTTTCTTTGCTTTTATTAGATGTACGCATCACCAAAAATCCAGTCCAAGGATTCTCTTAGACTACCGAAAACCAACCCACACTAATCGCTACCTTAAGGCCCAATCCGATCATCACCCATCCAAACTAAATATCGTGGCTCAAACACTAGTAACACGCTTTCTTAGACTAACTGACAGTAACAATAAATATACAGAATTAAACCATTTAAAACATACATTACTTGAAAACGGACACGACAAATATCACGTACCTACTACGAAACATTAGAAAGTTAAAAAAAACAGTGACCACACTACACCACACAACAACAAAAATATTTTTTATAGCAAATGTCTTTCTTTGATGTAAGCAGGCATCAAACTTGGTTGCCTATATAGTAGAAACAATGTACCATATTTCATTGAAATAAATTTATTGTTTGAAAATATATAAACATTTTTCAAAAGTCTAGATGCAGCAAATGTGTTATGGAAGTGAATTTCCATAAAAATGTTTTTAATAGCAAATGCGAGCAGGCATCAATCTGATTACCGGTATAGCCTATGTAGTAGAAACAATGTACTATATTTTATCAAAATTACTTATGGTTTGAAAATATACAAAAATGTTCCGAAGATAAACTTAAATGTTGGTTTCCTAACTAACAAAGCTTACGTTAATAGCAAATTGAGTTATTGAAATTTGAAGGATTTAATGAAAATTCGGTAAATTTGCAGATTAGATCCCAAACGCTTTTCAAAAATTATGTTCAGAAATATTACTAGGACCCCACCTGGATGCACAAACTACACGAAAAATTTCTGGTTCACACCCCCCAAGGAAGTTACGGGACTGGGAGTCAATAGGGATGCTGCGCGGGGTAGGTAGTAAAAAGGAAATATGAGCGGAAAAAGCGAAGAAAACTGCTTAATAGCTGTTTATTTGAAGCCATATCCCCATTAAACCCCGCCTACACGAGGGGGAAAGGAAAATGCCTACGTCGAAGCAGAACCCCCCCCCTTCGACTTGCGGTAGGGTTGGGGGTGGCTTCTTCGTCCGGGAGATTTTCCTTCCCCCCTGGCGTGCATACAACCACCCTCGTTAAATATTTCTTGTTCATACCCGTCAAGGAAGTTACGCCACCTGGGGAATAGGGGTGCTGTACGGGGTAGGCAGGGTTTAAGGGGGATATGGTTTCAAGATGTGAAAAAGACAACTTTCAAGCCCGTTTTATTCGCATTTTCTGCTCATATTTCCTTTTTATTACCTACCCCGCCCAGCACTCCTATTCACTCCTGGTCCCGTAACTTCCTTGGGGGGTGTGAACAAGAAATTTTTTTTGGGGTTTGTGCATCCGGGGGGGGGGGGGTAGGCAAGTTTCTGAAAACAGTTTTTTGAAAAGCGTTCGGGAGCTTATCTGCAAATTTACCGAAAATTCGCTACCAAAACGCACTTACTGCGTCCAGATTTTATTCTTATAAACACATCATATTTCGATAAAAAATGCAAAAACGCATTAACGAATTTGTTCTACAAAAATTAGCTACAAAAATTATAGACCGTTAAACCATAAACTTCACTAAACCTACAAATAAATATCCAAAAAAGCATCAACTTAGCTAAACTGACAGCCAAAGCATCAAAGAAAGCGTCTATTTGAAATGAATATTTTGCAAATATTTTAGTAAAATGAAGGGCAATGACGGTTGCATATGAAACTTGAGGGTTTGCAGAACACTGTTCTTGAAACATTTTCTTTTCACAAACGGTATTTTTTTCACGTTCTTTGCCTAAACATTGCCAATTGTGACGTTTAAAATTGCGAGTTTGAAGTTTTGAGGAAAGCTCCAAAATTTGTTTCTTTAACTGCCCATAACTTCCTTGTCTTTAAAGCTAGAGACCTACAGAGTGGTACGTGGTTTACTCTTTATAATACAAACACGCGTTGGTTGCCTTTACTTTGTTATTTACGGAGATATTAATTTTTTAGGAAGGAAACACAAAATTTTCCGGGAAAACCTGGTCCGATTTTCCTGGCTAACGAATTTATCCAAACCACTTGCAAAAGGAAGGTACCCACCAAGTTTGATCAATTTTTTGAGTTATCGGTCGGATATATATATACATATATATACATATATATATATATATATATATATATATATATATATATATATATATATATATATATATATATACATATACATATATATATATATATATATATATATATATATATATATATATATATATATATATATATATATATATATATATATATATATATATATATATATATATATATATATATATATATATATATATATATATATATATATATATATATATATATATATATATATATATATATATATATATATGTATATATATATATATAAATAAATATATAAACACAGATCTACTCATTAGCGAATTAAAAAAAAATTCGCCAAAAAGGCAACAGCACAAAGCCTTCTCACCATACATTAAAGGTGTCACCGACAAAATCAGCGGAATTTTTAAAACCAATAATATGAAAACCATATTCACAACAGAGCAAAAACTGTTGTCTAATAAAAACTTCCAAGGATACGATTCCAAACGAATAAACGAATCCCATGGAGTCCACGTAATTCCTTGTTTCGACTGACCCCGGACTTATATAGGACACACGAATATAGGTATAGTAGGCTCCGGGTTTTACGAGTAACAGATTTAGCGAACTTCACATTTAACGAGAAAATTTTGGTGATTTGAATGGACTTGTGTAGGAGACAATGCTAAAATGTTTCTGATTTAACGAGACCGATTTTCAACCCGTTCACATTTTTATTGGGATACATAGATGTGCGAAAGGAAACATTTCTGGAATTTCGTTGCCTTTCTACCTAAAAATATAACCATTGAGACACACTGGGACCAGATGCACAAGTTTCGTGATTGAGACATGACACTAGTTGGTAATAAATTTAACTGTACACAACACAAGAGAAAATATTTATGGGTTCCTCCATTCAGGCAAGTCAAACATGTTTGGCTGCGGGTGACCTTTCGAGCAAAGTTTTTGTGGCTTTGGAAGATGACCAGCATGCAGTCGCGTATTTCTGTGATTCGTGTAGGACGTTGACTGTGTCAGTCACAAAAGACTGTTTGATACATTATATACCTTAGCAGTGAGAGATAAGGTTCATGACAGGATCGAGTCTTGTCTGTCCGTGCGATTTCAGTATGTTGAGTTGTATCACAACGATTCTGTGGTGTCTCAACAGTATAAATCAAACTGTCTTGAAAATCGTGTCGGTGTTCCGCAGGGATCCGTGTTGGGACCATTTCTGTTCACTGTTTATATGAATAACTTGCTATCTGACCTGCCTTCGTTAAATCTTACTCTATATGCTGATGACACAAAAGCTCTCGTCTCCGACAGAACTTTTGAGAATTCGCAGGCTTTGGCAGACCATACCCTTTCGAAGCTGAATAGTTGGTTCTCAACCCTTACCACTTGAAATCAACGTTCGTTAGTTTGTTACAAATGTACATTTGCGTGGCCTTTTGTTTTTCTGTTTAAATCTTGAACTCGCACATTATTCCGATCAGTTTTCGATCACCGTGCGTTTGAGGCAGGTGAATAGTGTCTTGTTTACATAATGTCCGCGTCCGGTATTAAAAGAAAACGCCTTACCATTAAAGAGAAAATGTCGATATTAAAACAAGTGAAAACGGGAACGAAAAAAGTGATGTTTGTAGGCAGTACGGTATTGCATTGTCTACATGATCACCAATTTTAAAGTGCGAGAATGCTATTGTCCAGGGTAGTGGTTCCAACACTATTAACAACAATCGAAAAAGTCTAAAAACAACAGAGTTGGAGAACTTGGACAAAGCATTGTTTGATTGGGTAAATTTCAGAGGCACGCAAACATTGCTATAAGTGGTCTGTTTCTCCAGGAGAAAGCTTTTATTTGTAGAGAAATGGGATATGAAGCGAATTTCCAGTGTTCTACAAGCTGGATTTGTCGTTTTAAACAAAGACATTTAATTAATTCAGGAAACGTTTCTGGGGAAGCGAAATTTGTAAATAAGGAAGTCACGTCTGATTGGCTTCAAAATAACTTCCGTGAAATATCCGAGGAATATCAGGCATGTGATGTCTTCAATGCAGACTAGACATGACTTTTTTTACAAAATGTTGCCGGACAAAATCTAAAATTCAAAAACGAAAATTGTGTTGGTAGGAAGTTATCCAAAGAGGGACTGACTGTACTAGTTTGTGTAAATTATGATGGTTCTGAGTTAAGAAGACTACTCTTTTTGGCAAAACACAAAAACAAGATGTTTTAAAAATGTAAAGAGTTTGTCGGTGAAATATGTTGCTAATAAAAAAGTATGGGTGACTGGCGATATTTTTAAAACTGAAGTGGAAGAATGGGATAGAAAACTGGAAAGAAAAAATAGAAAAATTTTGCTTGTGGTGGAAAATGGTGTGGCACATCCACAATTGCCGAGTTTGAAGAACATCAAACTAGTTTTTCTCCCACCTAATACCACATCTGTATTGCAGCCTTTAGATCAGTGAATTATCAACTCTCTGAAATGTAATTACAGGACACAACTCGTCACAAAAATAATTGACAGCATGGACAAGAATCAGTGTCAACTTTCGGTAAATGTCCTCGGAGGTATTCGTCTCCTTGATTGTGCGTGGAAAAATGTCTTACAAAACAGCGTGCAAAATTGTTACGGGCATGCTGGTTTTCATTCTAAGCATAGGAATAAAAACGTTGATTTGAGCTTTTCGGAAGACGCTATTGCTGACGAAGATATCGCTGACGAAGACGATGACATTTCTCTGAGCAAATGGGCTAGGATTATGAAATTGGCACAAGTGTCGGATGCGATGGATCACCGGAACTTTTTTTTTTCAACAACACACCACGAGGGCTTACAGCCTAAATACTATCGTACCGTGGGTGTCGACAAGGAGGAAAGAAACAACTTGTTAATTCTGGACTTGAAGGTTTGGAGGTTCGGGGGAGAAGGAAAAACATGTGCCGGCAAGGAGTTCCACAACTTGGAAGTCCTCGGGACAAAAGAGCGGGCATAACAAGATGTTCTATGTCGGGTGACCTGGACAGTAAAAGGGTGCATTCTCTCTGTTCCCTTGGTAGATCTGTTGGGGGCAGCAGGTGGAGGAACTATGGAAGAAAGCTCCTCTGAGCAGTGTCCGTGCAGATATCTATAAAAGAGAGAGAGGTCACCAACGGCACGTCGGTGGGCAAGAGATGGCAGCCTTTGGGTGAGGGTAGGGTCACCGATGAGACGTATAGCTCTCTTATGAATTGAGTCCAGGATAGTGAGTGTAGAAGCGGCAGCAGCACCCCAGATGTGGGAGCAGTATTCGAGGTTTGGTCTTATTTGTGAAGTATATAAAGTATAAAGATTAGCTGGTGAAAAGTATTTGCGAGCCCGGAAGAGGAAATCTAATTTCTTAGCAGCCGCTTCTGCAATTGATGTGACATGTTGATGCCAATTGAGTATTCGATCCACAGAGATGCCAACAAGTGAAAAGGACTCATTACTTTGAATAACTTGGTTGTTTATTGTGATGGGTCTAGGGCTAGTGTATCTCTTATGAGAAAGAAAGCAAGACTGTGATTTGGTGGGGTTGAATTGTACAAGGTTTCTACTTCCCAATTCTAATATTTTTTGGAGATCCACGGAGATAGAACCCTCCATGAGTCTGCGATCCTTATCTAGTTGGGCTAAAGAGACAGGATTAGCATATTGTATATTGGAGTGGAGGGTGCTGTCGTCCGCGTAACTGTGAACTGGGTTGGATGTGCTAGAAAGGAGATCATTGATGTGGAGAAGAAACAAAGTAGGGGCTAAAGCTGAACCTTGCGGAACTCCTGCATTAATTGGATACAGTTTAGAGGAATGTCCATCCACGACAACAGAAATGCTCCGGTTAGAGAGGAAATTTGCTGTCCACGTACAGAGTTTTGGTGGTAGGCCATAGGTCGGGAGTTTATTAAGCAGCGCTGCGTGCCAGACCTGGTCGAATGCTTTGGATATGTCTAGAGCGACAATCTGGGATTCACCGTGTAGTTCCATAGACTTGTTCCAAGAATGGGTGACAAAGGAGAGGAGGTCGGCAGTTGATCTGCGCTGACGGAATCCATACTGCCTGTCGTGGATTAGACTGTGTTTTTCAAGAAATTTTAGCAATTCGGTGTTCATATACTTTTCCATCACTTTAGAGATGACTGAAAGGAGAGAAATAGGCCTGTAGTTGCTAGGAAGCGCTTTCGATCCTTTATTGAGGACGGGTTGTACTCGAGCAGTTTTCCAATTACTAGGGAATATGCCTCTATTGTAAGATGTCTGAAACAGACGAGTCAGGACAGGAGCAAGTTCTGGTGCGCATTTTTTGAGAATAATTGCTGGAATCTCGTCAAGGCCAGAGGCTTTCCTGGTATTTAGAGAAGAGAGCATCTTTCGTACCTTTTTAGTTTTGAAAATTATATCCGTCATTTTATGCGCGACATTGGGGACTGTTGGTGGTTGAACATTTGGAGGTGGGTTGAGAGTAGAATTGCCGGCGAACAACGAGGCAAAAAGTTCGGCCTTGCCCAGGACGGTAGAAACAATTTCATCCCCTGAGACAAGAGGTGGGAACGTGTTTTTGCAGAAATTATTCCCAACAGATTTAGCAAGAGTCCAGAAGGGTTTGCTGCCGCTTGAGCTTAAGAGGACTTTGTTTTTGATGTGGTTATTAAACGAGTTTTTTGCCTCAGAAAGAATGCGGTCATAGCCGGTTTCTTGTGTCGTTAAATCCTTGACGGTTTTCTTGACTGGGATTGTGTAGAAGCTTTTTGTGAGCTTTGACCTTTTCAAGTCTGGCCTTGTCACAGGATTTAGATAACCAGGGCTTTTGAGTGGCTGCAGAGGTTTTCTGTGTACGTGGAATAAATAATTCCATGCCAGCTTGGATAATTTCGGTGACATTTTGTGATATATCAGAGGGGTCAGGATGAGAGAAGCAGACAGATGCCCATGGAAATGAGGAAAAGTAATCTCGCATTTCATCCCAGTTCGCGGAGTTGTAGTGCCAAACGATACGTGGGTGTGATGACTGTGTGACCTCGGGTTGCATTGCGCAGGAAGCAATGACCATGCCGTGGTCTGAGCGACCCAGGGGGGCGGTGACTGATATCTTATAGCAGCCAGGATTTGTAGTAAGAAGGAGATCCAAGGGATTTGAGCTATGTGTTGGGATGCGAGGAAAGTAAGTAGGTTGCTGAACCAAACATAGATAATTATGTGGGAACTTCGGGTATTCCAACAGATTCCGAGATAAGAAAATTCAAAATGATTTTCTGTACTTTTATCCGTAATAGACTTGAGTATGCTTCAGTTGTATGGTCTCCGGGTTACCAGAACTATATTCTCCAGTTGGTAAATATCCAAAGACGCTTTCTAAAATATCTTTACTTCCGCCTCATTGGTATATATCCCTCTGTGGGTTACCCTTCGGAGTATATGAAGCGGGACTTCTTGCTACCAAGTCTATAATCTAGAAGGGAACAAGCTGCACTAATTTTTTTAAATGCTTTAGTAAGGGGATCCTGTGACTACTCTCGTCTACTTCAGCAACTAAACTTTAATATTCCGAGAATGTCTTCGCGAAATCCGGTCGCCTTTTGGTTACCTACGCCGCGAAGTAATCTTGTGAAGTTCTCACCGCTTTATAGATTGTGTTCTGTTGCCAACAGGCACGCGTCTTCCATTGATATCTTTGTGTCAGATCCAAGGTTGCTTAAAGGGTTGGCAGTCTCACGGTTGTCAAGGACTGGTTTGTATTTCACAGTTATTGAGGACTGATTTGTGTTTCTGATTATTTTTTACTCATTTTTAGTTACATTCTGTTATGTAATTGTAAATTATGGTTTAAAATGCTTATTTTTAGTTTTAATTTTAATTTTTAATCCTGTTTTTGTAGGTCATTTCTGTATTTCCTACCCAATAATTGGGCTTGTCCTGTTGGGTAGTGTAATGTTAAGTAAATAAATAAATAAATAATTGAAGCTGCAATTTTGAACACTACCCAAGAAGTGATTCGGGCAAAGCCCCGAATGCACCAATGTTCCACTGCCAGATACCATAGATTCGGCCAAGGAGCTTCGAATATTTTTAGGTGTGTGTGATGTGTTTTTTATGCGACTAAAATTGGTTATTCAAATTAGACAGTGACAGTTGACTTTCACTATTGATGGAAAGGGTCACATGAGAGTAATCCAGTTTGTACACATACATATAGTGTTCATTGAACACAAAGCAACCCAGAAGGGCGGCTCGAGGCGTGAAAATAATTTAATATTAGTTTTAAGTAAAATTATTTATATGAAAATTTGCTAGCTTAAATCCAAATAATATCTTTTATAATTAATGTAGGTCGCATGAAAATTATAATTATTGACCTGGAATTGCCTTTGTTACATGTTTATGCAATTAATAAACATGGTGCAACGGCAGTTTGCGATATTGAAGAATGCTGACTATTGCTGATGGAGCATTGTTGAGAATGTGGATCAAGCAAAGTTATATATACATGTGTTTCTAAATTGATGCGGAAAATTTTACAGGGTTATTCTTTGGCAAAAAACAAGGGCTGTCTTTCATATAAAGTTTTTCTTGAAACTCCTTCTCCTCCAAGTTACAGCCCTTTGAAATTTTGGCAAAAAAAAAGTTTTCATTAAATTTCTCCGTTATGGAATAATTTTAAAAAACGAAATTTTGCAGATGCATAAGGCTAACAAAATGACAGTTTTAAAAGGATTTTAGAACCCTATAATGTTATCACAAGAGGGTGAAAAAACCTACCCTTACTTTATTTTTTATCAGTACTTTTTATTGTGTGTACCGTTTTCTATTTAAATAAAAATTATAATTATTGACCTGGAATTGTCTTTGTTGCATGTTTATGCAATTAATAAACATGGTGCAACTGCAGCTTGCGATATTGAAGAATGCTGACTATTGCTGATGCCGCATTGTTGAGAATGTGGACCAAGCAGTTATATATACAGGGTGTTTCTAAATTGATGCGAAAAATTTTACAGGGTTATTCTTTGGTAAAAAACAAGGGCTGTCTTTCATATAAAGTTTTTCTTTAAACTCCCTCTCCTCCAAGTTACAGCCCTTTGAAATTTTGGCAAAAAAAAGTTTTCATTAAATTTCTCCGTTATGGAATAATTTTAAAAAACGAAATTTTGCAGATGCATAAGGCTAACAAAATGACAGTTTTAAAAGGATTTTAGAACCCTATAATGTTATCACAAGAGGGTGAAAAAACCTACCCTTACTTTATTTTTTATCAGTACTTTTTATTGTGTGTACCGTTTTCTATTAAAAAAAGGATTTAGAAAGAAGGATTCATTTAGCAACTTTTTTATCTTTCGACATTTTCTCATAAAATTGTTAGTTTCATCACAAAAAAATAAAATATTACTCAGATCGATGTCACATGTATTTACAGAGTGGTTGTTATTTTCTGAAAAATCAAGTACGTGGTAGGCTGTCAAATAACGTCATAATTACACTAATATGTTAATATGTATTGTTCTGGCTTTTACTAATTTCCAAAAATTCATAATAAGAAACAACAACTTACTATTTTATAATTAATAATTAACAAACTAAGAAACGAAAAGAATTATTAACAAAATGTCAGCACGTATCATCATAATAAATGTTGAAAATGACCCCCTTCGGAGAGAACGCATGACTCTAGTCTGTTTCTCATTGAACTTCGTATTCTATGAAAAATAGCGGGTGTGTTTCTTATAATATCACATGATGCGATAACACGATTTCTGAGGTCATCGATGTTTGCAACAGGACTTGAATAAACTAAGGTTTTCACTAAGGTTTTCAGAAAACCCCACAGGTAAAAATCCAACGGATTCAATTCAGGAGATCGGGCAGACCAAATATGTGGGCCTCCTCGATCTATCCAACGATTTGGGTAAACTTCGTTCAAGTAGTTACGAGTGTTGATACTAAAATGAGCCGGAGCCCCGTCGTGCATGTACCACATTTGTAAAGGAACATTTTCAAAAAGTAGGAGCAACTCTTCTTCGAGTAGGTGACAGTACACTTCTCTATTTAGTCTTATCGGAGGAAGATATGGTCCAATTAAGTTATCACCAATGACAGCAAACCATACATTTAATGAAAACTGGTGTTGAAAATGAGATTCCGTAATTTCGTGTGGGTTTTCTTCAGACCATATGTGGTTATTATGAAAATTTCTAACAGATTCTCGTGAAAAGTTGTCCTCATCAGTAAATAAAATACGAGATAAGAACTGTGGAACTTGCGTGATCATTTGAAGCATCCATTGACAAAAGATTAAACGAGGTAAAAAATCACGAGGTAAGAGCGCTTCAACTCGTTGGATATGGTAGGGATACAGTAGTTGTTCTTTTAAAATTCTAAATACCGTAGAATAGCTGACATTTAAGACTTGAGCGATTCTTCTTGTACTTGTACCAGGGATTCTTCAATTAAATTGAGGACAGCCTCTTCAAGTGATACAGTTCTTACTTCTCTAGAACGCCCGCAGTCGGCGGCACTTCTTGTAATATTTTCCTTCTTCTTGCAGACGTTGATGAATGCGTGCGAATATGCTGTGATGGGGTACAGTTCTATTTGGATATAACTTAGTGTAGAAGCGCGGTGCTCTTAATCCATTGCCATTAGCACGGCCATATTCAAAATGCATATCTGCCATTTCGGAATTTGTATAATTTACCATTTTATTCACTTATTTGTTCTAAGTGTTTAAAAAATTCTCGATAGATTGACACCAACCAGAACAATTAATATTAGTGTAATTATGACGTTATTTGACAGCCTACCACGTAATTGATTTTTCAGCAAATAACAAACACTGTATATTCATGTGACATCGATCTGAGTAATTTTTTTTTTTTTTTGTGATGAAACTAACAATTTTATTAGAAAATCTCAAGACATAAAAAAGTTGCTAAATGAATCCTTCTTTCTAAATCATTTTTTTAAATAGAAAACGGTATACACAATAAAAAGTACTGATAAAAAATAATGTAAGGGTAGATTTTTTCACCATCTTGTAATAACATTATAGGGTTATAAAATCCTTTTAAAACTGTCATTTTGTTAGCCTTATGCATCTGAAAAACTTCGTTTTTTCGTAATTATTCCATAACGGAGAAATTTAATGAAAACTTTTTTTTGCCAAAATTTGAAAGGGGTGTAACTTGGAGGAGAACGGGTTTCAAGAAAAACTTTATAAAAAAAAAACCTTATTTTTCGCCAAAGAATCACCCTATATATATATATATATATATATATATATATATATATATATATATATATATATATATATATATATATATATATATATATATATATATATATATATATATATACCTGTGTTTGTAAACATTACAAGAGATTTTTGATTAGATTCTTAAAATGTAAAGACGCGAGACTTTTAATTATGCACAGATCTGGTTTTAAATTTATTCAGTTAAGTTAGTTTTAAAAAGTTGTTAATTCGTTTTATTCTTTATTAAATTTTTTATTACAAATTGCATCGTTACACATGTCACAATTATCCTAGTTAAAAACCATTATCCCTAATTATCCTCCGCTCCTTAAACATGGTCCTTCGAAGCCAACAGTTCAAGAACATATAGGTATGTACTCACCTATATTTTTTGTGGTTACTTCTTAGCTCTGATATAACAAGATCCGGTTTTTACGAGGTATTATTGCTGGTCCCTTGACTCCTCGTTAAGTCCGGATTCTACTGTATCTACAATAAAATATAAGAGCATACCCACACAGTTATAAAATCCGACACCTTATAATTTCACTCATTTTAGTGGTTGTAGCTGTGAAAGATTGTTCAATTTTTTAAAGGTTCAGTATAAAATCATACGGTTTGTAATTATCAGAGCCACTCTCCATATAAAGAATTTCAATCTGGCGCTGCTACGTAAGAATGTGCCCGAATGTCTAGGACAGCTTCTTCGTAGAATGATAGCTGATTAAATAATGGATTCTCCCGGAAAGTTTAAATGCACAAACCAGCTACGGTCTTGAAAATTCATCTACTTTAAATAAGTTAGTCGAACTGAGAAAAGAAGCTCTCGAAATTGCATTTATCACATTCACCTGGCTTTACTTACGCTTCTGTTCTTTGTAATCACTTCCTCTAGTTATTTTGTTGAACAACTGACTCCCGAGAGCTTATATTATAGTCTTTGTATCAATAATAGAACTTGAAATGTACTTTCAAAGTGTCGGTTCTAGTACAATGTAAATAAACTCTAAAGTAAAATATACAAAAGATGGTGCATAGAATATTATGTTTTGTTTAATTTTTTTGGAAGTTGGTATTGCATACATTAAGCTGCTTTTCTCTACAGTGTTGCAAAATGTTAGAAACTATAATTCTACCACAAGTTTTAGCTCATAGAGATGAGTTTATAAATGCATGTTAAAGTCAGGACGCCGCAAGTGCGTTAGGTTTGCGATTTTTCATAACTTTTTTAGCGAATTTCCGGAAAGAAAATTTCGCAAATATAGTGGTAAGGACTTTTGAATTTTCGATTTTTTTTTTGGCGTGAATTAAAGCTCCTAGAACTCATATACGATGTTTCTATTATATATATATATATATATATATATATATATATATATATATATATATATATATATATATATATATATATATATATATATATATTAATAGATATTGCATACTACTTTTTTGACTTCACTGTTGGGTTTCATTTCTGTAAGTGAAGGATGCGGCCAGCGCGTAAACTACCTGGAGCAAGTGGCCCTTCTGAATTCTGGATGTTCTTCAACGTTTCTGTAACCGGTTTCGCTGCTTGACAGCATCCTCAGATAGAAAAAAATTGAATCAATACGAAATCATGACAACTATAAATAAAGGTCTGCTGCTATGTTATGATGTTTTGAATTCTTTAAAATTGAAATTAAAATGAAATACAACTGACGGATGGGGCCTTTAAAATTTCTGCGTGATGTATGACAATATTTAAAATAACGATATACCTAACTAACCTATAACAGTAATAACTACAATAACAGTTACAACAATAAAATAACTAAACAATAACAGTAATAAAGCAAACTATACAATGAAAATATCGACATACGCCAATTCATGATCTTATTACAACTTTTTTTGAAAAAAATTGTTAGATTTATTTTGTTTGATTTATTTAATTAGGAAGAAGAGTATCCAAGAAAGGGGAATTTATTGCTCATTTAAAACCAGGTAGCTATTGTCGTGTTTGTGCTTTGTGACTTCTAAAACTTCAAAAAGTCTAGTTTACGCTTGTCATTACAATAATGTGGTGGTTTTATGCGGTTACTTACTGTTGGTCGATGTTGGGTATCAATAATATGTTTTGCAAATGTAGGTTTGTCAGCGTGCTTATATATAAATGCAGAAATATGTTATTTGTATCGGGTGTTAAAATGTCTAGAAGTTGGACCTATGTAGATTGCGTTACAATGTGTACAAGCTAATTTATAAACTCTAGCTTTTGTCAAGAAACAAGATTTTGGTCGCGTTAAATAACAAATTACGCGTTGTGTTCTAAGACTTAAAAGGTACTTTTACTCTAGGTCCTGGCACTTTTAGAATCAAGTTATGCAACCCACCTCTGTATGGTGGATAGGTGGTTTTATGGTTTTACTGTATTCCCCAAATCAAATAAATCATAATATTATATAGTTTCTCTATTGCTTTTTTCACCACTATCGTTCATTTCCTGTTCTGTATCTTAATCGTCAGTCGTTGCTTCTATAATATCATTTTATACGTCACTGTAATCTTCTCCAAAATCTTCTTCCTTTTCCATATGCTGTTCAGTGTCTTTGTTTTCTAATTCTTCTAACCATTTCAACTAAACTTCAGGATGTTTGCTTGTCGTTGCTTATACCGTCATATTGATTTAAAAAAAAAAGGATATTTCTGACGCTAACAAACCACAAAATTTCATTCATGAACATAAATAAAATGTATTGTATATGCTAAACTTACAATTATATCAACATTAAATAAACTTGTAACCCTAGTGCTCGCGCGAAGTACTTTGATACCACAAACACTTTCAAATTTTTTTCGTAAATCGGTGGAGAGATTTTGCGTTGTGACTTCCACACCTACACGAAGTATATTGAGAATGAGGAATAGCTAGAATGAGGAATTAGCTTGCGTTTAGAAATTAATAATACATTACCCTTTTTAGATGTACTAGTTATCAAAAATAAAGACACTTTGGAATTATATGTCCATAGAAAGGAAACCACCATTCTAAGCTACATTCCGTTTAGAAATTAATAATACTTTATCCTTTCTAGATCTACGAGTTATTAAAAATAAAGACGCTTTAGAATTCGATGTCCATAGAAAGGAAACCACGATTCTAAGCTACATTCCGAATGACTCACATCATACGTACGCAAAAAGAATGGCCAACCTGAATTTTTTAGTAAACAGGTCAATTAATTTTCCTTTAGGAAAAGTATATATATATATATATATATATATATATATATATATATATATATATATATATATATATATATATATATATTGTGCTGAGAATTGCAAAGGCCATATAAAGTTATAAAAACAAAAATGAAAACCCTGACGGAAACTAGTATGACAAAGCTAAGTTTCGATTATTATTTCAATAAAGTAGATGGTCAGATCTACAAAATTGGAGAATCAGATTAGTAATGGGAGGTAGTAGTAGTACCACTGGTCAGTAGTAAGTAAAATACTTACGGTTAACACGTAATGCATATGGGTTATCTGTATATTGTATACATATCCACATCGTTCGACATATTTTACTGTACACTAAAACAGAAAACAAAATAATAACATTAATATACAAGCACATTCACTATTATTGTTAGTCAGTGTTATTTGGATAAGCAATGAAAGATATAATGCCATAATTTGTTGAAATTATCATTAATTATAATTCTTAAAATTTATAACTAGCAAATTTGGAAAGCATTTCAGTTTAAAAGAATTTAAAAGAGCCAAAAACCTATCTGCAAATAGATTAAACTCTTAAGCATGAAATAAATACCAAAGAATTATGTTATAAAATCAATTACCCAAAGATAATGAACAAAACAAAACCCTTTGTATGATGTATTTAGATGTAAGTTTATTATTTTATTTATGTGAACAATGAACTGAAGTTTACCAAAGACAGTGTTTGTGTTGTGGAACTTTTAAATCAAGATTGCAGCATATGAACTTAATGAATTTATAAATTTGTTATTGATTATAATTAGATTAAAAAAGTAAGGTTAGGCCAAATGTCATTTTTAAGAATAATGTTTTCAGCTTACCGGAAGCATAGATGTCAAAATATGCATTAATTAATGTCAAGAAAGGATGCCTTGATATCAAATATTAGATGAATTTGGGCAACATTTCCGCTTTTGTTAGGATTTTATGGTGGGTTGTTAATGAGATTCAGATGCCAGAGAGCGTCATTATTGCTTCCCATTTTAAATATCAATATTTTAAAGTATATATTGTGTAAAGAAGATCTATTGTTCAACTGAAATAAATAACAAAAGGTTATATCAAATTTTAACGTAACAAATTACAAGATAAACAGTAAATATATCAAGAATACCAATATTAAAGGATACCCAACACCAGCAGCGAGCAACCAAGGTTTGAGATTTAATTATTTTATCAAAATCAACTCAAGGAGGCAATCAATTTAGTTTAAAAGACAGTATATTTTCTGTCGATTAAACGTCAATCAAAAGCATTTATGGGAAAATAAGATTTAATGCATAAAAAGAAATCCTATTTTTATATTACCATAATTCAAATTTACGAATGTAGAGGGAGTTAGGAGTGCAGATCAGGATCCATATTTATTATTACAAACAATTGAAAAGCAGTGGAAAACTCGGTTTATGAATATTAATCACTGTAATCTAATAGTAAGATTGAAAATTTATAACAACGGATCCGTTTAGCTTTAAAATTTATAAAACTCTGTCAATAAAAGTTGTTATAAAAAATTTGCTAAAAACATAATTCTTTGAAACAAAAACCCATAATAAGATAAAATTACGATAAATATAAATATTTGCAGGCTATTTTCTTTTCCCCTATTATAGCAGAACCTACCACTGAGATAAGTAAGTAAATAAGATATTTTGATTATAATTTATTTGACGTAAATATATAGTAGAAGGGTAGGCAACCCATATAACAACTGAGCTAGCTTTCATTTGATGAACCCACACATATTAAATTTCAAACACCATAAGTCATAAACACTTTATTCAGATACAATTTTACATTACAAAATATACAGGGTCACCCATAACACATGGTGTAATATCATTATCTTTTTAAATATCATTTTAATAGGGCATTAAATTAAATAAAAATTAATATATAATATAATAAATATAATAAAAGTAAGACAATTGAATAATTGGCGCACAACAGTGTGGCAATTAACATTAAAATTAATATAAAATATAAAATAAAATTCAAGCCAAATTTGTATAATATATATATATATATATATATATATATATATATATATATATATATATATATATATATATATATATATATATATATATATATACTGAATAATTAAAGTATATTAAGAACGTGGCCGAAGATAACGGATACACTGCTTGCCTAGTGGAGAAATTAATTAACATACAGAAGCAAACAAAATGTTAGCACAATCAACGACTTTTAGAGGAGAGAGCGCGGAAAAAACTTTGTTTGCTTATCATTTGAACCTCGAATCACGAGGGGTCTAGATAGCATTTTTTAAAAAGCTAATTTGCAACTAACACTTTGGACAAAAATATTTAAAAAACTTGCTAGGTAACCCAAAAGACAAGGATAGTACGACCAAAATACCGGAAGTTTATGAAATAAGTTGCAAATATTGTGATCTTAAATATGTCGGAGATACAAAAAGATCTATTGTAATTAAGATACTCTACTATAGATAGATCTTCCATCGCAAGACATGTTTGGGATAATAATAAGCACGTTAATGAGGAGAAACTAAGATTAATCAAAAAATGTTAGACAGCTAAACACCTTCGAAAGTATATATATATATATATATATATATATATATATATATATATATATATATATATATATATATATATATATATATATATATATATATATATATATATATATATATATATATATATATATATATATATATTGCTAAATATAACAAATGTATGAATCTTGCTCCCGCCACCTATGAGCAGTCTCCTGATAGATTACTTTATAAGATAAATACCGGCAGAGAAACGTCCGATAGATAAGAAAAGAATACAGATATTTCCGCTAAACGAAATATGTTAGTTTTGGTGTCGTTGAACCTCCCTAAATCGTTAGTGAATGACTACCTGCAACAAATATGTAAATAGGGTTGTGTATATAAAACATTTAGAATTATTTATTCTCTAATGACGCTAACTTGGTTAGTGAAACGATCGTCAGGTTTTTTAAAATGTGTTGTGGTGATTTGGGTTCTCCAAGTGTGATTTTCAGTGCTCATCACAGGCTTCAGTCTTCACTAGTTAGTTTACGTATTATGGGAAATAACCGAATTATGGAAACTTTGAATATGGTTGGGGTATTGAAATACTCCGTGGGAGGAGCGAAAGCTTAAATGGAAAATGCTATTTTCGTTATTATTCAGTTACCAACTCGATGCCAAAATTACTCCAAGCATAAAGATAAACATTTCATATTGCATCTGCTGCCTCCTTACACATGTACATCAAAGTTGTGGAGACAACAGTTAAAGCTTATAATATTTAGTGGATGCTAAAATCAGCTACATTTTGTGCGTTGAAATCAGCGATCGATATACGAGTACTAGATGGGGGTAAATGAATGTCTACCTCATATTCAGAACCAGGAAGTGTATTTACTTTTATATATGATCAAAAGCCTCGTAAAGGTTGAAGAGGTCTACGTTTTCCTCGTGATGTTATAGGTTTACTAGAATCGAAAACCTTGAGCGATTGATGTCAACTTTCAAGATTACTCAGAAATGTATTGGGTACAGTGTAAAATCAAACGATCCAACATTGACTTTTAACTTTCAAAGAAACATCGCGTTTCTTTGATGGAAGTAAGCTACTAATATGAAACAAAATTTACCTTTATAAATTCACACGCTCTCGAGAAAAATGTAATGTCTATGTTTGACACTTCAGTGGTTTTTAGATTCGCGTTCAATGTGACGTTCGATACTTCTGAATCAGTTTTAAAATAAGTGCAAAGTCATATCGAATGTAGCTTTATACGATAATAGTAATAACAGTAATAATAATAATAATAATAATAATAATAATAATGATGATGATGATGATGATGATGATGATGATGATGATGATGATGATGATGATGATGATGATGATGATGATGATGATGATGATGATGATGGATGATGGATGATGGATGATGGATGATGGATGATGGATGATGGATGATGGATGATGGATGATGGATGATGGATGATGGATGATGGATGATGGATGATGGATGATGGATGATGGATGATGGATGATGGATGATGGATGATGGATGATGGATGATGGATGATGGATGATGGATGATGGATGATGGATGATGGATGATGGATGATGGATGATGGATGATGGATGATGGATGATGGATGATGGATGATGGATGATGGATGATGGATGATGGATGATGGATGATGGATGGATGATGGATGATGGATGATGGATGATGGATGGATGATTGATGATTGATGATTGATGATGGATGATGATGATGATGGTGACATTTATTCAGGTGAAAAGTATCTTTTTCTCGAGTGTTGTATCTATGAAAATCCGAGTTGTTAACAACTTTTCTCTTGTTTTTATGAATGTAAGTTAATAGATGAAACAAGTAAACTGATGTTAACGTCATAATGTTATTTTGCTTAAAGATGTCACGACAATAGTGCCCATAAGGTAGATTTCCTTCTCCTCCGAACCTCCAAACCTTCAAGTCCAGAATTAACAAGCTGCCTCTTTCCTCCTTGTCAACACCCACGGTACGATAGTATTTAGGCTGTAAGCCCTCGTGGTGTGTTGTTGACATTAAAAAAAAAAAAGATTGTATATTAATCTCAGTATTCGTTTCTGTAGCAAAAATATTCTATGGCGATCCGAGGATTAGCCCCAGATAACGATACAGTAACTCAGATGTGAATAGAGAGTCGCGTAATAGACTTTCAGCAGACGTTCTGAGCTTAAGGAATCTTTAATCATCAAAATTGCATAAACGCGGAATTTAATTTTTTGCACACGTGATCGATCTGGTCTAAATATAACAGGCCCACGTCAATTCTAACACCCAAAAATTTTGTTACCTTTTTGAATTGCACCGCATTTCCGTTTACCAAAATAGTGCTGTCGTACATTCTCTCTCTTCGGTGGTAGTTATGCATTTCAAGAGAAAAAGTCTTGTCATGGTTTAAAATTAGTCGGTTTCTATAACACCTTTCATCAAACGACTGTACTACCGATTTTACTTTTAATTCAGTTCCCTCCTCAGTCTTGCATAAATCGCGGCAAATCGTTTACATAGACTGTAAACAAAAGTGGGCCAATGATACTTCCCTGTGGTGTGTCCATACTTACACTATATCTTTGGGAACTAATATTATTCGCTTTTTAGTAACTGTCTGTTGGTGAGATACGAAATCAGAAGGTCGTTGCAAGTGCCTCTTATCCCCAACGACCACATCTTCCCCTTAACAAACAAAAAATACTTACCGTGCCAAAGGCACGAGACAGGTCAAAAAATAAGGTTACCGCAATGTAATTGATGTCCATTTTTTCGTTTACATATTGAATGTATTCCATAAGGGCAGTTTCTGTGCAATCGTCATTTCTAAATCCGTGCTGTGATGGTGATATTATATTAGTAGCGTTTAGAAACTTAACCATCCTTTTATTTACTGCCCTTTCTATGATCTTTGAAAAAATGCTTAATATACAGATGGGACGATAGTTCTCCAAATTCGTACTGTCAGGGAATTTTCGCAGACATATACAGGAATTTATATTTGTAAGTGGCGCGGCAAGCTCAACAGCACACTGCTTAAATTTTGTTATTGGAACACTATTAAAGCCCCATAATTTTTTATTAGGAAGTTTATTGATGATGTCAATAACTTCACATTCAGTTACAGGTGTTATAAAAAGTGTTTTGGGCTTATATTTTTCAGCTGTGCTGCTATCGGACATCTGGCCCCCGAAATGCAACATGAGCTTCCTCTCAGCAACACATGAAAAATATCCGGCAAGTATCTAAGCAATTTCTACCCTACTAGTTATATTTTGTTTTCGTATAGTAAATTCGAATTGCAGTGCTCTTCACTAGGTTTGTTTTTCTTGAAATTAACAAGCTGCCATGATGCTTTAATTTTATTTGGGGCGTTACAAATATAGGATGCTGTGTAGTTTTGTTTTTCCTGTTTAATTAGGTTATTTACCACGGCTTCCATTACTTTATACATAGCCTTATTCTCCCCCTCTCCGGATTGGTTTCGCATTGAATTTAAAAGCCTTAGGTCATTGAGTTTTTGTTGCAAATTTGGTGAAAACTTGATTCGATATTGGACATTAAAACCCGAATTTACTATTTTTTTAGTTTTCGGACAAGCTACCTCAAACCACCAGACAAAATGGTCTAAAAAAAACTTTAAATGTCATGTCTACATCCTCAATGTTCCTCAAATGAAAATCGTATGTGCTCACAAAACGAGTTTTAAATTGTCATTTCATTTAGAGGTCGAAAGACAATTTCTCTTTTAGCCTCTATGGAAGAGTGGCCAATTCCTTTTGCTAGGAGAAACGTAACTGCCTGAGCGTAATGGTCCGAGATTCCTGGATCCAAATTGTCTACAACAACACCCTCAATATTTGTTAACACATAATCAATGCTACTACTACTCAAGATGTCACCCGATCTAAAGACCTTTTTTTTGGTCTTTGTCGGAGTATTAAAAAGAGAAGTTAAATTGTAAGAATAAAATAGATCGTCTATTATTTTATAATCAAGCGATCCTTATTTATGTTGAAGTCACCTGTTGCATAAACAAATTTGTATCTCTGAATAACAGTTTTAAGGAGTTTACACAATAGGCCACAAAATACTCCAAAGTTGCCTGCAGGCGCCCTGCAAATATTAACAATACATGTCTGTTTATCATATAGGATAGTAGCGCATTCAAATTCAAGCTCAACAGAAAGCCTATTTAAATAAGACAATGGTTTACATTTCTAAACAGATGCTTCAGTGGCGAAAATAATTGACCCACCGTGTCAATTATTTGCCGTTGTGATTTTTTTCCTTGCACATCGTTAATTTGTGCTACTAGTCAATTTCCAACTGTATCCTTCAGCAGAAGCAGCTTATTCGATTACGTTGTTTCTTTAGAGGGATATACTGGGAGGCAATAGCATTCGTCATGCCTAACCGCAAAACCACAGAAATTTCGACAAATACCTGCCAGAGCGAAAACATTGAAGATCGTGACGCTGGCACAAGCATAAACATGTCACAAGAACTGTTTATCTCACTGATTCAGAAGATAAAAAATTATTCTCCGATAGCAAATAACGAACTTTTGCGTACAGTTCTTTCGCGCGAATCCACTTCAGTTCACCCGGACGTTTCGTACTGTAAAACTTGTTAGGTGCACAACTCGTTTCTCCGGAATCAGATGTAGACTCTTTCGTCGATGCGGTTTTGACATTTAAAGACCGTAACAACGTAACCGATGAAAATGCGCAACGGGGATTTTCAATGCTTCTAGAGCGTTACGCTGTCACATGGTGACAAGGCATTAAGGACACCGTGACGACTTGGTCTGAAGCCATCGATAGTCTAAGAGATGCCTATTCCAAAAAACTACCTGCACCTCTAGTGTACCGCGAAATATTTTCTCGTGAGCAGCGCGAAGACGAAGTTACTGAACTTTTCATTTGCCAGATTCGCGGATTATTTTCGCAGTTGCCGTATACGTTGCTCGACTACGCGCAGCTAGATATGATTTATGGTCGCCTCCACTAGAAAATTAAGAAGAGGCTCAGCCGTGCCGATTTTGACAGTTTCAAAGATTTCCTGAAAAGAGGTCGCGACATCTAACAATCACTGCAACGACCACCCTTACATTAGCTTCTAGAAAAGGTCGGAAACTATAATGGAAACAGAACAGCGAGAAACGAAGGAAAGAAGTCACGTCCAATGTGTGGTTATTGCCAGAATTTTGGCCATGTGAAAGACGAATGCCGGAAAATACGAAATCCTATATCCAATCAGCCTCTCACCATCAAGAAGCAGCAAACCACCAATTGTGTGCTTCGGCGGTGAGACGCCTAGCACTAATCGTTCCAGATGCACTAAATGCACAGCCAGGAATTGTGCTTTGCAAGTACTTTCGCTAAATTTTTCTCAGACAATCGCCTGCCCTCAGTTTTTCCCTGTAACTCCAAGACCACTCCTGCCAATTTCTATACAAGGCGTTGAAGGTGTAGGGTTTGCAGATTCCGGTGCACATATTAGTATCCCTGGATACAGCATGCATAAAACCTTGCAGGGAAAAGGTGTTCCTTTCACGAACTGGACCATCCGTATTTCCTACGCAGATGGAGTAGCGAAGCAAGAGAAGGTATTTTGTGATATTGACCGTCTTCTGGAAAAGGATATAATTAAACAAAGCTAGTCCCCTCGGGCTTTTCCAGCAGTAGTAGTACCAAATAAAAACGGGGACTATCGCCTCTGCATAGATTTTCGTAAGTTAAATGTAATCACTGGAAAAGACAAGTACCACATGCCTCGCCTATATGAGCTACTACAAACGCCTAAGAAAACCATATTCATGTCGACGATAGATCTGCAGTTTGGATATTATCAAGTTTCTATCGCCGAGTCAGATTGTGACAAAAGATGTTTTCTGTCACCGTTCGGAACATTTTCCGTTTTAAGCGAATGCTATTCGAGTTGTGTAACGCGCCTGTAAAGCTTATGCGCCTAATGGACCATTTCAAAGCCGGACTGAAAGAAAAGTCTGTGTACGCGTACTTTGACGATATATTGGTTGTGTCTGAGATGTTTGAAAAACACTTAAATGATCATTGCTGTATTCTACAGACTGAGACTTCTTAAACTGCGCGCGCGACGCGAAAAGTGTGTTTAAGTGTGAAGTTCCTTGGACATGTACTGTCTGCTATTGGTCTAGGGGCAGGTCCTCAGAAAACGGAAGTTATTAAAACATTACCGTCGCCAACGTATGTGAATAAAGGGCAGAGCTTTGATCCTGGTATCGAAAATTGGTATCGGAGTTCGCGGAAATCGCGCGCCCTTTGACAAATCTGTTGCGCCGGAATCAAACCTTCAGATTTGGAGAAGATCAGACCACAGCTTTCAACATTCTGAAAGAGAAGGTGATGTCAGCTCCAATCCTCGTTCAAGCTGATGCCAGCGCTTACGCCTTCGGAGCTGTTTTACTCCAGGGGGAGAGCAGTCTGAAGAGACAGATTTAGTATGCCAGCCTCCTACTTAGGTCAGCCGCACTTTGTGTTGTTTGGGCAGCCGCGAAGTGCAAAACATTCCTCGAAGGAGCTGAAGTCACGGTTCATTCAGATCATCAGCCTCCCCAGTGGTTGTTTTCTATCAAAACACCGACGGGGCGCCTAGCTAGGTGGGCTATGTAATTGCAGGGCCTTAGCATGAAAATAAGATACACGCTTGGAAAAGTGAATGTGGTAGCGGATATTCTGTCTCGCCCGCACAAGTCAAGAAAATTATTCTTGCGCTAGAAAATAAAGAGTCTCCTGATGGTCTACGCTGATTGGAGCATGGTTTCGTGATGTCCAACGGTATCTTGTACCATTTTGATACTGAGGATGGGTCTGACAACCCACAGTTTGTAGTACCTTTCCAGTGTGGCCGAGAGATTTTACAGTACTACCACGATTCCGCTACCGCTGGACACTACGGTGCTGATAGGACATACCAGAAATAATCTTCTAAATTTTACTTCCCTGGAATGAGAACGTTTATCCCAGATTATGTAAAATGCCAGAGATATAAGGTCAGTAACCTGAAACCTACTGGTTTACTGCAGACGCCAGCCCCATCGTAACGATTTAAAATTTTGGCTGTCGACCTTTTTGGGTTATTGCCTGAAACTGACGAAGGGAACAGATGGATTCTCATCTGCGAGGACACCGCCACCAAATGGATTTATTTATTCCCTCTTGCCATTGCTTCAGCCGAAGCATGTCCCAACACTCATAGAAGATCCTCAGGTATGGTTCCCCTCGCAAGCTGTTAAATGATAACGGTGTCCAGTTCATATGTAAAATTATGCAGAAAATAACGTACTGTTTTGGCACCTATACTCCCTTCGTTCCCGTATACCATATATAAAGCAATCCAGTCGAACGGAAGAATAGAGATTTGGAAACGCAAATATCGATCCTAGTGCAGAGCGACCATCAAGCCTGGGACAAGCATTTGCCTAGTAGTCGTTTCGCTTTCAATTTGACCGTGGCAGCTGATACAGAATATATTCCAGCCTATTTGTGTTTCGCTGGGACATTCGAGCGCCAATGGATACAGTCTATGACTTTAGACTGGTTGTGCCTGTCGAGAATCTTGTTCCCCGTATTACTCCAGACTCGATGGATGTATCGGAGGTATTGCGCGACACAGAGCAACATATAATCTGACAGCAAGAAAAACATAATATGCTGGTCAACGTCGTTGATATGTCTTGTTTATGGAAGGCGATAAGGTGATAGTCGAGTCGCACACGCACAGAAGTTCATCGAAAGGTGTTACCTCGAAATTATCACCAAGACGTTATGGGCCCTACCCAATTTCCAAAGTGGCGTCGCCTACCACGAACTTGGTTTTAAATTGCGAGCACCCTTCAAATATTGTTGGCAGGTACCATGCGAGTGACCTCACTCATTTTATAGATTGATCCAGTACCCAAGGGTCAAGCGCACCTTGGTTCCGCTTCGAAGGAGGCGAAGACCAAAGAAGCTTTCTAGCACTGCCCCTAAGACAACTCAGCAGTAGCCAACTGGACCGGTACTAAGAAGTGACATGCGCCGAAAGCAGAACCCCAAATATATTCCTGAAGTGACTCATGTGTCCCTGCTCCATTTCAGTGGTGGGGATTATCACGATACTTTGATTGACAACGCCGCCCGTATTCCACCCCACTGGTGGACGGTACCCCTGAGAACAAGTAGCAGAAAAAATGCCAAGCGACGCGCGCCGATATTTACCAACTTACGTCTTATTTTATTGCTGTTGTTAGTTGATTGTGATTCATGTTTTAGTTAATAATCATTGTTTTGTGTTATATAAGTAGTAAAGAAGTGTGTTGCAACTAACCTGGAATGGTCACATTGGAAAAATACTGCGTAAAGCAGTCATGACCTTAGCCGTCACTAGGCGGCTATATGGAAAAACGTGGGGACTAAGACCTAGTATGGCCCACTGGCTGTACACAAGGGTGGTCAGACTATCGTTAACATATGCGGCACTGGTCTGGTGGCCTAAGGTGACACAATCCAGTGCCAAACAAAAACTAGGCAAGATCCAAAAAATGGCTTGCCTAGGCGTCACAGGGGCCATGTCTTCAACCCCAACAGCCGCCATGGAGGTGTTGCTGGATCTGCCCCCCCCCCCTACATTTAGTTATTATGGGGGAGGCCAGGCTAGGACTATACAGACTAGCCTCCAATGGTAGACTGAAGATCAACCCAGGCTTCAGGGGCCACTGCAAAATTCAGGAGTCCGTGAAGGAGCCCATGGTTGAAATGAGGTCAGACTTCCCGAGCCCGCGAATCTGCAGGGCAAACAACTTTACAGTGGAAATCTCCGACCGCGGGGCCTGGCGGGATGAGACACCGGGCATACCACGGGACGCGCTAGACTGATTCACGGACGGATCCGGCGGGGAGCGTGGGACGGGGGCAGGTGTTTACTCGGAAGGACCGAGGGTAAGTCAGAGTATTTCCCTCGGAGCCCATGCAACGGTGTTTCAGGCCGAAATGTACGCCATCCTGCACTATGTGCAGGAGAACAAGGGGGGGGGGGGGGTGCTATACCTACCAACAAGCGGATCCGCATAGCCACAGACAGCCAGTCAGCCCTTAAGGCACTAAGTAGCCCACGGGTAAATTCCTGGCTGGTGAGTGAGTGCCGAGACGAGACGAGCGACCTGGCTGGGCAGAATGAGGTGACTCTCATCTGGATGCCGGGTCACTACGGGGTCAAAGACAATGAAGAAGCTGACAGTCTCGCGAAGACCAGAATCGGGTCTGGGCGTGACAAAGAGCACTGCCAGGGGAGCCATTAAATCCTGGGTCAGAAACCAACACACGGTGTACTGGGCGGACTGTCCAGGGCTCAGACATGGGAAGTCAATAATTGACGGACCCAGTACAAAGAGAGCTGTGGAGCTGCTAAATCTTAGCAGAGGACAGCTCAGAAACACAACAGGTCTCTTGGCGGGACACATGGCCGTCAAGAAACACCCCCATAAAATGGGGCGGTTCGAAGGGGACCTCGCATGCAGACTCTGCGGCGAGGGGGAGGAATCATCCCAGCACATCTTGTGCGAGTGTAAAGCTCTGGACCGCAAAAGACAACTGATCTGCGGTCAGTCTAGACCGGAGACAGAGCAATATAAAACTTCACCCTACCAATCGCTGTGCAGACTAGTTCAAGACACAATGATTTTGGAATGGGTGGAGTCAGACTAAGGGTATGCACAATCAACCAAAGGTTGCAGTGCTATCGAGGCGGCAAGGCCGCGGACGAGCCCTGAGGAAAAAAAAGTGTTGCAACAGAACCAGCTCCACTCGCGCAACGGGTGCCGTTTCATTTTCACCTGCTTTCTACCGAGTGCAGTTATCGCGTCCTGACCTGGCGTGCATCTTTTTCTACACGCTCCCTTCTTGTACCTTTCGAACCACCTGTAAGATCTATTGTTACACCACTTATATTTAAAGGGTGAAATTTTCGTTCTAGTTTGGTAAATATAGCACAACAAGAATTATCAATATATTTTCGTAGTCAATATTGTGAGAATACAATCTCCCAAGTTTTACCGTGTCGTATTGAATAAGTGAATACATTATCGGGCCTATTAAGTAAACATTTCATATTTAAATACAAACTCTCACATAATTACCATCCATAATTTATGCTTTAGTAAATAGCAAATAAGCTCCTCGCTTTATGGCTTTCATTTCCAAATTATTATTCCGTTAGTTATGTATATTCTCTCCCTACGGTTTACTTAACATGACATACAATGTGAACATTATACTTTTTAAGTTCCGTTTAAACAGTTAATTAACTCAAATAATTATTTTCGAGGAAGCAATGTAAAGATAAAATTTATAGACGTAACCATGTATGTTTGCAACGTTTACTTTCAGAAAAGTTTCATATCTTTGAAATTAGTGGTTTTTGTGTCATTTTATTTCCACACGGTGCCTTTGCAAGACCGATCAAATGTACCCAAATTCTTATATAAACATGTGTCCAGAAATACGTCCTTTCGGAGTTACAGGGTGACAAAACCATTTTTGGGTGCCACGTACGCCCGGGACGAAATTTTCAGAAATGGTTTGGTCAAAAAACATCTGTATATCATTTTTGATAATATTAAAAGTTTAATGTAATATCCTAAATAATTTTTAAGATATTTAAGACAAAGGGATTTGTTATAATTTTTTTGTCACCCCTCGGAAAGTACGTATTTCCAGACACATGTTTATATAAAATTCTTTGCTTATTTTAACTTCCAGAAGAGGCGCTTAAAGTATTTCCCTCTCCTCAGGAAGCACCCTATATATAAACGAGTGTATGTTTGGAAAAATTTCCGCGGTCTTTAGTGTGAGAAATACTTGATTCTCTGGTTGAACCGCGTCCAGAATTTATTTAAACTCGACGCTTCGGCTCCTGTTTTGGGACCATTTTCAAGGGGTAAATGAAATATGTAAGGACATGAACTCTAAGGCCTCAATCTGCCTAATCCTTAGAGCTGTGGACAAAGGTACGCTGGGTTGTTGTACCTCGATTACGGGTCTCTAAGGTCTCATTTTGTTCAACCCTAGGGCTAAGAGAGATCTGGTAGTGAGTTGCAAGTCTTGTATTATATGTACCGTTTCGTCTACCTGCTTCGTTATCAGTGTAATTAGTCGGGTCGCGGTCAATTAAGACAGCGGCTTTCGTCACGGTACTTAAAGGATTAAGATGATTGCAGGTATTTGTTGAGTCAGGTGATGGGGAAATAAAATTGTCTATTGAATTTATTGTCTTTTTGTGTGTTTGTAATGAAGATATAATAGGTTTCCAAGTAATCGGAAGACGAAGACAATCGGGGCGTTTTTCGATCTCGATCGCTTCGCGGTTAATTCTGGTTTTGAAGTTGTAAACCGGAGCTATTGTTTTGTATTGTTAAAGTCTCTTTTGTGTGCTGTATGAATATGATGCATGGCGAGCGCCGATGAGGGGTCGGATTTTCTAACTGCGAGGGTGTGTTCATATATTCTATTGTGGATGCGTCTATTTGTTTGTCCTACATAAGTTCGGGAACAATCGGAACAAAGAACTCCATGGGATTCGTTTGGAATCGTGTCCTTTCTATCAGAGGGAGTTTCTATCAGATTTGACAGTTTTTGCTCTGTTGGGAATATGTTTTGATATTATGGGTTCTAAAAATTCGGCTGATTTTGTCAGCGACACCTTTAATGTATGGTAAAAAACGCTGTGTGTTGTTGTGGTGACTGTCTGTTCTTGTTGTGCTGTAATGCTTCGTTGTTGTGCGTTTCTAATGTTTCGTAGTATGTTATTGTTGTCGTATCCGTTTTCTAGCAATGTCTGTCTTAAAAAGTTTAATTCTGTCTGTTTATTGTTGTTGTCCGTTAGGCTGAGATATCGTGTTACTCTGAACCACGGAATTTAGTTGCGATGAGTGATGGCGAGATTGGACATTAAGATAACGATTAGTGTGGGTTGGTTTTCGGTACACAGTGTTAGAAAATCATCTGATTGGGTTTTTAGTGATACGTACATCTAAGAAAGACAAAGAAACATTATTTTCTATTTCCATAGTGAACCGCATTTGGGGGTTGACGTTATTTAGGTAAGAAAGGAATTCGTCTAGAGATTCTTTACCGTGTGGTCAGACGGCGAAAATGTCGTCAACATATCTTAACCAGCAGGTTGGTTAAGTGGGGATCAATTGAGCGTTTGTACATCGAAGTTTTTCATGAAAATGTTAGCCAATACAGGAGGGAGTGGTGAACCCATTGGAACACCTCGAACTTCTTTGTGAATTTTTTTTGAAAAAGGAAATAAGTGTTAGATGTACAATGTCCTAGAAGGGCTAAGGTGTGAAATAGTGTATTTATTTTTGAGAATGTCTGGGGTTAAAGATAAAGGTCTATTAGTGAATAAGGAAACTATATCAAAGCGAACTAGGATGTCGTTTTGAGAAATGGTGTTGTTTTGAAGAAGTTCAATGAAATGGATGTAGTTTTTGACAGAGGATGTAGCGTTTTCTACTATTGGTTGAAGAGATTTGGCTAGACGTTTAGCAAGTTTTTATGTGCGTGAACGTTGGGCACTTACGATAGGAAGAAGGGGAATATCAGGCTTATAGATTTTCGGGAGACCGTATTTTCTAGTGATGCGAGATGAGTTTTCGCGGGGGATTAGTTCTTTTTTGAGGTCAGAACTGAGTTGGGAGTTGTTGATGATAGTTTTGGTTTTATTTTCAAGATAAGTTGTAGGGTCGTTAGGGATTTGTTTGTAGTCTGTGTTGTTTAGTATATTGTCCACCTTTTGTATATAGTCTGTTTTGTCGAGTATGACTGTAGCGTTGCCTTTGTCTGCTGGTAGGATTATAATTTCTGTGTTTCGGTTTAGGTCTCTGATTAACTGTCGTTCGTGAGAAGAAAGGTTGGAAGTTGGAGATTTGGCAAAACGTAATATCCTGGCAATGTCCGGTCTCGTAATTTCAGCTTCGTTAGTCGGAAAGTGCGGTATAGCATCTTCTGATTGAGAAATTATCTTTTCTATTGGGATGAATTTAGGGGTTGGTGCAAAATTAAAACCTTTGGGTAGAACTTTGATGGCGACGTCACTTATGTTGGAATTTGAAAGGTTGTGAACTACTGTAGTAGGATTGGCATTATGTGAGTGTTGTTTGAGATTTTTGTTGTCTAGAAGATGCTGTAATTTTCTTTCCTGTACGTCCGTCTTTTGTTGTGTAACATGTTCTGCTTTACGATGTGAGATTATGTCTAGAGTGTCCCAAAGTGTAGGGTGTATTTGGAATGTGTGTATTTTTATGTACGTGTCGTAAAGCAGTGTTAAGGTGTCGTCTTGTCTCGTGAATGGAATTTCTAAAAAGAACAAAGCCTGTTCGTTTTAAAATGTTGGTGATGGTGTGTGATTTGGTGTGGTGTTTAAGATTTAGGGTCCACGTGATGATCACGGCAGGCTTTTAGAAAGGTGAGGTCACAAAGGTGGCGGGTTTTGCGAAGGAGAACTTTGTTGGGAGTTTTGATATAAGATAAAAGTTCCTCCCTGTAGAGGCGTATTAAATGTTCGGAAAGATTTCCGAGGCCTTTAGTGTGAGACATACTTGGTTCTTGGGTTGAACCGCGTCCTTACATATTTCCTTTACCTCTTGAAAATGGCTTCAAAACAGGAGCCGAAACGTTGAGTTTTAATAAATTCTGGACGTTTGTTGTTTGTTTTGTTTTTCTTCTCTTTTTTATGGATAATTTCCAGAAACATTCAAATATTGGTGTGAAATTTAGGATACGGAAGTTTTCTTGGATAAGGAATTTAAGTATGTTATTGTTAAATGGCAGTGTTCGTAGAGGGCGCCACCTGTAAGGGTATGCATGCATTCAATTGGCTCTGATTTGTTTGTCACTCTATATACCGACGTCTCGTACAGCTGCTTTTAATCCCCTATCAATTCTAAGCCAAAAAGTTATACTGGGTGGAAATGTCTTAGACACCATTTTCAAGATATTTCAGTTTTTGTATGTCGATTTCGGGTTCAAAATTAATTCTGCGTTGAATGAAAAAAAAAGTTGTTAATTCCATTCTTCGTATTTTTTCTGTTTACAAAATATGGAACACTTTACCAATGTTGCATCAACAGACATGCATATTATGTATGCACGGGCTTTTGGCAACTGTTATAAAGCCAAAAGGTTCTATAGAGAAGCCTTTCCAAATCGGAGAATTCCAGACAAAGGGACGTTTCAACGGACTGACTGCAGACTGCGAGGAACAGGTACTTACATCATCTAATAGATCGAGTTGTCTCTTTCGAATTTCGTATTTTCTTTACCAGCTTCCCTTAATAATGTTGCTGGTGATCACGAAATGCACGAACTACTGAATTTGAAGATATTGTTCTGAATGAAATTGAACAAAATCAAAAAATAAGTACTAGGGAAACGGCAAGTCATTTGGGAGCATTGAGCTAAACGATATGGCGAGTTTTCCGTGAGGAATAACTGCGTCCATATTACATTCAACGTGTGCAGGCGCTATCATGTGAAATAGATTATTTACCTTGGTAACGATTTTTCGAATGTGTTGTTTAACAAAATACCACCACCACCATTATATGATTGACTCGGGACGTGAGGTAGGCGATAGTAACCTTAAGTTATTGTAAATAACAAGAGGTTATCGCAAGTTAGATGTCCGGTCAATTCAGCACTTTTTCCAATAGCACGAAATAATCCGTAGTTACTTTAAGCATCGACACAGCCGGTTAGGCGTATCCACTGACACACACCAATAGTCATTCAATGATGACATTTTCTAAATGTCAGAAATGTATGGTCAAATTTTTGTCCTAGAAGAATTAAAATTTTTGGAGATATAGTTGTAGAAAAGTTTTTATTTTTATACCAAAGTAAATTTAAATATAAAATGCTACAGTGTATATATGGGTGAGATTTGGGATTGCAGGGGAGAGAAGTTCAGAGGAAATTTGAAAAGTGACAGAATAAAACCGTTTGACAGTTTGATATTTTTGGAAGAAGTTTAAAATTATGTCATTTGCAAGCACAAGCTAAGCTTTTTTGTGAGACATGCTGTATAATTAAGATAACAATAAATAAGCATAAGTATATAAGTATATGTCACCCGGTGTTACGTTATCCCGTATTGCATCATCCCGTACTGAGCCATCCGATATTGCATTATACGGGAGTGCATCATCATCCTGTAATGTATAATCGGTATTACATGATTTTTAGTGTACTGTTTAGGTATATAAATAGGATAAGTTTGCCCATATAGTTAGTTTAGCGACAGCTACTGATGAATATAACTTAGTTGGAGAAATACGTATATAGCGCATACCTCTCTGTTGTTTTTTTGTGGTTTTGGGTTGATTCTGCTTTTTGTTTTAAGCGGGTTAGAGGTATTTGTTAAATCAGGTAACACGGCAGTTAAATTGTCTATTGACATTGATGATTTTGTGTGTTTCTAAAGAGTATATAATAGATCTCTAGGTAATCGGACGTCGAAGACCACCACCTTTGTTGTTTAAACGATCGGGACGTTTTTAGTGAATTTTCTTAAAAAAAATTCACTAATGAGGAGATCCCGACTTTCGAATTTTGAAAAAATTTCTTCAAATGAGCGCTATTTAGGACCCCCCGAACCCAAATCCGAGGTCAGTTTCAGACTTTATATGTTTATATATATATATATATATATATATATATATATATATATATATATATATATATATATATATATATATATATATATATATATATATATATTTGTGTCACACCTATAACTTAAAAAATAATGGACCGATTTTAATAAAATTTGGCACATACCTTCCTTTCGCAAGTGGCTTGGATAAGTTCGTTAGCCAGGAAAATCCGCCGAGGTTTTCCCGGAAAATTTTGTGTTTCCTTTTGAAAAAAATCGAAAAAAATTTATATCTCCAAAATTAACAAAGTAAGGGCAACCAAATTTCATACGCGGGTTTATATAACTAGAGGCAAGTTACCCACCAAAATTTAGCTCCGTAGGTTAAAGGACAAAAAAGTTACAGACATTCAAAGAAAAATAAATTTGGGTTCTCCTCAAAACGTCAAAATCGCGATTTTAAACGTCAAAATTGGTGAGTACCTTCCTTTTGCAAGTGGCTTGGATAACTTTGTTAGCCAGGAAAATCCGACGAGGTTTTCCCGGAAAATTTTGTGTTTTCTTTCGAAAAAAATTTATATCTCCAAAATTAACAAAGTAAGGGCAACCAAATTTTATACGCGGGTTTATATCATTATAGGCAAGTCACATACCAAAATTTAGCTCTGTAGGTCAATGAACAAAAAAGTTATAGGCATTTAAACAAAAATAAATTGAGGTTTTTCACAAAACGTCAAAGTTGCGATTTAAACGTCAAAATTGGCAACATTTAGGAAAAGAACTTGAATCTAATACGGGCTATGGAAATAAAATGTTTCAAGTAGAATGTTTTACAAACCCTGAAGTCTTAGTGTCAACCGTCATTGTCCTTCATTTTAATCAAATGTTTCCAGAAAATTCATTTCAAATAGACCCTTTCTCTGATGCTTGGCAGTAGCCTTAGCTATATAGTTTATCGTTAATAGTATATAATTTTTGTAGAATTTTGTAAAAAAAATCAATACAGCTCAATATATCTGTTATTATGTTATTGCATTTTTGTATTTTCCATCAAAATATAATGCATGTTTGTAAGAACAAAAATTCTGGACGCAGTAAGTGCGTTATGGTAGCAAATTTTGATCAAATGCTTAATATTTGAATAGCTCAATTTGCTATTAACCTATAAGGTTGACCAAAAAACGAGTTTTTTTATATAAATAAATGATTAAACATTAATTATGACTAAAATAATTACAACGCCCGCTGGAATACGACATTAAAACAAAGCTCAAACAACTGACTCGTTGGTCCAGAGGTATGATTTCCGCTTAGAGTGCGGGAGCTCCCAGGTTCAAATCCCGGACAAGCCCAAATACCTTTTATTTGCTTTTTTTAACCGACTTCAAACAAGGACGAGGTTCTCAATTCGCCTGTATGTTTTTAGTTAATTTTCTTAAAAAAAATTCACTAATGAGGAGATCTCGACTTTTGAATTTTGAAAAAATTTCTTCAAATGAGCGCTATTTAGGACCCCTGGAACCCAAATCCGAGGTCGGTTTCAGACTTTATATGTTTATATATATATATATATATATATATATATATATATATATATATATATATATATATATATATATATATATGTATGTATGTATGTATGTTTATATATTTATGTGTCACACCTATAACTAAAAAAATAATGGACCGATTTTGATAAAATTTGGTGAGTACCTTCCTTTCGCGAGTTGCTTCGATAAGTTCGTTATCCAGCAAAATCCTCCGAGGTTTTCCCGGAAAATTTTGTGTTTTTTTTCGAAAAAAATCGAAAAAAAAATATATCTCCGGAATTAACAAAGTAAGGACAACGAAATTTGGTACACGGGTTTATATCGTTATATGTAAGCTACCTACCAAAATTTAGCGCTGTCGGTTAAAGGACAAAAAAGTTACAGGCATTTAAAGAAAAATAAATTTGGGTTTTCCTCAAAATGTCAAAGTCGCGATTTTAAACGTCAAAATTGTTAATATTTAGGCAATGAACCTGAAATTAATATGATCTATGGAAGGAAAATGTCTCAAGAATAATGTTTTACGAAGCCTGAGCTCTTAGTTTCAATCGTCATTGTCCTTCATTTTACTAAAATGCTCCCAGAAAATTAATTTCAAATAGACCCTTTCTCTGATACTTTAGCAGTAGTGTTGGCTATAGAGTTTATCGTTTAATGGTATATCATTTTTGTCGAATTATCTTAAAAAATCATTAAAGCGCAATATTTCCGTTATTATTCAAGTTACGAAAAAAAGTTGTATACATTAATTGTACGGTGTCTTAAGCTACATCTTAAAAAATATTTCCACAATTACAGGGTGGCCCATAAGTCGTTGGTGATTCAAATTTTCTTTTTTTTTTTTTTAGTGAATTTATTTAATCGAACACGCCCTATGTTATTGCATTTTTGTATTTTCCATCGAAATATAATACATCTTTGTAAGAAAAGAAATTCAGGACGCAGCAAGTGCGTTATGGTAGCGAATTTTCATTAAATGCTTCAAATTGTGAATCAATTTGCTATTAACCTATAAGGTTGACCAGAAAAGTTTTTTCGGGAAAAATTTAAGTTTACTTTCGGAAATTTTTGTACATTTTCAAACAATAAAGTTATTTTGATGAAATATGGTACATTGTTTCTAATATATAAATTATACTGGTAACCAAATTTGTTGCCTGCTTTCTTAAAAAAACATATTTGCTATTAGAAACATTTTTATGAAAATTCACTACCATAACGCACTTGCTGCGTCCAGAGTCTTTTTACAATTCTCTAAGTAGTTTTTCCTTAACCCAGTAGCGGCTCGTGCCTTAATGCATTGGGGGTGCGTAAGAAAAAAAAGTTCGGGACGCAGCAAGTGCGTTATGGTAGTAAATTTTTATTAAATGCTTCAAATTTGAATAACTCAAGTTTTTACGAACTTAGAAAGTTGAATTTTGGTGTATAGTAGGGTCTTGCCCAGGGCAACATATCTACCAAATTTCATCAAAATAACTTTGTAATTTTCGGAGAAAAAATTTTTTTCAATAGAAAACTCAAAATTTGAATAACTCAATTTTCTAAAAATGTAGAAAGTTGAACTTTAGTGTGTAGTAAGGTCTTGTACAAGGCAACATGTTCACCAAATTTCATTAAAATACCTTTGTAATTTTCGGAAAAAATTTTTTTTTTTGGAAACAAAACTAAAAAATTTTCCGGGAAACGTTATCCGATTTTCCTGACTAACGAACTCATCCAAGCTATTAGTAAAATAAAGACACTTGCCAAATTTCACCAAAATCAGTTGCTTATTTTTTGAATTATCGGTTGGATACATACATACATACATACATATATATATATATATATATATATATATATATATATATATATATATATATATATATATATATATATATATATATATATATATATATATATATATATCGCGCTCATTTTTTAAAATAAAAATTCACTAAAAATGAAGGGCTTGCCTATTTTTTCCCCGAAAATGTATTATAAAGAAACCTACTTACTAAACTTAATAATTATTAACTACTTACCAAGTTTTCTCCTAGTTAGTTATACCATATAGTAATTAGAAAGTCCCTTAAAAAGTTAACCTTTAAATTTAAAATATACACTGAATTAATCACAGTATCACAATTATCTTATCCACTTATTAAGCAACCCGAAGTAGTAACCATCATAATAATAATTGTCTTGTTAGAACATGTAAACAACAACGAAATGATCTAATTAAAAATTACTAGGTAGTAGGTACACACGCTGTGGCAAAAGTTCACTACAAACTGGAAATGTGTAATTTTATAGCACGCAACAGATTGCTTATTCGGTCGTTTTCGACGAAGATCATCAAGATTCGGCGATCATTTCACACTGAAGTATCGCATTGCCTGAGAGCGCCGAAAAATACACACCGCCGCCCGCCAGCTTTATATGGATATATATATATATATATATATATATATATATATATATATATATATATATATATATATATATATATATATATATAACGTCTGCAACGATTAAAACTATACTTATCCTGGTTCTGTTTTCTTTATTAATGGCTGCCGACTCTCTGCGATCCTCGATATACTAATTTTGTTTGTTGAATGCAGAAGGTAAAAAAGTAAATAAAAATTTATTAAAATATAGCATAGCAAAAATATTATTTGTTCCACGGCAGACGGCGGTGCGCGCGCACGGGCGCACTTATTGAGGAGCCGCCCCTGCCTCAACCCTTATAAATGGTTTCAAAACAGCAGTCAAAATGTCGAGATTTAACAAATTCTGGAAGCCATTCAACCCGAGAACTCAGTATGACGATGTAGAGACTTCTTGTCTGGAACCGGTTTCGTTAGTCCAAAGGTAATTTTCTGCTTCCTGGCAGCGCTGGACGACGAAACCGGTTGTAGAGAAGAAGCACTTGTGAAGCCAGAGAAAAAGTCATTACATCTGAATTTAAAAAATTACACCTAACTTACACGAACAAATTGTTTGTCGGGGTTAATTTAAAGCTAATGCCAGATTCTGTTCTGAGTTTTATTTGGAAAAGAGAGGACATGCTGTGCTTTCTTTCCTTCTTACGTATGCATTATTCGAACTCAGCGCTTCCAATTACAGTTGATTAATTAAAAACTGGTGACTCAAGTACCAGCGAGCATCAATATTATACCGAATCGACTGAATGGCATTAGGTACCTATTCCAATACAACTGTATTATTATTCATGGCTGTATGCAGGAGAATTTCTATTTAAATGTTATCATCTCGTAGAAATTTGAATGGCAACCAGAGCTTCGCTGACTCACCCAATTAAGACCCACTGATTTAAGAGATTCCGTTCTCCTACTGATTGAAAGTGGTTAAGAATGGACCGAGTCACATTCTAATTTTCAATGCCTTTATTATTTAAAACCCACATAATTCTTTTAAATAAAAAATTTTCAATAATTAAATAACTTTTATATTTCCATACACGTTATATTCATAAGCATTTAAAATGTCATACGCAATTAGGTTAGAAGAATTGTAATGTGCTACTTACGTATTTCGACAGAGTTATCTTCATCCGTAGCTGTCGCTAAACCAACTGTATGAGCAAAATTACCTTATTTATATACCTAAACGACGAATGATGCGATAACGGATGATGCAATACCGGCTAATGTAATACCGGTTTATGCAATACCGGTTGATGCAATACCGGATCATGCGATACCAGGTAATGTAATAACGGTTTATACAATACAGGTTGATGCAATACCGGATGATGCGATACTGGATGATGAAATACCGGATTGTGCAATACTGGATAATTTAATACAACCTAATGACCATTGTTGTGTCAGTGGAACGCCTAACCGGTTGTTGTGTCGATATTGAAAGCAATCGTGGTCTATTTATTTTTTTATTTATTTTTATTTCAACAACACACCACAAGGGCTTACAGCCTAAATACTATCGTACCGTGGGTGTCAACAAGGAGGAAAGAGGCAACTTGTTAATTCTGGACTTGAAGGTTTCGAGGTTCGGGGGAGAAGGAAAAACATGTTCCGGCAAGGAATTCCACAACTTGGAAGTCCTAGAGACAAAAGATCGGGCATAACAAGATGTTCTGTGTCTGGTGACCTGGACAGTAAAAGGATGCATTCGCTCTATTCCCTGGTAGATCTGTTGGGGGCAGCAGGTGGAGAGAACTATGGAAGGAAGCTCCTCTGATCAGTGCCCGTGCAGATATCTATAAAAAAGAGTGAGCTCAACAACGGCACGTCGGTGGGCAAGGGATGGCAGCGTTTGGGTGAGGGTAGGGTCACCAATGAGACGTATAGCTCTCTTCTGAATGGAGTCCAGGATAGCGAGTCTAGAAGCGGCAGCAGCACCCCAGATGTGGCAGCAGTATTCGGGGTTTGGTCTTATTTGTGAAGAATATAAGGTATACAGATTAGCTGGTGAAAAGTATTTGCGAGCCCGGAAGAGGAAACCCAATTTCTTAGCAGCCGCTTCTGCAATTGATGTGACATGTTGGTGCCAATTGAGATTTTGATCCACAGAAATGTCAACAAGTGAAAAAGGATCATTACTGTGAATAGCTTGGTTGTTTATTGTGATGGGTCTAGGGCTGGTGTATCTCTTATGAGGAAGAAAGCAAGACTGTGATTTGGTGGGGTTGAATTGTACAAGATTTATATTTCCCCAGTCTAATATTTTTTGGAGATCCACGGAGACAGAACCCTCTATGAGTCTGCGATCCTCATCTAATTTGGCTAAAGAGACAGGCTTAAAATATTGTATATTTGAGTGGAGAGTGCTGTCGTCCGCGTAACTGTGAACTGGGTTGGATGTGCTAGAGAGGTCATTGATGTGGATGCATATCAATAAAATAAATATATTTTTTAGGTAAATTAATTTTATTTTCATGAAAGTCGTGCACTAATCGGTATAAAGTAACTTTTCTAACTATTTCGCAATGCATTATCATATTACAAGCTGTAAAAATCAAGGTCATAAGATAGTATGTCAACCAAACTGAAAATATGGAAAGGCTAGATGTATTAGATTAGAACCGCAGACCGGCTTCTCTTTAATTAGAGCTCTTCAGTACGCTATAATAATTACAGCGGGAACACACCTATAAAGCAAAACGCCTTTGGTAGTCAGCCTCCTAGAACATTGTGAGATCTACAACAGGGTCACCATCTCGGAGCGGAACCAGGTAATATGTTGTCACGACAGCTCCAAATAACACAAAAGGTCATAAAAGTGAAACTGTGTACAACCAGCTAACAAAATTGTAAATTGTCAGCCCTGGCCCTTTTATTCCCCAACATAGGCACAACGTATGTAAGTCTAGATGTATTCTCACCATAATTAGAACCGCAGACCGGTTTTGCTCTAATTAGAGCTCGTACGGTATACTAATTACAGCGAGAGCACACCTACACAGTAAAAACGGCTATGGTAGCCGTACAAAATTGTTAGTCAGTTGTACACAGTCTCTATTTTATAACATTTTGTGTTATTTGGAGCTGTCGTGACAACATACTACCTGGTTTCGCATCGAGATGGACACCCTGTCGTACATCTCACAGTGAAAATGTGGTAAAAAAACAAATGAAAGAAAGTGGTATATCATGAATTCATATTTTGTAGATTGTTTTCTGTAGGATGTTTAATGAGGCGTATATGCCTTTGGCCTCTCAGTGCTGCAACCCCGATGGGTCTTTTATGCATGATCTTTTCTGCAAGTTCCCAAAAAGTTCACACTTTATGTAGTCCACTTTCTTTTGCCCCGACACGCCTTCTAAAGCCGTATCGATTCTAATTACTTAAAGAGAAACTTGTTAATGATTAAGCTGATAATTTAAAGTTGAGGTTTAAATTGTAGAATTTTAAGTAAAGATTTCGTATAGGCTTTTCCTGATGTTTTTTTTTGTTGCTTCTTTCCTAATCAGTTGAAATTGTGATGTTGACCAACTGGAAATATTAAAAGTTTAATCAAAACAAATACATGGTTTTTCTGGGTTGATTTTGACTAAAAGCTCAGATTTGTCAGACCTTTAGTACAAAATTCTGACACTTCACATTGCATTATTGCGATTTCTCGGTATTCACTATAACAATTTCCTGTTTACACTGTGGATGAACTTAGTAAAACACTGGCCAGGAATAAAACACAGCAATAGTCTTTATTAATTGTTTAAAATCTAACAGTGATGAGAATGTCAGGTGGTCAATATTGACAATAAAAAACAGTCATTATAATTATCAACTGAAAGGTTCTTAAATATGAATAATCTGACCAGATAGTTTATCTGGTAAAATGTAGTCGCTTGCCCTACTTCATAAACAAATTGGGGCTTAATGCTCCCTATTATATATTTATTATCTATCACTCAAATTTGAGAAGAAAGAAGAAAAATAAAGATTTTACTCAGACTAAGAAAATAATAATGTAATATGTAAAAATATATATTAATGTGATTGATTAAAATTTTTATGGGCAGTGCTTATAAAATAATTAATGTTGACTTAGAAATATTATTCAATTACAGGGATTACTGTAACTAATTTTATATATCTCCCTACCACATCATACCTTAAGTAAAAAAACTATTATTATCTAATTATATTTCACTTTAAAAGAAATTTTAAAAAAATCAGTGGTTTCTAACTGACCTTTACTTGATTCCTTTTTGTCAAAATATTTCGACGAGTGAAAAGAATATTAAGAGATTAATTCAATTCAAGAGATAGACTCACTTGTTTCCTGCTTTTAATTACTCATTTATTACCCAAAATTGAGGCTCGAAATTGAATATCCCGATATTATATTAGAGAATTTTCATTAAAGAAATTCACTATAGAGAGATATTGATAGTAAGACTTTTGAAATTTTTTCTTCAAACGAGGGTGAATTAGGGCCCCTAGAACCCAAATCCAAGGTCAGTTAAAAAGTCTATATATATATATATATATATATATATATATATATATATATATATATATATATATATATATATAAATATCTATATATATATATATATATATATATATATATATATATATATATATATATATATATATATATATATATATATATATATATACCGATAACTCAAAAATACTTGACCAATGAAATCCAAATTTGGAAAATCGGCTTTGTTTTGTTGATAGCTTGGATGAGTTCGTTAGACAGTTTTAACACTTGAGAACTTTTAGAAAAAAAAATGCAAAAAACTGCTAGAAAACGCAATATCTTTGAATTACTAGAAATATTAAACTAAAACTTTACAAGCGCGTAGACATAATATAAATGGTCCTATCTATCAAATTTTAACTCAATCGGTTCAGTAAATCTTAAGTTATAACTAAATAAAAAATAAAAAATCTACGATATGACATATTATCTCTGAATGGATGCCTATGTTAGACAAGGTCAGACAGATAAATCAGGATTCCGCTGCCATTGCAAACAAAATCACCAAATTAATCTTCAAACGGACAGGCTACGAAAGTATGCCACGATAAACAATCGGCGGGGTTGCCATTTGCGACTACTTTCATCTGAATCTGAAGATATAAAAATGTTAATAAGTAAAGATTTCAATAAAAGTCATTCAATTTGTTTGAGAGCAATTTAGAACTACGTTTTATTATGTATAAATATTAGACTTCTCATTTTCACGGTATTTAAAAGCCATCTCTCTCCCTTAGTTTAATCTAACAACACCACTATTTGTCATTTGTTATCTGACAGGAGTCGTGAGAGAAACGTGCGCGTTCTAAGCATAGCCATGTCCGGGGTCAGTTTAAATATATATATATATATATATATATATATATATATATATATATATATATATATATATATATATATATATATATGCGCTCGTTAGGCAGGAAAATCCCACCAGCTTTTCCATAGAAAATGTTCTGTTTTCTTTCGGAAAAAAATTGCATTTACGGAAGTAACTAAGCTATAACAACCAAATTTGGTACGTAGATTTATACTATAAAAAGTATACTTATACGCCAAAATTTAGATCTCTAAGATAGCACAAAAAATTTATAAGCATTTACAAAAAAAAAAAAAAATGGGTGCCCCTGATGACCAAATAAACGCATAAAACTTAAATATTTTGTGTGGATAACAAAATCTATTGTAAAAAATAATTTGAATAATTTGTAAAGTCGCGATATAAAACGTGAAAATTGGCAAGCTTTAGACATTCAGACAAAGAAACTGAAACAAATACCGGGTATGTAGAGAAAATGTTGCAAGGAACGTGTTTTACAAAGCCGTAGGTTTCAGATTCAACCGTCATTGTTCTTCAGTTTACTTAAATATTTGCATAAAAATCATTTTAAATAGACCCTTTATCTGATACTTTGGCGGTAGTTTTAGTTAGATAGGTTCAATAGTTTGTAAAGTTTAGTGAATTTTCATAGAAAAATTCGCACTTTAGGAGACCGCGACTTTTGAATTAAGATTTCTTTAAATGAGCGCGAACTTCGCCCCCTAGAAGCCACATATAGAGGGTGACGGTAAAGCTCAATATATCCGTTATTATAAAAGATAGGAGAACAAATTTTATAAGCTAATTATGGGGTGTGTTGAGTTGCATCTTATAAAATTGTTTTAATAATGACAGGTGGTACATAAGTCGTTGGTTATACAAATATATATTTTTTTTCAATCGAACCCCCCTTATTTTATTGCATTTTTGCATTTGCCATAGAATTATAATGCATGTTTGTTAGGAAAAAAATTATAGTGTTCATCGTTCTCGAGTTGTTTCAATTGTTCTACAACTTCTTACATTTTTGGCGCATATCAAAAATTATGAGTTTTTACCAATAGGTGCTGATCCCATTAAAGTTGCTTTCGTTAACATTATTTGCTAATTTTTGTACTTTTTCAAACAATAAAGTTATTTTGATCAAATGTGATACATTGTTTCCACTATATAGGTTATACTGGTAACCAAATTGGATGTCTGCTTTCATTAAAAAAATACGTATTATGTAGTTAAAATATTTTAATGAAAATTCACTACCATAACGCACTTGCTACGTCCACACTTTTTTTGTATTTCTTTCACTTGTTCACTCCTAATCCTAATAACAGAAAATTAAATGCTTCTATTTGAAAATTTTGAGAAAAATCACAAAACTTAAACTATTGTTGAAAATCGCCCCATGACAACCATATCGTAAGTTGAAATGCGATACACAGCAATTTGTATTAACCACAAAATAAAACTCTACCCAACAAAATAAACCGTTTCAATTTCTGTCTGTTTAAGCCCAAGTTATGATCTATTCATTTTACAACTTTTAATCATGCGATAACGTTTTTTTTTAAAGCTAGAACAAAAAACACGTATTTGAAAACTGTTTATGAGATTATCAAATTGTTACATAATTCATATATTTATGAGCGATTTTGTCAAGAAAATAGAACTTCTAAGTTCTGCAGTTGCTATTACGTCCTCTGGCGACTATGATAGGAACTTGAAAATAATTTTCAACAGTTTCTCTGTGCCATATTTGTAACTAAATATTTTATCCGGAAGCGCTAAGAAAAATGGTTACGGTTGCTTGTCGGTCAAAGTTATTTGAACAGCCTGTACAGTGTTCATACAAAACCGCCACTAAACTTTATTGTTGTTACTACATATCTCTAAAATAACCTTATATTACCCATGTAAAAATGGCAACGTTGCAGCTAAAAATTAACACGATAAGGGTAATTCCACTTTCAATGTTAAGTTCTTTCGATCGTATCGGAGACAGTCGTGGATTAGGAGACCTCGAAGGTTCTATGTTGTCTGGAAAAAACAAAGGACGATCTGGTGGATGTCAACTAGCCGGGATTACGTGAAGTGATTAAATTAGGGTTAGTGAGCCAGGGTCGGGATCGGGATGCGGCCAAGCAAGCGTCCGGCGACTTCCATTGCGATCACATTTAATCTTTGACGTACTCGACGACAAATTACGCTCGGCGAGATCTCATAACGGTCGAATCTAATATTGTCACGTGACACTGGATGTCGTGTCTACAGTTGTCTGTCCTTTTCCCGTCAGGTCTTCCTCACTGTCTTATCTGGAGTCGGTTGCTCCTGTCCCCTTTATTCCTCTATGAACTCCATCTACCAGAAAATCGGATCTGATTACGATGTTATCACTGAACTGAGCTTCCAATTTTAACGCGCAGGAGAATATAATAATGTTTGCGCGCCTTGGGGAAAACGAAGAATTGAAATTTATTTTCTGGAAGTTTATGCTATCCGATGATAGTTTGTGAGTAGTCTAGGATTTTTACGAACTTTTGTAGATAAATACGTTTCGTAGAGTTTAGGAAGTGGTATGAAAAATCGTCGAGTTGAAAATTAAAGAAAGGTTGTTCTTGCTCTGCTCTTGATGGAAGATCTTAATTAAGTAACTGTCGTGACGCAGCTAATACGTTATGGTAGCGAATGTTAACACACCAAAATTAAATATCAGGAGCTACTTGTTCCAACTAAGAAACATTAAACTAGGTTGACTATAGGAGCCCCATCTAAGTGAATTTGGCACCCTCGCTAAAAAGTTGCTATAACTTTTTAAGTAACTTATTAAAATAAATAATGTTTGTTGCGTAGGACTCAAAATTTTATATATATATATATATATATATATATATATATATATATATATATATATATATATATATATAATATATATATATATATATATATATATATATATATATATATATATATATATATATATATATATATATATATATATATAGGTTGGAGCATTGAAAACGAAACAGACCGATTTGCGTCTAGAGAATTTTTTATTTTACTATTGAGGGGGACATGTTTTGACATAAAACTCAACTTTGTCACATCAACCCCTTAAGGGTGGTGATAGCAACCCTTTATATTTTAAGTGGGGAACATGGGTCAAGTGTTACATCATTCAAAAGCTCTTTCTTTTCTAAATTCAGCACACAAATTTTTTTGGAAGTTTTATCAACTCGTTCAAAAATTATTAACAGTTGAGTTGCAAGAACGTATTTCATTTATTGTGATAAGAAATGCACTAATTAGTCAATTTTTTGCTAAAAGAAAACCAAAAAACAAAACCAAACGTTCAAAAATGTTTATTTAGTTAAGTAAGTGTTCAAATTGTTGAACACCAGCTTACATACAAAAGTACAAATTTTGTTTAAAACGAGCTCTGACATTCTGGAGAATTTGTTGAGTTATTAGACGGCATTCTTTAACAATGCTTCGTCGTAATTCTTCCAGAGACTCCGGTTCTGTTGCGTAAATTCTACTATTTAAATGGGCTCATAGAAAGAAGTCTAAAGGAATTAAATCCGGTGATCTAGGGGGGCCACTCAATAGCATCTCTACGCCCAATCCGTTGCTCTGGAAACTATCTGTTCAAAAACTCCCTAACACGTTGTGAAAAATGCGGAGGAGCTCTATCTTGTTGAAACACTAATTGACTTTCTTGATGGCGATCATCATTTTCAACAATGTCAATTAGTAGAGGCTAAACGATATGTTCTAGTAACTGCAAATACGTTTCGCCACTCAAATTTCCATCAAGAAAAATTGGTCCGATTAAACGGTCTCTAAAAATGCCAGTCCAGACATTCCATTTCTGTGGAGTTTAAGTGTGAAATTCGCGAAAATTTCTTGGATTATTATCTGGCCAATAACAAAAATTATGACGATTGACTGTAGAGTTTAATAAAAACGTACACTCGTCTGAAAAACTGATATTGAACAGAAAGTTCCTGTTATCAGCTATTTGTGCAGTCATAACTTCACAAAACTCCAGCCGCTGATCAAAATCATCTTCATTCAGTTGTTGTACAAGATCAATTTTATACGGGTGAAATTAATGATGCTTCAATATTCGGTGAATGGTTCTTCTTTTGATGTTTGAAACAGTGGCCAATTTTCTCGTGCTAAAAGTTGGGTCTGCAGCAATTTGTCCTAAAACTTCAATCTCAATAGTCTCATTTCTAACCGGAAATTCACGTTCAGGATCCCGTTTTTTGTTGGCTACTGAACCACTTTGTCGAAACTCTGCAACTAACTCCAAACTGTATTTTCTGTTAACATATCTATTCGGATGTCGTTCATTAAACAAATTTGCGGTACGGTTGGCAGAGTCATCGTTTTTGAAAAAAAAGATAAATTATTTAAACTCTTTCTTCTACAGAATACAACACTGTAAAATTAATTTTCGGTAGTACTCTTAAGTATCAAACCGACCGATAAACTGAAATAATAAACCGCATTTCTCTCATTCCGATAAGAGATGTTCTGATAGTCAATTTTTTATTTACAAACTAACAAAACATTGACTATCAGCACATTTCTTATCGGAATGAGTGAAATGCGTTTTTGCATCTTCAACTGTGAATAATTTTTAAACGAGTTGATAAAACTTCCAAAAAAATTAGTGTGCTGAATTCAGAAAAGAAAGAGCTTTCAAATGATGTAACACTCGACCCATGTTCGCTATTTAAAATATAAGGGTTGTTATCACCACCCTTAAGGGGTTGATGTGACAAACTTGAGTTTTATGTCAAAAGCATATAAAAATTCAAACTGACCCGGGATATATGTTCTAGGGAGCTTAGTTCGCGCCCTTTTCAGGACTTTTTAAAATTTAAAAGTCGACATCTCCTCAATAGTGAATGGTCTTCTTGGAAAATTCACTAAAATCGGCAAAAACGATGTGGTTATTGTAATAAAATTTTGTACACCAATTGCCTCTGCATATACTCCCTACTCAACATAGGCTTGTGAGCTTACGCATAGAGCCATTACGTTTTTGTAATGTCAAGCGCAAACTAAACTTTTCTGAAGCTTTAGCGGTAAAAAGCACATAGGAGTCAACAACTACCCAGTTTGAAATAACTAAACCGGTTTACTGGATTCCTTTTTTGAGAACTACTATTTTTAATTAAATATGTTAAAGGAAATACCTGTAGCCTATTAAAAAAAGTTCTGAACGCAGCAATTGCGTTATGGTAGCGAATTTTCATCAAATGCGTCAAATTTGAATAACTCAATGTTCTATAAATGGAGAAAGTTTAATTTTGGTATGTAGTGACGTCGTTTACAGGGACACATATTTACCAAATTTCAACAAAATAGCTTTGTAATTTTCAGAAAAAAAAATCATTTTCGAAAGAAAATATCTTTGTAATTTTCGGACCCAAAATTTTTTTTCGAAAGAAAACTCAAAATTTTCCGGGAAAACCTTGTCCGATTTTCCTGGCTAACGAACTCATCCAAGCCGTTATTAAAGGAAAGATTTCTGCCGAGTTTCATCAAAATCGGTTAATAACTATTTAAGTTAATTTGAGTTAGTATATAAACATATGAAAAATTGAAACTGACCCCGGATATGGGTTCTAGGGGTCCTAGTTCGCGCTCATTTGAAAAAAAAATTGCAAAGTCTCACCATCGATACCTCTCTATTATTCATTGGTTGTTGCCCTTACTTGGTGAAACTTGTCCATACTACATATAGACGTGGAGACTACTTCTCTGGCTTCACTGTTGGTTTTCGTTTTTGTAGGTGAAGGACGTGGCCAGCGCGTAAGCTAACTGGAGCAAGTGGTCCTTACGAATTCTGGACGTTCTAGGGTGTTTTTCAACGTTTCTGTGACTATAGTTTCGCTGCTTGACAGCATTCACAGAAACGTTGAAGGACATCCTAGAACTTCCAGAACTCGTAAGGGCCACTTGCTCCAGTTAGCTTACGCGCTGGCTACGTCCTTCACCTACAAAAACGGGCACCAACAGTGAAGCCAGAGAAGTAGTCTTCAAGTCTGTATGCACCTCTCTATTAGTACTTTTTTTTAAAATAAAAATTAACTAATAGTTGTAATAATCTAATAAGTCGATGAATGTGTACAGTTTTGTTATTTGTGACCTGCATCTATTGCTGTTATTTTTATTACTGTTATTATTATTAGTGAATTTTATTTTCATATGAAAATCGACATACTTTACTTAGAGATTTTGCAGGCGTCATCTTTTACTTTTATTTTATTTTCAAAAATTTTTTAGTTCATAACACCCTAACGTAACTGCTGATTTCAATTTTCATATTTTTCATGGATGCGTCTACATACATTATATTTTTTCTGGCTGACGGTATTGTTAAAGACGAAACCGGTTGCAGCGAAGCAAGCAGGCGTTTGTGGAGCCAGTGAAAAAATCTCTAAATCTGTATTTAGTATGGAACGGGTTTACAAAGTACGGGTAACAACAGTTAAAAAGTATACCTTACGGTTTATAAACTCTCCATAGCCAGATAACTTAAATGGATCACTTATTTTTACTCAACTTTTAATTTCACTTTTGAATTCAGTTGGCTTCTTAGCAGAAGCCGCCAGTAAACAAATTTATATTCTCCGTGGCTCAACATAATGTAATTAGTGACTCCATTGCGTTTCAAAATTCTAAGTGTATGCTATACAAGCAATGTGGTAAAATTCATTTTCTACTTCAGCATTGTTCTTTACAACCCATTTTAAAGAACCCCTCCTTAGGCTTATATCTTATTTAGCGTTCTCTACCTAACCTATAAAAATTTTTAATAAAATGTTGATGAAATTAGCAGATTTACGAGATGTTTTCCTTCCGACTCCTTATAAAGCAAGCCCCAGACATTGATTTACTCCGAAATCCCTGTAACGCATTAACCATACCCCCTCAGAGAAGTTAAGCCATGAAAATTAATATTGTTACATCCTCTAGTAAATTATACACAAAGTTTTCAGCACTTCGCGTCGAATATTTACATCAACAAACAAGAAATTAAGTGCACCGCAAGTCCAGAATGTGTTCTCTACCCTCTTTTGGGATTAGATTTGTTATTTGTTATGTTCTTGTTTGGTCTCGATTCTGGAACACTTCGCGGTTTGTTCAGCTAGGCAAGAGAGCGTTTTATTATTATAAGGCACGGCTTGAAGCATTTACAATTTCATAATCTGCTGCCAAAGTCGTTAAATTGTTGTAGTGCTCGAATTCTCACAAAGAATACATTCTGGAGTTGGCGCAAATAAGGTCTTAAATACCTGTAAATTGAAATAGGGGAGCTCCGGAGCTGAGCGCATAGAACACTCTGGTCATAGCTTCCAGCATCTCTTCACCTGTATCTAATATACCTTGTAACACGTCATCTATTCTTCCGCCGTCCTAACTGTTTAAATTCTTTTACTTCCTCTACCGGTTAAGTACAATTTTGAGAACCCAATTCATTACAATAAAGTTTGTAGACCTGACGATCGTTTCGTTAAAAATGTTAGCGTCATCAGGGGGATGAATAAACGAAGCGATAAAAACTGCAACTACCACTTGTTAGTTGTCAAGCATTGAGAACATCGTCTTCTACGTAGGTATACAGACAGACTCCCACAGTTGAGTCTTAAATCCCTGTAATTAAGATTGCATGGCTGCTTTTGTAAAACTGTGTGTCGTTATCAAATATTCCTTCTAAGAAGGAATACATAACTGGACCTACTCTATTCATCGAAACATTTTTGTATAAATTTGTAACGATATATCTACTTTCGTAAGCATCCAAGTGTCGCGACTGCCTGACATTTTATATTAACTTGAGATTATCTTTATCTACACGATGATTATCAACCCAAATATGCTGAGCAAAATACATGATTTATCAATAGTGCCATATCTCAGTTGCGCTAAGTGTTCTTTAAATCTAATTTCAATGGTTCTTTTAGTTTGCTTTAAACTAATTCTATACTATATCTACTTTTGCTTAAGGGAAATTTTATTAATCTACTCACGAAGAAAACGTATGATGGAGGTCAGTCATTTGGAATGTAACGTAGATTGGTAGTTTCCTTCATGTGGACATCAAATTCAAGAGAGTCATTATTTTTAATAACTAGTATTTCTAGAAAATGAAGTTTACTGTTAACTTCTAAGTGGTGGGTGAATTTTATTGAATCAAATTGACAGTTCACTCTTTCAATAAAAGCATCTACTTTGCATACATTTTTATTAAACACTGCAAAGACATCGTCCACGTAACGAGACCACACTCTAGGAAAATAGCCATTTTCATTCGCTAGACTGTGTACAACCAACCTGGCCAGTCTCTATTTTATAACATTTTCTATTACTTAGAGCTGTCGTGGCAACATACTACCTGGTTCCTCACCGAGATGGCGACCCTGTCGTATATCTCAAAATGTTCTAGGATGCTGGCTACCATAGCCGTATTGCTTTATATGTGTGTTCTCGTTGTAATTAGTATACCGTACTGACGAGTCTAATTAGAGCGAAACCGGCCAGCAGTTCTAATTATGGTGAGATTACATCTAGTCTTATTATTAAATCTCTTTAAATTGCTTTTGACTTCGGAAATAATTTTTGGAAAAGGGTTTCTCTTTAGCTTTTCACACGGTCCCGTTTCTATTGCATTATACTTCTTCTTCTTTTTCTTCTTCTTCTTCTTCTTCTTCTTCTTCAAGTGCCGTCTCCTCTTAGAAGGTTGGCTATCATCATGGCTATTCTCACTTTTGATGCTGCAGCTCTGAACAACTCAACGGAGCTACAGTTGTACCATTTTCTCAGGTTATTTAGCCAGGAAATACGTCTTCTTCCTCTCCTTCTCTTTCCCCGTATCTTTCCCTGCATAATATTCTGCAACAATACATATTTCTCTCCTCTCATCACGTGGCCCAGATATTGCAGCTTCCTTATTTTAATTGTGTTCAATATCTCTTTTTCTTTTCTTATTCTTCCCAATACCTGCTTATTTGTTACCATGTCTAGCCAACTTATCCTCAAGATCCTTCTATATGACCACATCTCAAATGCCTCCAGTCGATCACTTATATCTTTATTTAACGTCCATGATTCCATCCCATATAGCAACACCGAGAAAACGTAAGATTTCAATATTCTGACTAAGTTGTAAGTTAAGATCTCTACTGCATAACACGCTTCTCATTCTGTTAAATATGGTTTTGGCTTGTCCAATTCTCGATTTAATTTTTTCAGTGTACTCATTATTTTCATTGACAGTTGTTCCCAGGTGCCTGTACGTACTGACCTTCTCTACTAGTTCTCTGTTGATCCATAGGTTTTCCTGTTGCTGAACTAATTTTGTTATGGTCATAAATTTGGTCTTTTTGATATTTAAGGTAAATCCGCTCTCCTCGCTACTCGTCACTACTTGATCTACTAAGCTCTGTAAATCTTCTATTGTTTCGGCAATGAGTATGGTGTCGTCTGCATACCGGATATTGTTAATGGGTATTCCATTGACCTTTACTCCTATTGTTGTTTCTTCCAGCGCTCTCTGAACGATTTCTTCCGAGTAAAGATTAAATAATAGCGGCAATAGTACACATCCTTGCCTTACACCACGTTGTATTTTTACTTCTTCTGAGAGTTCATTGTCTACCTTGATATTAGCCGTCTGGCTGTAGTATAAATTATTTATTATTCTAATATCTTTCATGTCTATATTTTTACTTTTAAGTAACTGAATGAGGTGGTTGTGGCGGACTCTATCAAATGCTTTGTTGTAGTCAAGGAAACAGACATACATCGGCTGATTGATGTCCATGCATCGTTGAGTCAACACATTGAAGGCAAACAAGGCTTATTTTGGTTCCATTGCATTTCTGAAACCAAATTGGGTTTCGTTAATATCTTGTTCTAATTTCCTAAAAATTCTCTTTAGGAATATTTTGAGAGCGTGACTCATTAGACCGATGGTTCGGTGGTCGCTACATGCTTTTGCGTTAACGTTTTTTGGTAATGTAATGAAGGTGGATCTAAGCCATTCGCGGGGAATGATTTCTGTGTTTTATATTGTGTTAAATAGTTCCACCAATGCCTATTTGATCTTCTGTGATTAGTTTAATTATTTCTGCTGGAATTTCGTCGGGTCCTGGAGCTTTATTAGACTTTGCCATTTTTACCGCGTGCATTACCTCTTCCTTTGTTATTGTTGGGCCCAAATCCCCTTCTGTGTCCTCTTCTACTATTTCTTGTTGTCTGTCATCGTCGAATAGCTCCTGGATATACTCCTTCCATCTTGCAGCTTCCCTGCAGTGTCTGGGATTATTTTGCCATCTCTGTCCAGCAAAACATTGCTTTGGTTTTGCCTTTTTATACCAGCTACCTCCCTAATTTTTAATAAAGGTTAAGATCATCGTGTTTCATTGTCAAATCTTCTATCCCCGCACATATTTCTCTGTACCACTTTTCTTTGGCTTCACGTATTCTTTTTCTTATCTCACTATGTATATGGTTATATGCATTGTTGTCTATGTTTTTATACGTTCTTCTTTCTTCCATTAGTTTTAAAACTTCGTCAGTTATCCATGGTTTTTGTTTGTGAACAGTATTCTTTGTTTGCAGTAACTCTTTTGTTGAAGTCGTTATCGTGGTTTTGATGGTATCCCATATTATGTTTGGATCTTCATTCGGTTCAGCTCTGATCTTACTTAGTTCGTTGTTAATATTCTTGGTCAATTGTTCTCTTATTATTGGGCTTTTAAAGTTTAAGGTTTGTAGATGTTTTTTGTTTTGTTGCGATTTTGGCTTTTTCAGTCGTACTCTGAGCCTTACTATTACTAGATTATGATATGTTGCTGCATCTGCTCCAGGATAAGCCTTAGCCGACATTATGGAGTTTCGGTACCTTTTATTAATTAAGACGTAATCAATTTGATTTCCAACTGGGTGTTTGGTGTTATCAGCGGGTGATTTCCAAGTATAAAGCCTCCCATCAGGCAGCTTAAAGTATGTGTTTGTAATCACCTTGTCTTGCTCTTGACAGAACTGTGTCAATCTATCCCCCCCTTTCATTTCTTGTGCCCAACCCAAAATCACCAATGAGATCTTCTACTTTCCCCTTTCCAACTTTTCACAACCTCATTACCTTTGTCTGCTTTAACATAAAAATATTGTTTTTGTTGCAGTCGTTTGACTATATTTATTTCATTAAAGTTTTTCGTATTCATGGGATTATTTTTATTCAAATTTTTAGTTATTTTATCTTTACATGCTTGTCTTATGAAAATTTCAATAGCTGTTTCAATACCAGGAATAACATCTAACAGATCGTCCTTTTGTGCTTGCAAACCGAATTTTAGCCCTTTATTTAAAAGGTCGATCTAATTTTCATTAAACATCTGCGAAGAAATGTTTTCTACGAGCTCAACTTTCTGAGGAGGTGGTTTGATGAGATATGATTTTATTACCGAATTAAGTAGTAAATTTGACCCCATTAAATTCACCCATGAAATAGAAGATAATAACAAATTACCGTCCCTTGATGTATTAGTCATCAAAAATAAAGATGCTTTAAAATTTGACATCCACAAAAAGTAAACGACTACTCTGAGCTATATCTCGATTGACTCACTCCATAGTTTTCCCACAAAGAAAACAGTTAGTTTATGTATCTTTTTTATGAAAGCAAGCATTAAATTTGTTTAACAGTATAACCTATATAGTAAAAACACTATAAATATACAGATGTAGTGTATAATAATATAATATAATAAGTATACATAAAACCATATTTCTTCAAAATAACTTTACTGTTTGAAGAAGTAAAATTTTTCGAAAATAAACTCAAAATGTTCCCGAAAAAACTGGTCCGATTTTCCTGGCCAACGAACTTCTTCAAGCTGCTTACTCACCTACCAAGAGATAGTGATTCACAAAAAGTTTTTTGACACAACTTACAAAAGAAAATGTTTAATGAAAATTTGCAAACCATTTTTCACGAAAATCCGAAAGCATTTTTTTAATAGCAAATATATATTTTTTTAATGACAGCAGGCATCAAATTCGGTTACCAGTATAACCTATATAGTAGAAACAGTGTACCGTATTTCATCAAAATAATCTTATTGTTTGAAAATGTACAAACATTTCCCGAAAATAAACTTAAAATTTTCCTGTCAAAACTGGTTTCTGGCCAACGAACCTTAGGTTCAAGCAAATTGGGTTATAGAACTTTATAGCATTTAAGGAAAGTTCGCGACCATAACGCACTTCCTGCGTCCCGAATTTATTTTATTACAAACATGCATTACATTTCGATGGAAAATGCAAAACTGCAATAATATAAGGCGTAACGACTGTGATTGTAAAATAATTTAATAAGATGCAGTTTAAGAAACTCTATAATTAACGTATACAATTTTTTCTCGTATCTTGTATAATAACGGATATATAGAGCTTTATCGTAAAAATGCATTATCCTGTATATATGAAAATACATAAAGACTGAAACTAAATCCAGATATGGGTTCTAGGGGGCCTAGATCACGCTTCTTTGAAGAAATATTTTAAGAATTAAAATTTTCCAGTCTTCTCATTAGCGATTATTTTTACGGAAATTCGCTAAAAACTATAGACCATTAAACGATATACTCTATAACTAAAACTACTGCTAAAGCTTTAGAGAAATGAATTTTTTGAAATGAATTTTCTGGAAACATTTTAGTAAAATGAAGAACAACTACGGTTGAAGCTGTAACTTAAGGGTTTGCTACATTTTCTCTACGTAACCCATATTCGTTACACGTTCTTTGCCTAAATGTTACCAATTTTGACGTTTAAAATCGCGATTTTCACGTTTTTGCCTATAACTTTTTTGTCTTTTAACTTACAGATCTAAATTTTGGTGCATCGTTAACATTTAGTGAGTTTATATATATATATATATATATATATATATATATATATATATATATATATATATATATATATATATATATATATATATATATATATATATATATATATATATGTATGTATGTATCCAACCGATAACACAAAAAGTAATTAAGCGGAAATTTTGAGTTTTCTTTCAAAAAAAATTTGTCTCTTCGAAAATTACAAAGCTATTTGAATGAAATTTGGTGGGTGTGTTTCCTTGGGAAAGACCTTACCACATGCCAAAATTCAACTTTCCAGGTTCATAGAAATTTGAGATATTCAAGTTTGAAGCATTTAATTAAAATTCGCTACCATAACGCACTTGCTGCGTGCCGAACTTTTTATGATATAAACTTGCATACAAAATTTGGTTGCCAAAACTTTATTATTGCCGAGAATATAAAAAATTTCCGAAAGAAAACACAAAATTTTCCGGGAAAAACCAGGCCGATTTTCCTGGGAAAAAAACTTATCCAAGCGACTTGCAGAGGCAAGGTACTCACTAAATTTGATTTAATACGGCCCATTATTTATTGAGTTATCGGTGGGATTAATCCCAAGAATTCTCGTTTGTACCTTAGTTTACATTTTGCCAGACAAATACCACTTGTAGTTTGAATGTGTTCAGGGAGAATCTTTGGCGAAGTTAAATGACAAGGAACTTTGAAGGCTATATATATATATATATATATATATATATATATATATATATATATATATATATATATATATATATATATATATATATATATATATAAACTGGCCCCGGATATGTGTTCTAGGGGGTCTAGTTGGTGCTCATGCAGCAATTTTTTCAAAATTCGAAAGCTGAAATCTCCCCATTAGTGATTTTTTTTTTAGAAAGTTCACTAAAAAGTCTAAACTATCTTGGAGACAATAAACAAATGAAACAAAGATAAGTACACTTGGAGAACCCAGGTCACCACAACACATCTTTTTAAAAACCTGACCATCGTTTCAGTAATAAAGTTAGCGTCGTCAGAGTATGAAAAAAAAACATCGTTGTATTAATTACACTACTAGCTACCGTGGCTAACTCGAATCTGTATCTGCATATTCCCATCTTACCATCTGGTTTCCTGCACCATTGATGCGTGGGAGGAATGCAGGGTTGACAGTCGTCATACATTTCAAGAGTATTCCTAAATAAAAACTAAAGTAATATACATTATGAACATCCTAGCCGCTTTGAAGGTTATTAGCAAGCACAAGCAGAGCTTATTTGTGAGATGCATTGTATAACTTTATAATAAATAAAAATGCAAAAATGCAAAAAATTACATTAAAAAGAATAAACAAAAGTGCATTATAGTTAAATTGAATGAAAATGAAGTATGAAGAAATAATAATAAAAAAAGCCTGGATGTAGCAAGTGCTTTTTTTCTTGTAACATAGAAATCTAAATTTTGGTGTATACTTTAATTTTTATATCGTAAACTCACCTGCCAAATTTGGTTATCATAGCTTTTTTACTTTTTGAGATAAAAAAAATTTCGAATGAAAACTCAACATTTCCCCGGAAAACCTTGTCCGATTTTCCTGACTAACGAACTTATCCAAGCCATTTACAAACAGAAGGTACATGCCAAATTTTATCAAAATCGGCCAATTATTTTTTGAGTTATCGGTGTGATACATACATATATATATATATATATATATATATATATATATATATATATATATATATATATATATATATATATATATATATATATATGACTTTGGATTCTAGGGGCCCTAGTTCGCGTTCATCTGCAAAAAATTTTTTCAAAATTCAAAAGTTTAGATCTCCCCATTAGTGAATTTTTTACGAACATTCACTAAAATAAACTTTTCATCCTCTGATGATAACTTTGTTAGCGAAACGATCGTCAGGTTAAAATATGTGTTGTGGTGATTTTGGTTCTCTAAGTGTACTTATCAGTGCTCTAAGGTTAATCTTCACTTAGTGTAATTAGCGGAAAATTGTTTAGAGTTTCTAAATTATACCATAAGTTTATCTTATTTGGCAGTTTTCATTAAACTGTCTAAGCTAGACTATTTAAGACACCGTGAGATGGGGCATATCAAACAACAGCTGCATTTAGCATTCATTTGAATATACATTGTTGATTTGTGTAGGCAGGCGGAAAGTAGGGAACATCAGAGAACAGAAATTGGAATGAACGATATTCCGCAGCTTGTCGTAGCATGGTGATGGATGTTACTCCAATATTGCTAATATATGATAAATGTCGAGTGGTAATTCTCGACTTAATAACTCTGCCAACTGCCGAGCGCATGTACATATAAATAAATACATAAACACATGTGACAGCCACTTCTCTTGACTACATATACACACACGCATATAGGAAATTGCAAATGCTGTGTTCATATATACTCCCCTATACTCTCACCCATTGTGTCGAAACAGGGGATTATTGGAACTCCACGCATATGAACACCATATTTAATCTTTCTGACACTGAATTGTTTTCGGTTAAACGATTTTCACTTTGATTTTGTTTATATATTTCGGTCTCTTAATACAGTGTGTGTACTTAAATTCACTGCATATGGGACATTTTATCATTAATAATTTTACAAAAATGTAAGGCTAGATGCATTCTCACCACAGTTAGAACCGTAGACCAGTTTCGCTCTAATTAGAGCTCGTCAGTATGGCATACTAATTGCAGCGAAAATACACCTATAAAGTAATACGGCTATGGTGGCCAGCCTTCCAACACTAAGTGAGTGGTAAGACACGAAACACGTGCCGCCACCTAGTTGCGGAACCAAGTAGTATGTTGCCACGGCAGCTCCAAATAACACAAAGTGTTAAATATTAGATACTGTATGCAACCAACTAACAATTTAGTAAATTGTCAATCCTGTCCTATTTCTACCCCAATATAGGAACAAAGTATGTAAGGCTGGATGCATTATCACCACAATTAGAAATGTAGACCGGCTTAGCTCTAATCAGAGCTCGTCAGTACGGCATACTAATTGCAGCGAAAATACACTTATAAAGTAATATGGCTATGGTAGCCAGCCTTCCAAAACTAAGTGAGATGTAAGACACGAAACACGTACCGCCATCTCGTTGCGGAACGAAGTAGTATGTTGTCACGGCAGCTCCAAATAACACAGAATGTTGAAAAATATACACTGTATACAACCAACTAACAATTTAGTAAATTGTCAGCCCTGGCACATTTCTACCCCAATATAGGGTAAAATTCATAATTTTTCGTTAAAACTCGAGCAATATAACGTTTCAGAAGTTTATGGGTGCAGGAATACGAATATGTTTGTAACATGTCGCTTTATTTAACATAGATGTGACATGTCACACGCGTCAACGCCTTTCATTTCTCTACAGTGAAGCTTGAATCAGACCCTCTAGTGACGTCAGAGTCTGAGTCCCTCTAGTGACGTCAGACTCGGCGGTCAGTTACTCTACCGCATCACAACCCAATGGAATACACCTGCAGACGCGACAGTTCGATGACATGTCAAGATAAAAAAGTCTTTATAAACGGTTGGAATACGTGGCACTCTCTCTTATTCTTCAATAAGTCTACCTGAAAATGTTATCGTAGAGTTAGATTTTAAATCGAGAAAACAGCATGCCTAAATGGGTAAGTTTTATACGTAAATATCCGCTTATTTTCTAGTTGCTTGTACATTTCTTTAGTTGAGGTTAATATGATATTGCTTGCTAGTGTATACCGTACTAAATTCACTTTCGATCACTGCTCTCTTTTTTATAAACTATATACTGTTAAACGGTGGCTTGTGGTAGCATTAATTCAGTAATGACTTGCTATTGTGCTGTCCTAATTGCACTTTAAAAGAGATCATTTAAGATTTTGTTTCATTACGTTACTTTATTTTTGAATATTAACACAGATAAGTTTTGTATTTAAACGCAACCTGCTACCAGCCGCCTCATGTAGACCATAAAGCCCTGAACCAACACTAATCCACCTGAAATTTTATAGCACCCCGCTGAGTTGCACCCTGCTAAATTGTACCCTGCTAAAATGGCTGCTGCTAAATCGAACTGCATTATATAACTTCAATCATCTTATAATAAACTGATTTTACTTTGTGCATCTTAAAAACCACCGACTGCAAGTGCTAAGGCCCACGCCCTGTGTTAATTTATATTGTCTTTGTGCCCCGACTGAGTAGCCAAACTAAAGGTGATTCATTAATTTTTTAATAAACACCTAGGGTAAAATAAAATTTTGTTGTACTTGCGCCCAACGTTCAGGCATTTCTTACAGGTGTTTTTAAATTTTGTTATACGTTTATTGTGGTCAAGTTATGGACCCAAAATTCATTTCATGAGAACCTCTTTTTGAGGGGAGTGGATTGTCACAGCTATGTGGATGTTATGATTCAATTTGCAGCCATATAACACACACACACACACCAAAATAAAGAAGTCCAATGAAAAACTTACAGTATATCAATTATGATCATTTCAAGTTTTTGTTTCATAATTAAAACGTTTGTTCTCCGTCCCAGAGAGATGCTGTATGTATACCGAATTTAATAGAAAATAGACCGTGAACACACAAAACCGCATTAAGATTCGAAGTCAACTGAGAATCTAAGTAATTTCGGTATGTGCTGTATATTTTTCCAGGCAAAGTTGCTAAAAAATAGTACCTCTAGAAAAAATTCTTGAAACATTTTACGTAAAAAAATCGATTGTTTACTGTCAGTGGATTTTCATAGAATGAGAGATCTTTTTTAGGTCTGGGGTTAAACACACTGAGACCTTAGAGACGATCTCTAGCTAGATTTGGGGAGTAGTCTGAGGCACTGTAATCGAGCTACAATAATCCAACCTATCCTTATCCACCGCTGGAAGAAGTAGGCGGATTGAGGCAGTCGCGTAAATTTTCTTTCATATCTCCTTCCTATGGAAAAGTGCTCCAAAACGTGCTGAAACGTCGAGTTTAGATATATTGTGGACGCGGTTTAACCCCAGAACCGAGTACATCTCACACTAATGACCGCAGAAACCTTTCCGAACACATACACACACAATATATATATATATATATATATATATATATATATATATATATATATATATATATATATATATAATGATATAGTGTGTGTGTCCCAAACTGGATGGGCATGTTATTATTAGAGATAGGGGGACGGTTAAATTAGCATTGTTTTCTAGATTTTCATGATCGTTCCAAATGTGACTTGTATTTTGCCCTGCCTCTTTTCGTTTTCGAGTTATTTTGAAAAAACCAAAATTTGTCGTTTTTTTTTCCTTCAATGTCTAAGTAGGCGTTGATCTAACATGTCTGATCCTTGCACATTATCAGGACACTTTTTACAGAGTAATTTTTTTGTGCTATTCTAAACTTTGGATGGTCATTTGTTTTTGAGCTACATGTATCAACGTTTGTTTTTATTACGGCAGCCTTATTCGATTTTTTGCTCATGTGATAGCCTGTGAAAAGAGCTTTCCAATGATGTACAACAGAAATATTGTAATTGCACTGACAATTTTGAGAAAAACCGTTTTGAGGGTAGTAGGCTATGAAATCCAATACCAGAAAACAAATGACAAAAAAAAGTGTTTAAAAAGCAGTAGGCCATGGAGTCTAATAATAGACTTTTACTTTTAACATAATTTTCCGTAATGATTCACGATAAAAAAATATTGTGATTTAATTTACAATACCTAATTGGGTAATAATGCTAGGTAATATTATGTGAAACGGTTGAATAACGAAACCCGGCAATAACAAATAGAAACTTAAACTACACAAAACAACACAACTAGAAACGGAACTCAACAAATAATAAACTAGAAACTTAAAAATATACTAAATAGAAAATTGTTCAATATGGCCACCGTTTTGTTCAATGCACTTTATACACCTTTTTGAAATATTCCTGCAAACTCTGGTGAGGGTGTTTTGGTTAATATGATTTATAGGTTCCGTGATTCTGTTTCGTAATTCATTTATATTTTATGGTGGATCGAATTTATACACATCATTCTTCAGAGTACCCCAAAAATAAAAATCCATCGTTATTATATAAGAATTTCGAGCATACCAATGAACCGGCCCATTGTTACAAATGACACGATTATTAAAATTTTGGTACAAAAATTCTTTATCGATCCTAGAATTCTGTGCTGGACAACCGTCTTATTGGTACCAAATCTCGTATAAATTATCACGAACTCTTCTAATTGTTGGTAAGATATCATTTCTCAATAGATTAAGATACCGTTCCCCAGTTAAATTATTTTCAAAAAAGCACTGACCGACAATGAAGTTATCTGAAACTTAGGTTAGTCGTCAACATTTAAGCCTTGTACGGTTGTAGGTTTGTATGGATGGTTATGACTTTGTTTTAATACACGGTGTACCGTACTTTTTGGAACGTCAATTTGTTCACCCTAAAACCAAACAGATTGCGGAGGGTTTTCGTTTGAAACCTGTAAGACGGCATGATTTCTTTCTTCATTTCTAGGCATTGGTAGTTTCTTTGCGTTGAAGCGGCTGTCGTTCAATAGATTGGTCACTATCCTGCGAAATATTTTGGTGTTTGGTTGTCGTCTTTCTGGATAGTTTTTTTTTTTGTTCCCTCAGGGCTCGTCCGCGGCCTTGCCGCCCCGATAGCACCGCAACCCTTGGTTGATTGTGCATACCCCTAGTCTTACTCCACCCATTCCAAAATCACTGTGCCTTGAACTAGTCTGCACAGCGATTGGTAGGGTGAAGTTTTATATTGCTCTGTCTCCGGTCTAGAGTGACCGTAGATCAGTTGTCTTTTCCGGTCCAGAGCTATACACTCGCACAAGATGTGCTGGGCTGATTCCTCCCCCTCGCCGCAGAGTCTGCATGCGAGGTCCCCTTCGAACCACCCCATTTTATGTAGGTGTTTCTTGACGGCCATGTGTCCCGTCAAGAGACCTGTTGTGTTTCTGAGCTGTCCTCTGCTAAGGTTTAGCAGCTCCACAGCTCTCTTTGAACTGGGTCCGTCAATTATTGACTTCCCATGTCTGAGCCCTGGACAGTCCGCCCAGTTCTGGATAGTTGTTTTGATATGAATTTGCAGATGCCTCAGTATTTCAGTTAGAACGAATATAACATTCCAACATGTCAAAATATTCTTCATTACTGAACATATTGTTGAATAATATTTAAAATAAGCAGGAAACAAACTATTTAGTACAAAATTTTAAGCAACGTCTTAAATACACCTTAAATTGTTCAGGTAATTCAGAATGACAGTATTCTTAATTGTCGCGATAGTGTTATATCCATAGCAACCTTTCTTCTGTTGTTTTTCAGTTGACTTACGTTTAAAAATCAAACAATTTTCAAAGGCTTCTTCGTATATCATTAATCTGCTTTTTATTGAGTTCTGTTAGTAAATTTAGTAAATTTTTTAGGATAATGTTGTAATGTAAAATATCATTTGTATTAATGGGCCCATTCATTGACGTGCTCAAAGTTTTTACATTTTTTTTCTCAACTTTAATTACAGATTAATTATACAATTTGAATTTTATGTATTTTTTGAGCAAATTTTCGTATAGAAAATGTCTTGTTAGTGTTTCCCCGAATTTTTTTAGTGTTTTCGCAATTTTTTGACAAATTTTTTGAAATGTTATTAAGTAGTAGTTTAATAAATTATTTTAAAAAATGTTTCCGATTTCACGTGCAAAAATCGTTGCTGCAATTTCGTGAAAAATAATTGCTAGCAAATTTTCTTGTAAAAAGTTTTTCAATATTCTTAAAAACATTTTTACATAATTTTCGTGACAAATTACTTAGATAATATAATAATAATAATAATAATAATAATAATAATAATAATAATAATAATAATAATAATAATAATAATAATAATAATAATAATAATAATAATAATAATAATAATAATAATAATAATAATAATAATAATAATAATAATAACACTTTATTAGCCCTTTCGATACAAAAATGTACATAAGGCAAGTCAACCAGTACACATAGGTACACATAACAATAACAAACATGTCTCTATAACTAAACACAAACAAAACAGAAATATCACAGTTCATTATCACACAAATACTCATCAATACTGTAGTAACACCTGGATGCTAGGAGTGCCTTCAAATTTTTTTTAAATGTCCTGAACTCGGTATGTTCCCTACACTTATTTGGGAATTTATTATAGAATCTAATACCATTAAATATAAAATGTCTTTCATATTTCTCTGTATTATGGGCCACCGAACGTAAATTACCACGGCCGCGAGTATCATAACTGTGATTGAAAGAATGTACATCAAAGCGGTGAATATTTTTCTTTATATATAAAATAGTCCTATAAATGTAAATAGGATAGGCAGTCATGACCCTCTTTTCGACAAAAAAACGGCCGACAAGTACAACGAGAAGGCACGTCAAATATAAGTCTTAGTTTTCTTTTTTGAAGGATTAGCAATCTGTTAACACATATAGAGCCTCTCCAGAGAATAACTTTATAGGCTAACACCGATTCCACAAGTGCATTGTAAACTGTGATTAAGCTTTCAGTGTTCAGTGTATACGCTGTAGTAGAACAAAAAATGCTTTGTTCAAGCTCTGACATACATACTCAACGTGCTCATCCCATCGCAGTTCACTCAAGACTCCAAGAAATCGAGTGCACCCAGTGGAACCAACCTCAACTCCATTCGCCGCGAGACTATTTGGAAAGGGCAAACTGGATAGTCCGCCAAAGCGCATAAAGACCGTCTTGGAATTGTTCAAAACCGAACTATTTGTCCAACACCAATCCAACAAGTCAGAGAATGCAATTCACAACTTCGCTTGAAGAGCCTCAACATCATCATCCACTACTACCAGGGTAATATCATCAGCAAACAATACTTTGAAATCACATCTTATAAAAGATGGTAAGTCATTTATGAATAAAATAAATATTAAGGGACCAAGGACTGATCCCTGCGGTATCCCATACTCCATGCACTGCTCGTTGGAATCATGACCAGCAACAGACACATACATCCTTTTCCCCCGAAGGTAAGACATCAGCACTCGCCCCCTCAATCCAAGGGCGTCAAGTTTGCCAGCAACAAACTTCAAGTCGAGACAATCAAAGGCCTTGGACGGGTCGACAAAAAGTGCCGCCACATGCCTACCAGAATCAACATTACCAGAAACAAACTCCAGCAAACCAGCAGCCGCACTCTCCGTCGACCTATCCGATCGAAAGCCATGCTGGTAGTCAGTCAGTAGATTATTTTCCATCAGAAAGGACATGACCCTATCATAAACAACCCTATCAACAATCTTTGATACAACACTGGGAATGGCAAGAGGCCTCTAATCCAGTAGTAATAGAGGATCACCACTCTTAAAAAATAATATAACCTTACTTATCTTAAGCACATCTGGAAACTGCTCCAGCTCCATGGATTTATTTACTAGAAAAGCAAGTGGTTCACTAATAAACTCACAAACCGTCTTTATGATGCTAGTCGGCAAACAATCGTGTCTGACCGAGTTAGTATTATTAAGTGCCGTAATTACGCAGGCAACATCACTTGCACTGACCGGCCGAAAGAAAAATGTGACACTAGCATTTGGAGCCAAAGAAGGAAAATGTGAGAATCCGTGCGGATAGGACGCACGCAAAAGTTCAGGGATTACGTGTGAAAGATACCCAGCAAAGCTCTCAGCAACATCAATAGGCCTAGATATAATCTCATCATTAACCTTAACAATAATGGGATGTGCAACATCGACCTTCCCCGTTCGGTGCCGTACCATTCTCCAAATGTGTTTTTTCCTGGCCCTACAATCAAGATATTCAAGTACTTTGTTATGCGTATTTTGTTTAGATCTATTTATCAAAGCTCTATATTCTTTTTTCTAATCGGTGTAGACTCTTCAGAGTTCACAGTTGTCTGTGCAAAAAGAGTTTGAATTTTTGTAAAACAAATTGTTTGCATATTTTCGTGTAAAATTGTTTTCATATCTATTAAAATGCTTTCTGTGTATACTTATATTTTGGCAGGTGTAGTTTTTGTGTGGAAATTGCTTGGGTAGCTTCGTTGGCTAGGAAACTGGCCAGTTTTTTCGGGAAATTTTAAGTTTATGTTCCGAAAATTGTTGTACTTTCTCAAACCATAAAGTTATTTTGATAGAATATGGTACATGGTTTTTACTATAAAGGTTATACTGTCTACGGAATTTGATGTCTTATATTTAAAAAAAAACATATTTAACATTAAAATTTTTTTTATGAAAACTCGCTACCCTAACGCACTTGCTGCGTCCAGACTTTTTTTTAAATTGCATCTCGTATGTTATTAGTGACAAGTTGACTCAGAAATTCAGTATTGCAGTTGTATTACATTATAATTATTGTATTATATAGATAACCGTTGTCAACTGCAATTTGTTGAACATTATATCCATTCGTATTTTCTTTACCTCGAAATCCTCATCTATAATAATTATTTTCCTTTCAAAAAGTAACAACGACCCTAATATTTTATACATTCATAAAAGCCACGATTGCTGGGTTTCAAATTACTACACAATTATATTAGCCCCCCCATCGGATATACTCAGGGATCTTACAGGCACTTTTGTCTGGCCGACAGGAATTCAAATGACTGTAAGACAAATCTTAAGGGGAAGGCGAATCCACACAGTACGGATGATGGGGTAATATTTCATGGATATTTTTAGACGACATTTTCAAAGGGCAATTTCGCATTCCGAAGGCACACACAATCAAACAGATGAATATTCCAGCGAAACAAATCGACCTGACCCGGCAACTGGCAACAAATGGCGGCGGCGCGAATTGCAACAAAACTCGCATAAAACTGAAATGTATCGTAATTGGAAAACCGTAAACATATTGAAAGTTGATGACCCCTAAAACTTTATATTTGTTAAACGGTTACGACGGTTATTTATATTCGGCTGGTGTTACGGCACTTTTCAAATGGAAACAGATAAAATCGGCAATGGCCTACATCAGGTTTTCATTACTTCGTGGTTCTAGGGTTTTTGATCATTTATGCTAAATGTTCTTAACCCAGTGTGAGTAAGGTCCTTATATACACAAAGCGTATGCTGGGTGGAATTGACCCTAGATGTTAATGATGTTAATCTATTAATCTAAGTGATATTTTAAAGTTTAACTAAATAAAACCTACTACATTCAGACTTCGAGACTACTTCTCTGGCTGGGTTTCGTTTCTGTAGGTAAAGGGCGTAGCCTGCACGTAAGCTAACTGGAGAAAGATGCCCTTATGAATTCTAGATGTTCTCGGATATTCTTCAACGTTTCTGTGAGTAGTTTCGCTGCTTGACAGCATTCTCAGACAGATAAAAATTGAATTAGTACGAAATCATGACAACTACAAATAAACATCTGTTGCTATGTTATGATATTTGGATCAAAAAATTATCAAATTGAAAACAAAATGAAAAGCAGATGACGGGTGGGGCTTTCAAAATGTTGTATGTCAATATTTAACATAAAAATAGAACTAGCCTATAATAACGACAGTTACAACAACAAAATAAGTAAACAATAACAGTAATAAAGCAGTCTCTATACAACGAAAGTATCGACATACGTCAACTCATTGTCTTATTACAACTTTTTTGAAAGAATAGATAAATTTAGTTTCTTTGACTTATTTAATTTGGAAGAAGAATACCCAAGAAATGGAAATTCATTAAATCAGTTTGCACATTAAAACAAGCCAGCTTTTGTTATGTGTGTGCTTTTTGACTTCTAAAGTTTCAAAATAGTCTAGTTTACGAGTGTCATTACAAAGATGTTGTGGTTGTATGCGGTTATTTACTATGGGTCTATGTTCGGTACCAATAATATGTTTCGCATACACGTGTTCCAAGATTATTAGCTATCATCAGTACGGTATAGCCAGGTGATGCCGGGAATACTCTGGATGGAGAAGCAAAAATACACGGAGTCACAACAGGCAACCAGTGCGCATTTTCAGCATCATCCGGAAGACACTCAATTAAAAATCCTGTTACAAATAGTATGACTCCTGGGCTCCGGATGCTCATGCAGGTGAGCTCTTTACCTCCGTGGCGATTGTGGTTGTTGCCCTCAAATTGAGGGTCTTCCGAATGATGCTGCAAATGTGCACTGGTTGCTTGTTGTGACTCCGTGTATTTTTGCTTCTTTATCCAGAGTGTTCCCATCATCACCTGGCTATACCGTACTGATGATAGCTAATAAGCTTGAAACACGTGTATGCGGTTGTCTCCTTCCGGCCTTGCCATTAACCTTTTTCCTTGTATAGTATACAGAAATGCCGTGTTAAAAATCCATATATATATATATATATATATATATATATATATATATATATATATATATATATATATATATATATATATATATATATATATATATATGCATGTAAGTATCACACCGATAACTCAAAAAATAATGGGCCGATTTTGATCAAATTTGGCATCTTCCTTCCACTTCTAAGTGGCTTGGATAAGTTCGTTAGCCAGGAAAATCTGGCCACGCTGTCCGTGAAAATTTTGAGTTTTCTTTCGGAGAATTTTTTGACCTGAAAAAATAATAAAGCCGTGCTAACCAAATTTAATATTTCAATAACACACCACGAGGGCTTACAGCCTAAATACTAATACCGAGGGTGTAGACAAGAAAGAAAGAGGCAACTTGTTAATTCTGGACTTGAAGGTCAGGTCAGGTCAGGAGCAAATTCTGGTGCGCATTTTTTGAGAACAATTGGTGGGATCTCGTCAAGGCCAGAGATCTTAAGAGAAGAGAACATCTTTCGTACCTTTTTAGTTTTGAAAATGATATCAGTCATTTTATGCGCGACATTGGGGACTGTTAGTGGTTGAACATTTGGAGGTGGGTTGGGAGTAGAATTGCCGGCGAACAACGAGGCAAAAAGTGCAGCCTTGCCCAGGGCGGTAGAAACCATTTTATCCCCTGAAACAAGAGGTGGGAACGTGCTCTTGCAAAAAATATTCCCAATAGATTTAGCAAGATTCCAGAAGGGTTTGCTGCCGTTGGAGCTTGAGAGGACTTTGTTTTTGATGTGGTTATTAAACGAGTTTTTTTTTTGCCTCAGAAAGAATGCGGACATAGCGGTTTCTTGCGTCGTTAAATGCTTGAAGGTTTTCTTGACTGGAATTGTGTATAAGCGTTTTGTGAGATTTGACCTTTTAAAGTCTGGCCTTGTCACAAAATTTAGAGAACCAGGGCTTTTGAGTGGCTGAAGAGGTTTTCTGTGTACGTGGAATAAACAATTCCATGCCAGCTTGGATAATTTCGGTGACGTTTTGTGCGATATCAGAGGAGTCAGGATGAGAGAAGCAGACAGACGCCCATGGAAATAAGGAAAAGTAATCCCGCATTTCGCCCTGGTTCGCGGAGTTGTAGTGCCAAACGATACGTGGGTGTGATGACTGTGTGACCTCGGGTTGTATTGCGCAGAAAGCAGTGACCATGCCGTAGTCTCAGCGACCAAGGGGGGCGGGGACTAATGACTTATAGAATTCAGGTTTTGTAGTAAGAAGGGGATCCAAGAAAGTTCAGCTGTGTGTTGGGATGCGAGGAAATCAAGTAGGTTGATGGACCATATTGGCTAAAGAATTGCTGACTGCAAAGGCATCCGCTGCTCTCCCTTGTGGATCGGTTTTTGAAGACCCTAGCCCTTCCTTATTATGGACATTGAAGTCACCAAGAATAGTGACCTCGGAGGAAGGATATTCAGAAATCAGATGGTCGGTTTTTTCAGAAAGGCAGTCGAAGAGCTGGACAAAGAAGGTGATCGGTAAATGCAACACATGAATTTAGCTGCAGCCCTGAGAGAGAGTTTCATCCAAAGTATGTCTTTTCTTCCAGCTTATAAATTGGGGGTTCTGGTGCAGGGTAGATTGCTACGGACGTATACACACACGACTCCATGCAATCTAAAGGAAATAAGGAGCTCATACCCCGGGAAATTAAGGTGATTAGTGGCTGATTTGGCACTGATTTGGGTTTCGGTGATGAAGAGGAGTTGGGGCCTATTAACCTAGAGGAAATGATTGACGGAGCCCAGGTTAGAATTTAGGCCACATATATTCGAGAAGGATATGTTAAATCTTGTGCCGGCGCCCCCTGCACACCCCTCTCCCGGAGATCTGAATGGTGGGGTATTTTATCTGGAGAATCTTTTGTACAAGGAGGAGCCATAATCATTTTTGTTTATAAGAGAGACCGAGTCATACACCAGAACTGGAAACGTCCATTGGGACTTCACCGGCCCCTTGATGCATGAGGTGGTACCACCTCGGGCGTGAAAAAATCCTTTACTATCACGTAAAGGAAAAGTCCACCACCACCTGCCGATGACTCCGATTGGTGGCCTCTTACAACAGGCAGGAGTTACCTTGTTCCTATTCTTTTAGTTAGTCCCTGGACCTACCGGGGACAAGTAGGTAGGTTTACAATATAAAATGTAAACTAGACACCAAAATTTAGATTTCTATGTTACAAGAAAACAAAGTTATAAAAACTATTGGTGCCAGATCATTTCTATGAAAATTCACTACCATAACGCACTTGCTGCGTCCAGACTTTTTTTGTTTTATTCTTCCACTGGCTCTATTAAAAGTAGCGTAAGAACTGATTTATTTTTCGAACGGTTACAGCCGCACATAAATCAGTGGTCTTTAAATGTAAAGACGGCCTCGACGAATGGAAACCAATTACAGCCCGCAATACGGACGTCATTCGAGAAACATGTTACAAGAATTAATCGAAAACAGTCTATCAGGAGTGAATGGAAACATCCGCTTCGAACGTGAAGTCAGAAAAGTATTCAATCTAGTGGCTTGTGAAGATAATTACATCTGTAGTTGAGATTGTGACTCGTTGGTTGCCTATTGCTGAATGCTCCCAATGTTCCCCAGTTTCCAGACGACTGGCCGCGAACAAATGTAAATAAACTGTTAAGGAATCAGCGAAAGCGTCGTGCGGAGAATTGGATCAACCTAGGTTGCTTGTTTCTATGATTAGGTTTTCCATTTCGATTCCATTAAGGTTAGCGCTTACAGCGGCATCTAGTTTTTCGCCTCCGTTCGTAGACAATATCATTGTCGCTTCACTCTGTTGAACAAACTACCTTATTTCACAAAACTACAAGGGTATATTGATATGTGGTTAATCTGGAAACTTTCTAGTGAACAAAATATAATTTAATTGCTATGGTAACCTCTACATATTTCACAACTAGACTGTCAAAATTTGACATCCAAAGCTTGAATAGTGACAAAACTGTGAATTTTTGAAAATGGCATTTCTGGGAAGGGACTGGATTTTGATAAATAAGAACCGTCAGTCCTTAAGTATTAATTTTTAAAATGCTTATCGGACAAAGATAAATACATATACAGGTGAGTCAACGATTGAATAATGAAAGTTTGTCATTTATGGGTAAGCTTTTTAAATAAGATGTACACAGGTCTCCGGTAAGTATAGGGCAATAGTTCGTTATAGTACAGGGGAGGTTAGGTAGGGGATCCAAATTTGGTAGTCAGGTTTACACTACTAAACACCCTACATGCCAAAATTCAGAGCTCTAAGTTGAAAGAAAAAAAGGTATAGACATTAAAAAAAAATGGGTGCAACTGGTGACCAAAGAAATGCACAAACCCAAAATATTTTGTGTGGATAACAAAATCTATTGTATGTTACAGACAAAGATTAAATTTTCTTGACGCAAAAAGGACAAAGAAGAACATAAAAGTTACTTTAAATATTTTATAGTTTTTCTTCATAAAATGTCAAAGTAGCTCTCTTCTCTTAATACTAGAAAAGCCTCTGGCCCTGATGAGTTCCCAGCAGTTGTTCTCAAGAAATGCGCACCAGAAATTGCTCCTGTCCTGACTCGTCTGTTTCAGACATCTTACAATAGAGGCATATTCCCTAGTAACTGGAAAACTGCTCGAGTACAACCCGTCCCCAAGAAAGAATCCGAAGCGCTTCCTAGCAACTACATGCCTATTTCTCTCCTTCCAGTCGTCTCTAAAGTGGTGGAAAAGTATGTAAACACCGAATTACTAAAATTTCTTGAAAAACACAGTCTAATACACGACAGTTAGTATGGATTCCGACAGCGCAGATCAACTGCCGACCTTCTTTCCTTTGTCACCCATTCTTGGAACAAGTCTATGGAACTACACGGTGAATCCCAGATTGTCGCTCTAGACATATCCAAAGCATTCGACCAGGTCTGGCAGGCAGCGCTGCTTAATAAACTTCCGGGCTATGGCAAATTTCCTCTCCAACCGGAGCATTTCTGTTGTCGTGGATGGCCATTCCTCTAAACTGTATCCAATTAATGCAGGAGTCCCTCAAGGTTCAGCTTTATCCCCTACTTTGTTTCTTCTCCACGTCAATTACCTCCACTCTAGCACATACAACCCAGTTCACAGTTACGCGAACGACATCACCCTCCACTCAAATATTTTAAGCCTGTCTTTTAGCCCGATTAGATGAGGATCGCAGACTCATGGAAGATTCTGTCTCTGTGGATCTCCAAAAAATATTATACCGGGGGAAGTAGAAATCTTGTACAATTCAACTCCACCAAATCTCAGACTTGCTTTTTCATAAGAGATATACCAACCCTAGACCCATCACAATGAACAACCAAGGTATTCAAAGTAACGAGTCGTTTTCACTTGTTGGCATTTCTCTGGATCGAAATCTCCATTGGCACCAACATGTCACATCAATTGCAGAAGCGGCTGCAGAGAAATTAGGTTTCCTCTTCCGGGCTCGCAAATACTTTTTACGAGCTAATCTCTATACCTTATATATTTCACAAATAAGGCCAAACCTCGAATACTGCTCCCACATCTGGGGTGCCGCTGCTGCTTCTACACTCGCTGCCCTGGACTCCATTCAGAAGAGAGCTATACGTCCCAGCGGTGACCCTACCCTCACCCAAAGGCTGCCATCCCATGCCCACCCACGTGCCGTTGGTGACTTATATTTCTTTCTTTTATAGATATCTGCATGGGCACTGCTCAGAGGAGCTTTCGTCCATAGTTCCTCCACCTGCTGCCCCCTACATATCTACCAGGCGAACAGAGCGAATGCACCCTTTTACTGTCCAGGTCACCAGACATAGAACATATTGTTATGCCTGGTCTTTTGTTCCGAGGACTTCCAAGTTGTGAAATTCTTTGCCGGCACATGTTTTTCCTTCTCCTCCGAACCTCCAAACCTTCAAGTTTAGAATTAACAAGTTGCCTCTTTCCTCTTTGTCGACACCCACGGCTGTAAGCCCTCGTGATATGTTGCTGAGATATATAAAAAAAGATCTCATAGGTTTTCAACAAGATCTCATTTTTATTTAAAACGCCTGAATAAGTTTATCACCTTTGAGTCTGAAATTATAATCGTGTTATTGTTGATATTGAAAAAGCCTGTTTAATTAAGTTGACCAAAACGAAATTATACTGGCGATTACTAAGGAAAAATAACTGCTACGTTTATAATTTGACAGATACTTTATTTTTCTAAATCTGAATTAAGTTTCCTTCTGGAAATCTCTTGTCTAACTTTTAAGAAAGTTTCTTTTAAAGAGACACTATCTACAGAAATAGTAAATTTTGATTCTTTAGCTCTATAGAAACTTGAAATTTGGGCATTTGTCTCAAAAGGAGTTAAAACACAAGATTTTTTTGATAATAGAGGGATATCGATGGTAACACTTTCGAAAGAATTCTTCGAATGTGCGCGTACTAAGACCTCTAAAATCGATCTTCAAGGTCTGTGTAAGTTTAAAGTATTAACTTTACTAATATGCCGTATAATGACAGTGTACAATTCTTATAAAAATTCGCTACTATAACGCACTTGCTACGTCCTGAATATATTTTTTAAACAGCCTCGTTGGCTCCATTCGCTGACGACCATAACAATATTTGTCATCAATTGACATTTCACCTCTTTCGAAACGGGAAAAACATTCAAATACTTGGGTTTTCCAAATGACATCATCCTTGTAGGCCATTTTCAACAGTTCAAGAGCCTCTGTGTCGGTTCTTCCGAACACAAAGCAAAACTTTACGGCTGCGCCCTATTCACAATAATCCGCCATTGGAAAAACGAAGCACACAAAACAACTCTGACTAAAACATTCACACAAGCCGAATGGAACCTTCTTTGTCCACAACATTTGGCTCACTAATTCGAGAATAGTAGCTCTATACGCGCCTAGCGCCCATTACAACATCAGTTCGGTTTCCTTTTGGTACGTATAAATGTTTTTAACCATGTGCAGAGTCTCGCACCAATTCTTCACGACGAATTCAGTACTGAATACATTTTTGCTATCGTATTTGATTTTCAATATAAATTAAAGTAAACACAGATTACTTCTCTGGGTTCACAAATGGTTTTTTTTTGTATTTCCTTATCTAGTATGAACAATTGTACCAAAGAAGGGCAACAACAATTAATGAAAACTTTATTTTTGGAAACCTTAAAATTTATACCCATACGCCAGAGCAGGTATTGTTTTCGCTCGCTAGTTCTCTTTCCACAGCTTCTTCTTGTGGTATTTTGTGCACGTGGATGCTGCTATAGATGCCTGGAACAGTCACAACACCAGAGATTGCGCTTTGCGTTATTCTCCATCGCATATATATATATATATATATATATATATATATATATATATATATATATATATATATATATATATATATATATATATATGCAGGGTGTTTTAAAACATGTGTCTGAAAACGAATGGTGCGGTTGCTTGTCTCTTTTCTCTCTTTCTAAAAAAAAAATTCCTATTAATTAAAATTTCCGAAAACTCACCGTTCTGGAGATACAGGGTGCCAAAAAATATTTACCGTAACTGTCAATAATATTAGAGTCACATAATGCATTAAATTGCAAAGGATTGTGCCGGACAATGCCGAGGTGATCGTTCCCGTGAGAGCGGCAGTAGATGACCAGCTGTTTTGTCATCAACAAAACATGATCGTTATTTCGATGTTTCTTATCTTAAAATGCGTATTTTCTCGAAAACGGTTCACGTTAAGAGCATTTGACCTTAAGTACCTTCTTTGTGCAGTAAACGTTGGCGGTTTAAAATGGTCTTTTAATGGTAATTTCCTTAGAGCCGTCAAACTTAAGTCCAAAAAAAACCTCACGTATCCCTAAAATCTCCGCCACTTGCATATGGAAACAATTGAATTGGCGCTGAAAAAGTAATTTAAATAGTGCTTAAACCAATGATGTAAAGAATCATTTTAGGAAGCTTTTTACCGCGTCGCGTCATGCTGGAGAAGGTGCCCCAGGAAGAGCCAGAAACCCAGAGTTACAAGAACACAGTCTGAACGACATTGCTGATAACATTGCTTCTAACAGCGTTAGGAAACTTGGGGCTCACCTAGACCACAATGAAATGGGTTGCTCATGAAATTCTGAAAGAACAATTGCTTTAACCCTTCCATATTCAAAAAGTCTGGACGCATCAAGTGGGTCATGGTAGTAAATTTATATATATATATATATATATATATATATATATATATATATATATATATATATATATATATATATATATATATATATATATATATATAAATACGTCACCATGTACCCAACTTCTATAAGTGACATTAGTACATTTCACAGTGACCCTGTTATAGAGAAAGGCATTGACCAGACATTGCTTAGTTTCAATTATTAAGTTTAAAGTACAATAAACTATAAAATGTATAATAATCATTTTACTTAGTATGCATATTTTACTTGCGACTGCTAAACGATGTTGCGTTAACAGTCGGTATTTGAAACTAATATAGTTCACATCTACTTGCTTTGTTCACTTCCATTTTATATTAATATTATTAGAATAGTAACACACTGTATTGTTTCCCTAAAATAAAGTTATATTTTTATGGAAACTTAAGTTTTGTGTTACCTAATTGGCGCTGCATGAACATGATGCCAAAACGGCATTAAATATAATAATCGCCGGTTTATTTCAATAATTTATTTGGCATTAAAGAACCGAAAAATTAACAGTGTTTCAAACGCTCTAGTTTCAAACATTGTATCAACATCAAGTGACCAAAAGTAATCCAAGTTCCAGAAAAACTCCAAAAGAAGGCCTGTTAGGAGATGAATATCCTGTGAGTACCTTCCTTTATCTTTCACTGTGAATTTATGATTGCATCTCTTGTATTTTCAAGCATTTCTGCTTTGAAATACCTTGTCAATAATTAGTATTAAATCTACTGTATTTTCAAGCATTTTTGCTTCGAAATACCTTGTCAATAATTAGTATTAAATCTACTGTATTTTTCAAACATTTTTGCTTCGAAATACCTTATCAATAATTAGTATTAGCTATCGTATTTTCAAACATTTTGTTTCAAAATATTTCAAAAATTATTTGTGTTAAATCTAACGTATTTCAAAACCATTTTTGGTTCAAAATACTTTAAGATATTAAAGAATTCTTACGTTAATATTTTATCAATAAATTAAAATCGGACAAACCTATTTAGCAATAATACTTTTATATTGTGTATCAGCTTATTTGAAGATTTAAGTAGAAATAACGTTTAAAAATTAATTATACCCGATATCTGAAAAATATTAACTCGACAAAAAATAATAAACTATTTTAGTCATCATGTCACATAATAAAGGCGACATCTCCTTGTTATCTCAGGCATCTATGATGATCCCAGAATACAGTGGAGGTTGTAGACATTTAAATTATTTTATTAGACAATGCGAACTGTTTATTATAAATTACAAAAAAGAGAGTACAGAGCAAAATGCTGAGCATCACAATAGAATGATACTCGAATTTATTAAATCAAAAATTGTACAAGATGCTCGAGATATTTTATTATCTCTTGAAACTAGTTCATGGGAAAACATTAAAAATGGCCTTATGGCACAATATTCAGACCCACGCTCTGAAAATCTCTTGTTAACAGACCTCACTACCTGTTATATGACAAAAAATCAAACAGTTTTAGAATTTCATAGCAAAATTAAAGAAAAATTGAAAGCACTTTATGAGAATATCGAATTACAGGATTTAGGTACCGAAATTAAAATTTATAAGAAAAATTACTTTACTGAAATGGCTGTAACATCATTTAAAGTCGGCATACTAGAACCGTATTTTAGTCATTTAAGACTAGTAAATGTAACAAGTTTAGAAACGGCTTTACTTGAGTGTCACCGCATAGATAACGAAATAAAACAAGCAGATTTCATAAATAGCTTAAGAAATAAATCACATCCTTCACAAAAACAACCCCTAACATTTTTAGAAAAAATTGCTTTACCGAAAAGACCGTTACCTCAACAAAATATTAATTTCGTAAATAGATTTCAACAACCACCCTTTTTACGACAAAGACCTAATTTTCCCAGTAAACCTATATCCAATTTGAGAGCTCTACCACAAAATAAAATTTCTCCGACAAATAGTCAAGTTTTCCGCCATCAACCGCCTCAAAATTCATCTGTATTTAACAGAACAAAAAATACTTTTTCGACACCCCCACAAAGACAAAATCGACAATTTGATCAAACTACACCCATGGAAATATGTAATCTAGAATATCCGAATCAAGAAATGACAGATTATGTATCTGACGAATTACAACCCGAATATTATTTGCAATGTGTCGAAAACGAAAACCTTAATGATTATTCCGGAAATGAGCCAGAAAATCTGGATTTTCAGGAAGAAGCCTCGGAAAATCCTTTGTCACCCTAGATATAAACAATATTATGACACTACCCAAATTACCGTTTTTGGTCCTGCCATCTTTAAATTTGAAAATTCTTCTGGACACGGGAGCTTCAGACAGCATAATAAATCCGGGCCCTGCATATGAATTTTTTTCAGAGTACATTTTCAAAAAGCCCTTTTCCGTAAAATCTGTAGGAAAAATTACAAAAGGAAATGATAATGTCAGATACCCCCTGTTAAAAGAATACGGCATAAATTTTCCATTTTCATTTAGAGTAATAAAATGGCATGAGAGGTTTGATGCTCTTATAGGTTCCGAAGACTTTAAAAAATTACAAACCAAACTAGATTATGAAAACAGAACAGTAAAATTTAGAGAAATTGAATTACCTTTTTATTTTGAAATAAATCCCCTAAATTTTCAACCCTTTTCACAAACTTGTACTACCCATATTCAAATACCTGTAAATATTGAAGACGGAACAGTTTTAATTCCAGAAATGGAAAATGAATTAGTTCATATACCAGAATCCATAGCTGAAGCTATATCTGGCTTTTGTTCTATACCATGTACAGTAAAAAATAAGTCACAAATCGCTGAAATTAACTTTACAGAACAAATTGAAGTAGAACCCATCCAAAATTTTGAAGAAACACCTAAATTCCCCAACTCAGTTCAAGTCGACGTGAGACAACAATTGAGAACTGACCATCTCAATTCTGAGGAAAAACAAAAACTATTTAGATTATGTCATCAATATCGAAATATTTTTTATCACGAAAACTCGGATCTTACATTTACAAATGCTATTAAACATCATATTAGAACTCGCGATAATGATCCCATACACGTAAAATCTTACAGGTATCCATATCACCTAAAAATTGAAATACAGAAGGAAATTCAAAAATTATTAGACAATAAAATTATTAGGCCCTCTACCTCTGCTTTTTGTTCGCCCGTTTGGATTGTCCCAAAAAAGTTAGATTCCTCTGGAAAGAAAAAATGGCGATTAGTGATTGACTACAGGAAACTCAACGAAAAAACGATACTCGAAAAATATCCCTTACCTAGAATAGAGGAAATCTTTGACAACTTAGGAAAGTGTACATACTTTACTACTCTCGATTTAGCTCAAGGGTTTCATCAGATCGAATTAACCCCTGAAAGCATTGAGAAAACAGCCTTTAGCGTAAACAATGGGCATTACGAGTACGTTAGAATGCCCTTTGGTCTCCGGAGTTCGCCCTTAACCTTCCAACGCGTAATGGATAATGTTTTTAGAGAATTTCTGTACAAAAACTGCTTTGTTTATATGGACGACATTGTCATATTCTCCAAATCCCTTCAGGAACACCTTATCCACATTAAACAAGTATTTCAAAAATTACAAGATGTTAACTTAAAGGTACAGCTAGATAAATCAGAGTTTCTTAGAAAGGAAGTTGAGTTTCTAGGCCATGTCATCACAATTGACGGCGTAAAACCAAATCCAAGCAAAATTGAATGCATAAAAAATTATCCTATTCCGAAAACACAAAAACAAATAAAAGCTTTCTTAGGACTTGTTGGCTATTACAGGCGTTTTATAAAAAACTTTGCCAAAATTGTTTATCCCCTCACAAAATGTCTAAAGAAAGATTCTACTCTTAACTTTAATGATCCAGAATACGTCAATGCATTTTCGCAGGCTAAAGAACTTATAATAAATTCACCCGTCCTAACATATCCAAATTTTGATAAAGAATTTCATCTGACAACCGACGCAAGTAATATAGCGTTAGGAGGCGTATTGTCTCAAGACAATAAACCTATCGCATTTTACTCTAGAACGCTTAATTCAGCTGAACGAAATTACAGCACTATTGAAAGAGAATTACTATCAATAGTGGAAAACACTAAACATTTTAGACCTTATCTTTTCGGACGAAAATTTACTATAGAAACAGACCATAAACCTCTAGTTTGGCTTTTTTCGATAAAAGAACCAAATTCCCGTTTAGTTAAATGGAGGCTTAAACTAGAAGAATTCGACTACGAAATAAAGTACAAAAAAGGAAAGGATAACGTTGTAGCAGACGCCCTTTCAAGAACAGAAATCAATGCGGTAGAAGATGATATAGATCTTGTGTCCCTTTTAGGCAACGCGGACCCTTCAGAACTAAGAGTTCTCGACGACAACGACCTTATAGAATTAGGAATCGACCCTCAACCTGACCAGAATAATAGCGAATCTCAAACCCAACATACTTCTTTAGAAAATCCTGTATTTTGCTTACCTATATCGGAAGGCCCAATCAATCATTTTAAAAATCAAATTTTAATTTATCACGGATCGGAAAAACGTGAAATAACTACAAACCTTTTTAAAAATAAACAAATCAAAATATATTTACAAGAAGGTCATGAACTACAACAACTTAACACCTTTCTTAAAGAAAAAATCAATCCGTCTAATGTATACGGTATCTTATTCGAAACCCAAGAAATTGAGAGATTATTTATGTTAGTAGCCTCAGCTCTTTTTAATAGTTCAGTAAAAATAATAAAATGCAATAAACAAGTCGAAAATATTACATCAACTACCGTACAGAAACAAATTATTCAAAATTACCACCAAAATAACCACAATGGCATTAACGAAACTTACGAACAGCTTAAATTAAATTACTATTGGCCTAACATGAAAAAATCCATAAATGATTTTATAAACAAATGTGACATTTGTCTGCAAACCAAATATGAGCGACGACCCTATAAATTACCCTTTTCCGGACCCTTGTTAGCCAAAAGACCTTTTGAAGTAATTCATGGAGATGTGTTCAGTTTTGAGAACCATAAATTTCTTACGATAATAGACTTGTTTAGCAAATATGCACAAGCTTATTACATTAAAGATACAACAGCTCTGACGATTTTAAGTAAACTCAGACACTATTTCTGTCATCATAATTACGTTTCAACCCTCGTATGTGACTCTGGCAAAGAATTTGATAATGCAACCCTTAAGGAATACTGCGACCTATTTAACATAAAATTACACATAACTACTCCTCAAAACCCAAACTCAAACTCCCCAGTTGAACGACTTCACTCAACTATATTAGAAAAATTAAGAACAATGAAGTTGGAGAATCCGTTAGAAAAACCTATTGATCTTATGATAACCTGTATTTTAATATACAATCAATCAGTTCACTCATTAACAGGTCATAGTCCCTTTTCCCTTCTCTACGGCCCTTATGACAAACTTGAACCTATAGACCCCCATAAAACATTGTATGAAGAATATAACCATAGAAGACTTAAAGAAATATTACCCTTTTTCGATCAAATATACAAAAAATCTAAAGAAAAGTCAGAAACTATTCTTAGAAAAAGAAATGAAAATCGTAATGAGATACCGCAAATACAAACTGAACAAGTAGCTATTAAAGTACCTTATGTAAAGAAAACTAACCCATTATATAAAATTTATCATAATCCAGTTCAAGTAAATCAAAACAAAGTACTTTTACCTGATTCCCAAAAGAAAACAGCCCATTTGAAAAATGTAAAAAGAGTGAAAAAGACATTTTCTTTGCAGGAACATCATCCCCCTGATGATGGCCCTCAGCCAGGTCCATCAACTAGAAGTTAAACCCATAATCACTAACGGATACTTTAAAGATTATATAGGTATAGCTAGAATAATTAATCACTATCATAATTTCTACTTTTATTTTAATGTATCGGTTTTAGAAAATAATTATCGGGTGTTGACAAACAATACTATAAAAATTAACGAAAATTATAGCACTGCTATTAACAAGGAATATGTACAGATGCTTAATGACCAAGTTTCCAAAATTAACCTAGAACTTGAGAAATTAACGCACTCCAGAACGAAACGCGGGTTAATAAACGGAGCAGGGTCGCTGATCAAAACCATAACCGGAAATCTCGATCAAGACGATCTCGATAAAATAAACAAACATTTAAACACCTTATATTTAAATCAAGGTGAAATGATGACTCAACTAGACTCTCTAAATTCATTTGCACATATAATTACAGAAAGATTTGTAGAAGAACAAAAAATAATTAACAAAAATCTTCAGATGATAGCTGACAGATTTTGTGAACTAGCGAACATGGAAAAAAGGAGTTTCATTCAATATCAAATCTCATTAGCCCAAAATTTATTAGAAAGTGTCAAAATTATTCAAAGAACTATATCTCTTAGCTTTAATGAAATTACAAACATTGAAATATTTACCTGGAAGGATTTAAAACAAATAAGACAGCATCTTGAATTAATTTATAACAAAAATGAATTAATTAACTTTGACAGAAACCACATATTTAAAATTATTGAATTTACTAAATTCATAGTTGTATCAGCAGGAGACACAATCATTTGTTTACTAAAGGTCCCGATTTTACACCCTACACCAGGCTCCTACTTTCAAATAATTCCGTTACCAGAAAATCATAAAGTCCTTATACCTCCAAGTTCATATTATTTGGAAATAGCCCAACAAAACTTATGGACATCTGAAAGATGCCCATCAATAACAGAAGCCATAGTGTGTTCAAATCCACCACAAGAAGAAAGTTGCCAACTAAATCAACCCTCGAGTTGCCCTTCTGCAAAGGTAACCAATAGCTACACGACGTCCATCAAGATACGAAACAACAACGTGCTCATCTCAACAGATGTATCAGTCGAAGTTATAGAAGAATGTCCAAATAAAATCGACAGAAAAACAATACACCAAAATGTTATCGTAAGCACACTGCCTAACTGTAAAATCACAGTAAATGATGAGATATACACAGACGTATCAGGCAACATAACGTGGATTCCAGACCTGATATTACCACTCAAGGAAGAAAAATACGAAGTCCGCTTCAGTCCAGTTCACCTGAAAAATGCTGAAAAATTGAAGCAACAACTTTCAGAAGCTCCACGACATAAGATACTACATCCAATGCTGCATACAAGTCACATAGGTGTTACCACATTTATAATAGTAGTCATCATCATCACTATATTGGTTTGGTCCAGAAAGAGATGGACACCCTTCCTAAAGAAGAAGAAATCACCCCAAGTTGAACACGAGGACGTGCTCAAGACTAACGGTGGAGGAAATACGTCACCATGTACCCAACTTCTATAAGTGACATTAGTACATTTCACAGTGACCCTGTTATAGAGAAAGGCATTGACCAGACATTGCTTAGTTTCAATTATTAAGTTTAAAGTACAATAAACTATAAAATGTATAATAATCATTTTACTTAGTATGCATATTTTACTTGCGACTGCTAAACGATGTTGCGTTAACAGTCGGTATTTGAAACTAATATAGTTCACATCTACTTGCTTTGTTCACTTCCATTTTATATTAATATTATTAGAATAGTAACACACTGTATTGTTTCCCTAAAATAAAGTTATATTTTTATGGAAACTTAAGTTTTGTGTTACCTAATTATATATATATATATATATATATATATATATATATATATATATATATATATATATATATATATATATATATATATATATATATATTGCATGCACAGACCTAGCGATAATTTTAATAATAAAAGTTTTCAAATAAATACCTACAAGTAAGAATCCATTTTGTTTTCTCAGCTACATTGAGATACAGGGGGTAAATTGCAGACTATTATCTAACTGAACGTGAAATTTAATATAATAACTATATGTATTCGTCAATGAATGGATCAAGACATCATTTAAAGTTACCAGATAAGACATTAAAAAAAATATTGCACATTTATTGAACAATTCAAGTCAATGAATAAACTTGCCAACAATGTACAAAGTTATAAAAGTTATATAAATCCCAGAGTCAAAACGTTGTAGATAGATATAAAACAAGCCAGTGTATAGACGAGTTTCATAAACTGTCTTCGACAAAGTAAAAAAGTAGTGAATTTAAAAACAATGTGTTTAGTAATAAATTTCATGAAAATTTGTGAATATGTAAGAAAAATTATGTAAGGACAGGTAAATTTGTCAAATTAGTGAATAAGGAAAGAGTTTGTTAATAATAATAATAATAATAATAATAATAATAATAATAATAAGGATGAGTAAGGATAGATTTTTTTCAATGAAAATGAAAGAAATTTTCAATACAAACAAATTTTGACTAACCTGACTCTAAAATTCAATTATTGAATTATCGAAAGGAAATGACTCTCTCTTCACTCATTTGGTGAAATCTATAATGCTATTGGCCTTATCTGAAACAGAAACAGTAATTGGTTGATAAGCAAATTTAAATAGTAGTTAACAAATTTGATTCGTCATATAAAACAAAAACGAGACGAATCTTAATTTCCGCGAGGATGAAGAGGATTTTTAAAAAGAAGCCGATCGAGACAACAAGCTAGTGGCTTACAGATGAAGAAAAATGTTCAAAAAAGTGAAATAAATGTGTAAACAATAGTCAAGGTCAAATAAAAAGGTTATACCTACCAGTAAAAACATCAGAACAACTTCAAGCAAGAATACCAGTACATATAGTGTATATAATAGTGAATAATGGAAAATATCAAATTTTTTAAATCCAGGTAATTAACAAAAGATGGATAAAAACTGCAGTATAATTTCAAAATAAGATCGTAAACTCCATCGACACAATAATAATATGTCAATTTAAGAAGTATATGTCGTTTCTGAAGCAATTGTGCCAAGTATAGGAATATAAATCAAATATATATATATATATATATATATATATATATATATATATATATATATATATATATATATATATATATATATATATATATATATAAGAAGTACTCGAAAGAATCAAAGGAGGGCGCTACCCACAAGTTCACGTAAGAAATATAAAACCTTTTTAACCATTTTAAGATTCAATTTCCTAGGTTACCAGATTAAGCAAAAGCAAGGTTGCTATGGTGATAGATATTGCAAATAAAATTGTTTGGATTCGTTATAGAAAGTAGAGTCAAATTTTAAGTATCGTATTGAAAATAATAATCATAATCAAAATTAGTAATATCCTTAACAAAAGCTGGCATATTTATATTTAAAAATAAGAAATATAAGGGATCCCAATTAAGATTTTAAACTTTAACAAACAAAACAAAAATAAAGTAAAAAAATTAATTTAAGATAAGTCCATAAGAAATTTTGATAACCAGAATAAATGTTTTTTTAAGATTTAAATAGTATATTGCTCATTGTTTCATTTTTCTACCGCTGTCAAATACGTCTGTCCATTGACTAATCAATCCTCAAGTGAGTAAATAGGCTCAGCAAATAAAATATAGGAGCTGCAAGTGTAAGGATTTTCGACTTTGGGAAACTCAAATATAAAACATTCCCTGTATATAAAAGAGAAACTAAACTATAGCTAGCTGTGGTAAAGTAAATAGATCCATAAAAGGACCAGGTAAATATTTATTTTAGTACAAAATCTTTTAACAATAAACATATCATCAAAAATGTATACTTTGACATTCAAAAGCAATATAACTTTAGCTATAAAGGTATAAGTAGCGAGTGTCCTAAAATAAACAGACATTCGTGTTTAAGGTAATATTTAATTCAATATAAGTAAAAAAAAACAAAAGGCGCCCAACATAAATACACAATAAAACAAACTAAATATGAAAAAAGTACATTTATTCAATATAAAAACACAATTGCGAAATTTATATATATTTTCTATAAAATACACACACATATAAATTACATTATTTGCTATATATAACACCTATAAAATTACAACATACACACCTAAATATTCAATAAATAAACTAAACAGTGCAAAAATAATATATACAATATATACAAAAATATCATTGACCTCTCCGATTACAATAATATATATATATATATATATATATATATATATATATATATATATATATATATATATATATATATAAAAACATGTACAAATTGTAGTGTGCCTTGGTTTTGGGTTCTAGGGACCCAAATTCGCGCTCATCTGAAGAAAATTTTCTGAAAGCTTTTCATCGTGACCTCTCTATTAGCGATTTTTTCTTAATGGAATTCGATAAAATAAAAAAAATAGTTCCGTTACTTTTAGGTACCTCCTTATGGTTGCTGAAAAACTTATTACTTCCATCAAAATGGGGTCAGTCTACGCTAGGGATGGGCACCTAACATCGATGTTTTTGGAATATCGATGTTTTCCATTGAACATCGATGTTTAAAACATCGATTTTGTAATTTCGATGTTATATTTTTAACATCGATGTTATTTGTAATCATCGAAACATCGTTACGTATCCCACAAATGTCCTGTAATTTTTCAGTTCGAAAGTCTTTAAGTAGCTAAAAAATACATCAATTTACTGAACAAATTACTAATTGATTCTTTACTCTTTGCACATTGTGACTTAAGCGACATCTGTGCGTGAACGCAGTAAGTATTAAATTCCGGCTACCTGGCATAAATGGGCACTCCTGTCCGATTAATTGACGTAGTAACATCATAAACAGGAACGTTTAAGGCTCGGAGACTGATGGCGCTGGGCTCTGACAGTAACACGGAACCAGTAATAGGAGTTTTTAGTGAATTTTTAAAAAAAAAACACTAATGAGGAGATCCCGACTTTTGAATTTTGAATTTTTTTTTAAATGAGCGCTAATTAGGCCCCCCAGAAAACATATCCGGGGTCAGTTTCAATTTTTATATGTTTATATATATATATATATATATATATATATATATATATATATATATATATATATATATATATATATATATATATATATATATATATATACATGTATCACACCGATAACTAAAAAAATAATGGGCCGATTTTGATTAAATTTGGTGAATACCTTCCTTTTGGAAGTGGCTTGGATAAGTTCGTTATCCAGGAAAATCGGCCCAGGTTTTCCCGGAAGATTTTGTGTTTTCTTTAGAAAAAAATATATCCCCGGAATCAACAAAGTAAGGGCAACCAAATTTGGTTGGTGGGTTTACATTGTTATAGGCAAGTTACTTACCAAAATTTAGCTCTGTGCGTTAAAAAACAAAAAAGTTATAGGCATTTAAAGAAAAATAAATTGGGGTTTTCCTCAAAACGTCAAAGTTGCGATTTAAAACGTCAAAATTGGCAACATTTAGGCAAAGAACTTGAATCTAATACGGGCTATGGAAAGAAAATGTCTCAAGAAGAATGTTTTACAAACCCTAAAGTCTTAGTTTCAACCATCATTGTCCTTCATTTTACTAAAATGTTTCCAGAAAATTTATTTCAAATAGACCCTTTCTCTGATGCTTGTCAGTAGTCTTAGCTATATAGTTTATCATTTAATGGTATATAATTTCTGTCAAATTTTCGTAAAAAATCAATAAAGCTTAATATATCCGTTATTATACAAGATATAAAAAAATTTGTATACCTTAATTATAAGGTGTCTCGAGCTACATCTTAAAAAATATTTCTACAATCACAAGCTGGCCCATAAGTCGTTGGTGATACAAATTTTCTTTTTTTTTTAATCACACACGCCTTATGTTATTGCATTTTTGCATCTTCCATCGAAATATAATGCATGTTTGTAAGAAAAGAAATTCTGGACGCAAAAAGTGTGTTATGGTAGCGAATTTGGATCAAATGCTTCATATTTGAATAGCTCAATTTGCTATTAACCTATAAGGTTGACCAAAAAACTATTAACCTATAAAGTTGACCAAGAAACGAGTTTTTTCGGGAACTCTTTAAGTTTACTTTCGGAAATTTTTGTACATTTGCGAACAGTAAAGTTATTTTTATGAAACATGGCACATTGTTTTTACTATATAGGTTATACTGGCAACCAACTTTGATGCCTGCTTTCTTAAAAAAAACACACACATATTTGCTATTAAAAACATTTTTATGAAAATTCACTACCATAACGCATTTGCTGCGTGCCGAATTTTTTTAACCTGCACCTGCCATAATCTGCATCGGAATATGTTTCCATTTTCTAATGCCTACAAAACTACAAACTATTTTTTTTCCGAAAGAACATTGAATTAGTAAATTTACTATTATTTTGAAAACATCGATGTTTCCCAACATCGATGTTTTCCAGCCGATGTTTTTCCTACCATCGATAGTAGGTTTCGATGTTAAACATCGATGTTAACCTCGATGTTTTAAGAAATGTGCCCATCCCTAGTCTACGCAATTAAAATGAGTAAGATTAACTATTCAGCTCTTTAAAAGATTGCAGTAAACTCAATTTTTTACTCGATCCGCTTAAACGCAAGAGAACCATTCTACCCAAATCTCCAAATCCATCCCTGCGGATTAGTGCTGATTACAGAAAAGGATACTAGTGAATTTATAGTGGAAATTCGTTTGGTCCGTGTAAAAATGGCCCCATTGTCACGGTGAAGCTCCGGCGTTCCGGGCACTAGCGATCTGAGTGAGCTGAGTGGTCGGAAAACAAATGAACTATCGGCCCTATCTGATCCCGCAAGCCGGGAGGATAGTTTATACCTCCAACCGTTTCTTTTACGCTAACGCCGTAATTAAATTCAGCCGATAAGGTTACGTTACTTCTAGCAGTTTAACTGCGGTCAAGAGAGTCATCAACAACCTCTCGGTTATGTCAGTTTAGGAGTCAGGCTTTCACATTATGGGGCTTTAGGTTGATGGTCTCCCTGTAAAAGTTTATAGATGGCTCTAGATTTAGAAGCCAGCAGTATTATATTGTAAGATAAAGAAACTGTTGCTCTGTGAAATGTTTCTCCGTTCAATATTACTTTTTTTTGAATTTTTGTAAAAAAAAAATCGTTTCTAATGACATTAAGTTTAAGTTGCCTTGACAGGCTCCTTGGCATGAAGATTTGTGTCCCTTGTGCATTTTCTGTAGATATAGAAGTAATAAGAAAATATATTAAAAAAAGTCTGGATGCAGCAGTTGCTTTATGGTAGTGAATTTTCATAAAAAATGTTTTTAATAGCAAATATGTGTTTTTTTAAGAAAGCAGGCATAGAATTTGGTTACCAGTATAACCTATATAGTAGAAGCAATTTGCCATGTTTCATCAAAATAACATTATTGTTTGAAAACGTACAAAAATTTTTGAAAGTAAACTTAAAGTGTTCCCGAAAAAAACAGTTTCTTGGTCTACCTTATAGGTTAATAGCAAATTGAGCTTTTTAAATATGAAGCATTTAATCAAAATTCGCTACCATAACGCACTTGCTGCGTCCAGAATTTCTTTTTTTTAAACATGCATTATATTTCGATGGAAAATGCAAAACTGCAATAACATAAGGCGTGTTTGACGAAAAAAATGAAAAATTGTATCACCAACGATTTATGGGCCACCCTGTGATTGTAGGAATAATGCTTTAAGATGTAGCTCAAGACACCCTATAATTAATGTATACAAGTTTTTTTTTCTTCATATATTGTATAATAACGGGTATATTGAGCTTTTTTACCAAAATTCGACAAAAATTATGTACCAGTAAACGATAAACTCTATAGATAAGACTACTGCCAAGCATGAGAGAAAGGGTTCATTTAAATGAATTTTCTGGAAACATTTTAGTAAAATGAAGGACTGTGACGGTTGAAACTAAGGCTTCAGGCTTTTTAAAACATGCTCCTTGAGATATTTTCTTTCCATAGCCTGTATTAGATTCAAGTTCTTTGCCTAAATGTTGCCAATTTTGACGTTTTGAATCGCGACTTTAACGCTTTAAGGAAAACCCCAATTTATTTTTCTTTAAATGCCTGTAACTTTTTTGTCTTTTGACCTGTAGAGCTATTTTGGTAGGTAATTTACCTATACCCATCTAAACCCGTGTACCAAATTTGGTTGCCCTTACTTTGTTATTTCCGGAGATATAATTTTTTTTCGAAAGAAAACCCCAAATTTACCGGGAAAACCTTGGCCGTTTTTCCTGGATAACGAACTTATCCTAGCCACTTGCAAATGGAAGGTATTCACCAAATTTTGTCTGAATCTGCCCATTCTTTTTTGAGTTATCCGTATGATATATATATATATATATATATATATATATATATATATATATATATATATATATATATATATATATATATATATATATATATATATATATATATATATATATATATACATTTTCTAAGAATAGAGTGTTTCGTCCAAAATTTCATAAGAGTAAAAAAATTAATTAGGGAACAAAGAGATTTCTGTATTATCACTTAACAAGAAATGTTCGAAATTTGCACCGTTCACTTCGAGGGATTTGATGGCTCTTTTAATGATGGTACCCGCTCGAGAATGGTAATCTTGCTCCATTGCGTTGAATGCCTCTAAGACTCTAGCTATCATATCTTGTTTTGTAGTAGGTGATTCCTGGTAAACTTTGGTCTTAATGCACGCCCATATTCTAACATCTAGTGGAGTCAAGTCTGGTGAGCGGGCCGGCCAACGATGAGGACCACCCTTAGCTATGCATATGTCTTCAAATGTTTGCTGGAGTAGATCGCTTAATATCTGCAAGTTGTGTGGTGGAGCTCCATCTTGTTGATACCAAACTTCTGAATCTTGCTGCTCATGCAAGGAGTTCATCGCTGGTATTATTACTTGCTGCAGAATGCGACTATATTCAGGACCTGTGAATACTGCACGTTTAGAATTCTTTCTGACCTTTTTTGTCTTATCATTATTACTGATATGAAGGGTCATATTTTTAAATGTAGTTTCAGTGAGTCTAATAAATATTTCAATAACATAATGTACTAATACGCAAATGAAATTCAGTATTGCTTAATATTATTGGCACCAACCTGTTAAGCCTTCACCATAAATGTTAAGGGCAAAAATTCTATTGTATTTTACTGCGCAAAGTACATTGAAATTGCAACAGTCCTGGAAATTTCGTTCTCCAGTAATGTGAGGATTTTCGTCCGACCAATAGTGACTGTTGTGACGATTGAACATGCCCCTGTTTGAAAATTTTGACTCATCGCACCATATAATTTTTCTTGAGAAATTTTTTCTTTTTGAGTTTTTAAAAGATACCATTCGCAGAATTATACACGCCGGGAAAAATTCCCCGGTTCTAAGTGGTGTATTAAAGTGAACGAAAATGGTGTCCATTTGTTAATTTTTTGAATTCTTTGAATAGTTCCTCTTGAAAGATGCAAATTTCTACTGCAATCTCGGATTGACGCATGCGGATAAGCAGTAAAAAATGCAAAAACATTTATTTTTGTGTCTCTTCATTGTCCAATAGCGGTTTATTTTTATTACCTTATGAACGAAACGTTCCATTTTCGGAACAATTTTATAATAGTCTTCTGATCATGTCAAGAGTTGCTCTATGTCTATCTGGAAATCTCTCTGCAAACACACGACATGTTCTGCTAACAATTCGATTACACTCCCCATAAATAATAATTAAATTCGTCATCGTTTGAGTAATTGAGGTGTGCCATTATTGCAGAAAAAACTCTTATTTTATTAAAACACAATTGACAAACGTACAACCATTAAGTTTACTGTCGGAAGATTACGTTTAAATTTTTCATCTCCTAGGCAACCTGATAAACTGACTGATAATTATTTCTTATCGCAAATATGCCTCGAACTGACCGTTGCAAATTTCGAACATGTATTGTGAAGTGATAACACACAAATCTCTTTGTTCCCTAATAATGCTTTACTCTTATGAAATTTTGGAGGAAACACTTTATTATTAGAAATTTTTTAGTAGTATTCTGATCATGTAACGAGTTGATCTGTGTTTATGTGGAAATTTCTTTGCAACCACACATCTTCTGTTAATAATTGGATTATACTCCTCGTAAATAAAAGTTATATTCAAAGGCGTCGCATATTTTACTTACGTAGGAAGATGACGTTTAAATTTCATCTCATAGGCAACCTGATAAACTGACTAATAATTATCTCTTATCGCAAATAATGTTTTTAATATCTTCAAAAATGTGGGACTTAGGTATAGGGAATGCTGATACCAATCGAAAGAACAATAAAAAGTCCATGAACCAACCTTATAATATATAGGGCTGTTCTATTTAAAATACGAGAGTTACTGGGTTTTAAGGTTGTCACGATTGACCGGTCTATTTCGGGCACACTGTCTAACTTGTACTAGCTTTAGTAAATTCCAAATATTTTGTGGAATTTCAGAATTGGCATTCTAAAATTTCAGCTCTTCAGGTTGAAAAATAAGAGAGGTACAGGTGCTTGACAATGTAGAAATTTTTGAAAAAAAGTCAAATATCTCGAAAATGGTTGAGAAAAATGACATAAAATGTTAGTAAAACCTACCATAAAATTTAACGAGCAATCTAGATTCGTAATAAAAACACCATCATCCATTTGAAATAACAAAGTTGACGTCTACTTTTGGTATAACCGGAAGTCCCATACTAACGTCAATATTTTCAGTGAACTGAAAATTTCGAGAAACCCACGTGCGTGAATTTTCAGAATTCAATTGTGAGCCGTACTCCGGAAACGGCTAATGGAAGGTCTACGTGGGACACCTGTATATAGCCTTCAAACTTCTTTGTCATTAAATTTCGCCAAAGCTTCTCCCTGAAGACATTCAAACTACAAGTGGTATTTGTCTGGAAAATGTAAACTAAGATACAAACCAGAATTCTTTCACATTTTTGTTTGGAAAGCGGCAAGAAGATTTCACGGATTAATCCCACTTTTTTTTAAAGACAAATCCAGCGAAGTTGGCCTAATGTATTTTAAATTTCATTTGGAGGAGATTTACCCGTATAATTAATGAAATAAGTCGACAGGCAGTTCTTCTATACCGATTTCCAGCAGTGATTCTCCAGTTCCCGGAACAAGATAGAGCAGAAGCTTCGACGACTTCATTTATCCCAGAGTGGTAAACGTGAGGTCGACCTGCCCTGCCTTCACTTCCCTAATAAATCAAACAGATAATTTGAACTGAGCCTACTACAACTGCTCCCGAAAAAATACAACGCACGAGCGTTTGACGAAAGCTGTTCTACTTCAGTAGGTAAATATATAAAGAGCTTTGCTTAATAATATCACTCGTGTATAATATACGCTTTGTACTCCTCTCAACTGTAAAAAGTAATCTTATCCGGAAATTTGTCCCAAATGGCTCTGTATCGGAATCTCAATTCTCATCACGCTGACAACGACAAAGTAACTTAATTTCTTTTGTGTGTTGTACATGTTTTGCTATTGCTTCCAAGCCATTACATACCTTAATAATAATTCATTATTATTGTTAGTGCTATTATTACTATTATTATTATGCTACCACTACTAATATTACCCATCGCGCTATTTTCAAGAAAGGGCAAGCACACCATAAGACCTATGCTATATTTTAACAATATTTCTTCATGTACTTCTGTTCTGACATGTCATTTTCGCGTCTTCCACATTTATAGATACTCTCCTATAACGCAAATATCGGGATTTGTTCTTCTTTAATATATCGCCCACAACATCTGACGAGGCTTTCCTGGGTGGGTCTTCCAGGACATCTCTTTTCCTCCACATGCTGTCTATAAATTTTACTTGTCATTCTATCATTATCCATTGGTACGTATGTTTATGTTCGGGATGACCTCGGAACCTTAAGTCCATTGGTCACAAACTTCTGGAGTTGCTAGTGAATTTGCTTTAAGAAATTCACTAATGAGGGCCCGATTTTTGAACTTTGAAAAAGTTTCTTTAAATCATATTCAAAGCGAGAACTAGGTTCTTTAGAACACATATAGTTTCAATATAAATAGTCGGTCTCAATTTATATAAAATTAATGGCCCGTTTTGACCAAATTTGGTGAGTACCCTCCTTTTGAAAATGGCTTAGATGAGTTCATTAGCCAGGCAAATCGGCCCAGTTTTTTCCGGAAAATTTTGCGTTTTCTTTAATAAAAAAAAGTTATATCTCAGGAAATAACAAAGTTAGGGCAACCAAATTTGTTACGCTGGTTTATTTACTTGAAAGAAACTATGTAAAAATTTAGCGCTGTAAGTTAAAAGACAAAAAAGTCTGGACGAAGCAAGTGCGTTATGGTAGCGAATTTTTTTTAAAGTTTTTTTAATATCAAATGTCTTTCTTTGATGAAAGCAGGCATCAACTTGGTTACCTATATAGTAGAAACAATGTACCATATTTCATCGAAATAACTTTATTGTTTGAAAATATATGAACATTTTTCAAAATTCTGGATGCAGCAAGTGAATTTCCATAAAACATGTTTTTAATAGCAAATGCGAGCAGGCATCAATCTGATTACCGGTATAGCCTATCTAGTAGAAACAATGTACTATGTTTTATCAAAATTACTTATGGTTTGAAAATATACAAGAATTTTCCAAAAATAAACTTAAAGGTTTCCTAACCAACAAAGCTTACGTTAACAGCAAATTGAGTTATTGAAATTTAAAGGATTTAATGAAAATTCGGTAAATTTGCAGATTAGCTCCCGAACACTTTTCAAAAAATTGTTTTCAGAAATGTCACTAGGATCCTACCTGGATGCACAAACCACAAGAAAAATTTCTTGTTCACACCCCCCCAAGGAAGTTACGGGACTGTGAGTGAATAGGGGTGCTGGGCGGGGTAGGAAGTAAAAAGGAAATATGAACAGAAAATGCGAAGAAAACTGCTTGAAAGCTGTATATTTGAAGCACCCCTATTTGCCCCAGGTCACGTAACTTCCTTGGGGGGTATGAGCAAGAAGTTTTGTTGTTTGGGGGTGGTTGTATGCTCGCGAATGGGGGAGGGGTGCATACGACGAAGCAGAACCCCCAGGGGGTGACTTGTGGTAGTAGCGGGGGTTGGGGGTGGCTGCTACGTCATGGGGATGTTCCTTTCCCCTCGCGTGCATACAACCACCCTCGCTGCATAAACCACAAGAAAAATGTATTGTCCCTACCCGCCAAGGAAGTTACGGCACCTGAGGGGATAGGGGTGCTGTGAGGGGTAGGCAGGATTTAAGGGGGATATGGCTTCAAGGTGTGAAAAAGACAGCTTTCAAGCCCGTTTTATTCGAATTTTCTGCTCATATTCCTTTTTACTACCTACCTCGCCCAGCACCCCTACTCACTCCTAGTCCCGTAACTTCCTTGGGGGGTGTGAACAAGAAATTTTTCTTGGGATTTGTGGATCCAGGGAGGGCTAGGCAGGTTTCTGAAAACAGTTTTTTGAAAAGCGTTCGGGAGCTAAACTGAAAATTTACCGAAAATTCGCTACCAAAACGCACTTACTGCGTCCAGATTTTTTCTTACGAACGCATCATATTTTGATACAAAATGCAAAAATGCATTAACGAATTTGTTCTACGAAAATTAGGTTAAAAAAAACTATATACCCCTACTCACTCCTGGTCCCGTAACTTCCTTGGGGAGTGTGAACAAGAAATTTTTCTTGGGGTTTGTGGATCCAGGGGGGGGTCTAGGCAGGTTTCTGAAAAGGGTTTTTTGAAAAGCGTTCGGAAGATAAACTGCAAATTTACCGAAAATACGCTACCAAAACGCACTTACTGCATCCAGATTTTTTTTCTTACAAACGCATCATATTTCGATAAAAAAAGCAAAAATGCATTAACGAATTTGTTCTACGAAAATTAGCTAAAGAAAAATTATACACCCCTACTCACTCCTGGTCCCGTAACTTCCTTGAGGGGTATGAACAAGAAATTTTTCTTGGGGTTTGTGGATCCAGGGGGGGGTCTAGGCAGGTTTCTGAAAATAGTTTTTTGAAAAGCGTTCGGGAACTAAACTGCAAATTTACCGAAAATTCGCTACCAAAACGCACTTACTGCGTCCAGATTTTTTTCTTACAGCCGCATCATATTTCGATAAAAAATGCAAAAATGCATTAACGAATTTGTTCTACAAAAATTAGCTTAAAAAACTATTTTGCAAATGTTTGTGTTGAACACTGCGGAAATAAATTTGATTCTATAACAGTAACAACATACCCAGAACGTCCCTATTACATTAAATAAGTTTGCATCAGTAGTAGCAGATTATGTACTTCAATGAGCATAATGACTCTACAAAAAAATTCTAGTTATTCCGCGATCAGACAATTTTTAGGTAAACAAAAAATATTGAATTTTTAGAACGACTTTAACACCCTGTATCTCAAACACGAATACTCCAACGCCAAATGTTTATAGAAAATTTTCCGTTTACTTTTGCATTTACGTACTTAACGACCTCCTAATTTGCACCACGTATTCCTTAACACCCTGTATTTATAACGAAATTTTCAAATTATTATCTTTAGAACTTCTTTATAGACACTCTTAATAGTTTTATTATATTGATTATTTTAATAATAGAAATTTGTGAGCAAAAAGTAATTTCTTTGGGGAAAATAGTAATTGACTGACTGGAAAAAGGTATAAATTTTCCGTGTTACTTTTGAGAAATTCATCTTGGCCCCGTAGAAACAGCATTTATAAAATATAGGGATAATATTTCATAGCGCAAGCTACTGCATGCAAAAACACTACAATTTACTTGAAACATCCCCGACTTGACACGTCTGCTTCTTCTTTCCCAGTAACATGTAGGTTAGCTCCTTAACAGTGTTTTATATACTCCCCAAGAAACACTCTGCTGCGTCCACCCCCTCACACAACCCTCGCGTCATGCGTCATTATGATTTATAAATCTTGTTTAGTCGTCAAGTTTTCCAATCCTTATAAACCGCGCGTTCCCTTTGAGACGTCCTGAAACAAACTTAACATTTTTTCGTGATGTGCTCGGCTTTCAATTAGCCAGCGACTTGACGGAGCTGCCAGAGAATTATCTTGTAACGTAAATCAACAGACCAGTGACAAATTGAAAAGCTAAATCAAATTTTTGCACGCTTCTTTGGTACATTTATTACAGAACTAAGAATTGTATGTTAAGTTAGTTGACAGACGTAGAGAAGCAATATATGCAGTGTAGGTGCAGAAATTGACAGGCTGATGCAAGAGACTGTCACTTATGTTAAGAAAGCAGATAACCGATACGGAAAGATACGTGACGTGGATATAGATACAAGAACCAGCTCTCTATCAAGCTAGTTTTATAAAAATTTACTGCAATATTTTGATGCGGGTTTTGTACTCGTGAAGAGAAATGTTTAAAATACACTATAGTTGGAGCTTGATGAACTATCACAATTTAAGCTTTAGACTAATATACAGGCTGGCGCATTGAAAACGAAACAGACCGATTTGCGTCCAGAGAATTTTTTGTTAAGAAACGCTGAAACACTTCAATTTTAATATTGAGCGGGACATGTTTTGACATGAAACTCAACTTTGTCACATCAACCCCTTAAGGGTGGTGATAACAACCCTTATATTTTAAATAGGGAATATGGGTCGAGTGTTACATTATTTGAAAGCTATTTCTTTTCTGAATTCAGCACACTAATTTTTTTTGAAGTTTTTTAACTCGTTTAAAAATTATTCACAGTTGGAGTTGCAAGAACGTATTTCATTCACTGTGGTAAGAAATGTGCTGATAGTCAACGTTTTGTTGGTTTGTAAACAAAAAATTGACTATCAGAACATTTCTTATCGGAATGAGAGAAATGCGGTTTATTATTTCAGTTTATCGATCGGTTTTATACTTGATAGTACTACCGAAAATTAATTTCACAATGGTGTATTCTGTAGAAGAAAAAGTTGCAATAATTACTCTTTTTTTCAAAAACGATGACTGTGCTAACCGTACCAAAATTTGTTTAATGAACGACATCCGAACCGACATGTTAACAGAAAATACATTTTGGAGTTACTTGCAAAGTTTCGACAAAGTGGTTCAGTAGTCAACAAAAAACGGGATCCTGGACGTGAATTTCCGGTTAGAAATGAGACTACTGAGATTTGAGTTTTAGGACAAATTGCTGCAGACCCAACTTTGAGCACGAGAAAGTTGGCCACTGTTTCAAACATCAAAAGAAGAACTATTAAGCGAATATTGAAGCATCATAAATTTCACACGTATAAAATTCATCTTGTACAACAACTGAATGAAGATGATTTTGATCGGCTGCTGGAGTTTTGTGAAGTTATGACTGCACGAATAGCTGATAACGGGAACTTTCTGTTCAATATCTGTTTTTCCGACGAGTGTACGTTTTTATTAAACTCTACAGTCAATCGTCATAATTGTCGTTATTGGGCAGATAATAATCCAAGAAATTTTCACACTCAAACTCCACAGGAATTGAATGTCTGCACTGCCATTTTTGGAGACCGTTTAATCGGACCAATTTTTCTTGATGGCAATTTGTGTGGCAAAACGTATTTGGAGTTACTAGAAGATATCGTTTACCCTCTACTAATTGACATTGTTGAAAATGATGATCGCTACCAAGAAAATCAATTAGTGTTTCAACAAGATGGAGCTCCTCCGCATTTTTCCCAACGTGTTAGGGAGTTTTTGAAGAGAGAGTTTCCAGAGCAACAGATTGGGCGTAGAGGTGCTATTGAGTGCCCCCCCCCCCTAGATCACCGGATTTAACTCCTTTAGACTTCTTTCTATGGGGCCATTTAAAGGGTAGAATTTACGCAACAGAACCGGAGTCTCTTGAAGAATTACGACGACGCATTGTTGTAGAATGCCGTCTAATAACTCCACAAATGCTCCAGAATGTCAGAGCTCGTTTTGAACAAAATTTGTACTTTTGTATGGAAGCTGGTGGTCAACAATTTGAACACTTACTTAACCGAATAAACATTTTTGAACGTTTGGTTTTGTTTTTTAGTTTTAAACGAAAAATTGATTAATTAGTGCATTTCATACCACAATGAATGAAATACGTTCTTGCAACTCCAACTGTGAATAATTTTTAAACGAGTTGATAAAACTTCCAAAAAAAATAGTGTTCTGAATTCAGAAAAGAAAGAGCTTTCAAATGATGTAACACTCGACTTATGTTCCCTATTTAAAATACAAGAGTTGTTATCACCACCCTTAAGGGGTTGATGTGACAAAGTTGAGTTTTATGTCAAAACATGTGCCCCTAAATATTAAAATGACGTGTTTCAGCGTTTCTTAAAAAAAATTCTCTGGACGCAAATCGGTCTGTTTCGCTTTCAATACGCCAGCCTGTATATAAACACATAAAAATTGAAACTGACCCCGGATATGTGTTCTAGGGGGCTAGCGCTCATTTAAAGAATTTTTTTCAAAATGTCCTCATTAGTGACTTTTTTTTTAAATTCACTAAAGCGTACTTCAAACTGAAATGTAATATATGGTATTCTTTGTCAAAAATAGCTGCTGTAAGTAGTGCGTGTCGCCACCATTTGTAGATTAGCTATTTTCCAAAAGATGGCGTACTAGAAGTTTAATTTATGCAAATGTAATGAGACGATGTATTTCGTTCATAAATAAGTGTCATACTCATATCATGAGAATATGGGAAGATAGAAAGGATCAAAAGTATGAATGAAATAAATATTGTAAACAAAATGGGCTCACGTTTCTATGGAAATAATTTAAAAGCAGTTTATTATGTCTGGAATAAAAAATAGAAGGAATATGTACATTATCATCACTAAGCAATTAAAATTATTCATTTGTTTTACTATAGAAAAACGAACATAAACAACATGCCACTAGTAAAATTTTAATGGCATCTAAGATAGAAACAGTCAACAGTCGAATGTGTTTTAGCGACCGGCGAACTACCAAGTTAACCAATTCGCTAATTAGCTATTTACCTACATTTACTTTCCGATAACTAGGTATAATATAAAATTTCCTAAAGTCTTCGGTTCCGTGTTCATGCGATGTTGGGCACGTTAAATATCCCTACCCTATTTACAGAAATGCAGGCGTTTAAAAAAATTCGCAGGATAGTGTGGTGAAACTGCTCCGTGGCGTCGGTGATTGGCCATAGTCGCGGAAATATACCGACGTTAAAGGAAAAAAAAAAACCCTGACCGCATATATGAGTTTCTATTGACGTTAGTTCACTCTCACCTAAAGAAATTTGTTAAAAGTCTTGATCTCGTCAAAGCGAATTATTGCTATGCAAATTTGGTATAAAGTGTTTTTTTGATTTCACACTTTTTTTGAATTTTCTTTAAAAAAAAAATATTAATGAGGAGATCCCGGCCTTTAAATTTTGAAAAAATTTCTTCAAATTACCGCGAACTAGGCCCCCTAGAACTCACATTTAGGGTCAGTTTCAATTTTTATAAGTTTATATATGTATGTATGTATATATATATATATATATATATATATATATATATATATATATATATATATATATATATATATATATATATATATATATATATATTTATAAAAGGTAACTCAAAAGGCAAAAAATCCCAAAGTCGCGAGTTTAAACGTCAAAATTGGTAACACTTAGGCAAAGAACCTGAAACAAATACGGATTATGTAAAGAAAATCTCGCAAGGAGAGTGTTCTGCAAACCCTTAAGTTTCAGTTTCAACCGTCATTGTCGATCATCTTACTAAAATATGTCCCGAAATTTCATTTCAAAGAGACCCTTTCTCTGATGCTTTTGCAGTAGTGTCAGTTAAGTTTATGGTTTAACGGTCTACAATTTTTAGCTAGTTTTCGTAGAAGAAATTAGTTGATGAGGAGACGCGACTTTTGAATTTTAAAAAGGTTTCTTCAAATTAGTGCCAACTAGACCACCCCCCACCCCCCCTAGAAGCCATATCCGGGTTTAGTTTTAATTCAAAGCTAAATATAATTGTTATTATACAAGATACGAGAAAAAAATTGTATTCGTTAATTATAGGGTGCCTTGAGCTGCACCTTATAAAATTATTTTGACAATCACCGGGTAGCCCATAAGTCGTTCGTGATACCGACATTTTTTTTTTCGAAGATCCCCTATATTAGTTCATTTTTGCATTTTTATCAAAATATGATGCATGTTTGTAAAAAAATAAATCTAGGCGCAGTATGGGTGGAGTAAGACTAAGGGTATGCACAATCAACCAAGCGTTGCGGTGCTATCGGGGCGACAAGGCCGCGGACGAGCCCTGAGTGAACAAAAAAAAAGTGCGTTTTGGTAGCGAATTTTCATTAGATGCTTCAAATTTCAATAACTCAATTTGAAATTAACCTAAGGTTCGTTGGCTACAAAACCAGTTTTCTCGGAAATATTTTAACTTTATTTTCAGAAAGTTTTTGTACATTTTCAAACAATAAGTAAGATATGGTACATTGTTTCTACTAAGATATAGGTTATGATGGTAACCAAATTGATGCCTGCTTGCATTAAAGAGACATATTTGCTATTGCAAACATTTTTATGCAAATTCACTTCCATAAGGCACTTGCTGCGTTCAGACTTTTTAAGTACTTGATGCTTGACAGATTTTTATGAAAATTCGCTACCATAGCGCACTGGCTGCGTCCGCCTTTTTAATTACTTTGCTACTTTACTTTTACTTATCACTAATTCCTACACTTTGTTTCAGATTATTTACCATAGTTCTGCGTTAGAGGTAAGTTTGGATTTATGCATTGTAATTTTTTTAAGTTTCACCATGTTTTATCAGCTACTTGAAAGACGAGGTTCTAAATTTAACTTGCATGTTTGTTTGTTGCGATTTTTTCCTGTATAGTCTCAGTGATTGTTTGGAACTACCTACACCAATACGAACGGTTCGGCCAAGTTCAGTAAATTTCGGCGATTTTTTAAATTTTTTATTTCAGCAACACACCACAAGGCCTTATAGCCTAAATACTATCGTACCATGGGTGTCCACAAGGAGGAAAGAGGCAACTTGTTAATTCTTGGCTTGAAGGTTTGGGGGTTCGGAGGAGAAGGAAAAACATGTGCCGGCAAGGAATTCCACAACTTGGAAATCCTCGGGATAAAACAGCGAGCATAACAAGTTGTTCTATGTCTGGTGACCTGTACAGTAAAAGGGTGCATTCGCTCTGTGACCCTGGTAGATCTGTTGGGGGCAGCAGATGGAGTAACTATGGAAGAAAGCTTCTCTGAGCAGTGCCCGTGCAGATATCTATAAAAGACAGAGAGGCCACCAACGGCACGTCGGTGGACAAGGGATGGCAGCCTCTGGGTGAGGGTAGCGTCACCGATGAGACGTATAGCTCTCTTCTGAATGAAGTCCAGGATAGCGAGTGTAGAAGCGGCAGCGGCACCCCAGATGTGGGAGCAGTATTCGAAGTTTGGCCTTATTTGTGAAGTATATGAGGTATAGAGGCTAGCCGTTGAAAAGTATTTGCGAACCCGGAAGAGGAAACCTAATTTTTTAGCAGCCGATTCTGCAATTGATGTGACATGTAGGTGCCAATTGAGATTTTGATCCACAGAAATGGCAACAAGTGAAAATGACTCATTACTTTGAACAACTTTGTTGTTCATTGTGATGGGTCTAGGGCTGGTGTATCTTTTATGAGATAGAAAGCAAGACTGAGATGTCGTGGAGTTGAATTGTACAAGATTTCTACTTCCCCAGTCTAATATTTTTTGGAGATCCACAGAGACAGAACCCTCCATGAGTCTAAGATCCTCATCTAATTGGGCTAAAGAGACTGGCTTAGAATATTGTATATTTGAGTGGAGGGTGCTGTCACTCGCGTAACTGGTAACTGGGTTGGATGTCCTAGATAAGAAGTCATTGATGTGGAGAAGAAACAAAGTAGGGGCTAAAGCTGAACCTTGAGGGACTCTTGCATTGATTGGATACAGTTTAGAGGAATGGCCATCCACGACAACAGAAATGCTCCCGTTGGAGAGGAAATTTGCTGTCCAGGTACATAGTTATGGTGGTAGGCCATAGGCCGGAATTTACTAAGCAGCGCTGCGTGCCAGACCTCGTCGAATGGTTTGGATATGTCTAGAGGGAGAATCTGGGATTCACCGTGTAGTTCCATAGACTTGCTCCAAGAATGGGTGACAAAGGAAAGGAGGTCTGCAGTTGATTTGCGCTGACGGAATATATACTGCGTGTCGTGGATTAGACTGTGTTTTTCAAAAAATTTTAGTAATTCGGTGTTCATATACTTTTCCATCACTTTAGAGATGATTCAAGGGAGAGAAATAGGCATGTAGTTGCTATGAAGCGCTATGGATCCTTTCGTGGGGACGGGTGCGAATTTTCTTAATGAAAATTCAGGAAAATGCCGATACTGTTGCTATTACTACATAACACATGAGTTATTTTCCCCTGTTATACAATAATAATAATGTCTTAAGGGGTCCTGTCGTGGCTCAATTAACAAACATTAAAAACCAAGTGTTAATACTGCTCTTAGAATATGATATATAGATTTTCTATTGTGCCTAAAATTGTATTGTTTTAAGTCATTATCTCACAATTTTCATTTATAGCCATCATCCAATATTTATTTTCAATATTTATATCCATGTTTTAAATATGTTAGATTAATTAAAAATCAGTGTAAAATATCAAACGTTGTACACGTCTCCATCTATAACATTGTGTGTTAAGTAGAGCAGTCGTGACAACATACTACCTGGTTCCACACCGAGATCACTTCCCTGTCCCTATCTCAATGTTCTACATGCGGACATGTTCCAATAATGTAACTTCCATTGTTTTCTATCTACGATTTATTTAAATAGCTTAGCAGTACAGGTAACGTCATCTGTCTTTGTCTAACATTGTAGATATTGCATTACAGAATCTGAAGTGATGTCGAGGATTATTTTAATATTAATTTAGAATAACATTAGTTTTCTTTGATCAAAAGACTTTTTACGTCCTTTTAAGTTGCAAATTTTCGTTTCAATCACTTAAACAATTTGAGAGATATTGTGTTTAAAAATATATTTTTTAATTTTTTTGTTAAGAAAAATTTGGCGTCAAGTTCTGATGAACGAACTCATCCAAGCCATTAACAAAAAAACTCTGGACGCAGCAAGTGCGTTATGGAAGTGAATTTTCATAAAAATGTTTTTAATTACAAATATATCGCTCTAATGCGAGCAGGCATCAATTTGGTTACCGGTATAACCTATATAGTAAGAACAGTGTATCATATTTTATCAAAATAATTATTTGAAAATGTACAAAACTTTTCGGAAAATAAACTTTAAATGTTTCTGAGAAAACTGGTCTCCTAGCCAATGTACCTAAGGTTAATAGCAAATTGAGTTATTGAAATTTGAAACATTTAATGAAAATTCGCAACCAAAACGCCCTTGCTGCGTTCATACAAAAAATTTCCGAAAATACAGTTAAATGTTGGTTTCCTAACCAACAAAACTTACGTTAATAGCAAATGAGTTATTTAAATTTGGAGGACTTAATGAAAATTTGCTACCAAAACGCACTTACTGTGTCCAAATTTTTTCTTACAAACATGCATCATATTTCGATAAAATATGCTAAAATGCAGTAACGAATTTGTTCTACGAAAATTAGCTAAAAATTATAGACCGTTAAACCATAAACTTCACTAAACCTACAGCGAAAGCATCAACTTAACTAAACCGACAGGCAAAACATCAGAGAAAGGGTCTATTTGAAATGAATTTTCTGGGAATATTTTAGTAAAATGAAGGACAATGACGATTGAAACTAAGACTTCAGGCTTTGTAAAACATTATTCTTGAGACATTTTCCTTCCATAGCTTATATTAGTGTCAGGTTCATTGCCTAAATATTACCAATTTTGACGTTTAAAATCGCGATTTTGACGTTTTGAGGAAAAGCCAAATGTATTTTTCTTTGAATGCCTGTAACTTTTTTGTCCTTTAACCTACGGAGCTAAATTTTGGTAGGTAACTTGCCTATAATGATATAAACCCGCGTATGAAATTTGGTTGCCCTTACTTTGTTAATTTTGGAGATATAATTTTTTTTCGAAAGAAAACAAAATTTTCCGGGAAAACCTCGGCGGATTTTCCTGGCTAACGAGCTTATTCAAGCCACTTGCGAAAGGAAGGTACTCACCAATTTTGACGTTTAAAATCGCGATTTTGACGTTTTGAGGAAAACCCAAATTTATTGTTCTTTAAATGCCTGTAACTTTTTTGTCCTTTAACCTACAGAGCTAAATTTTCGTAGGTATTTTACCCGCGTGTGAAATTTGGTTGCCCTTACTTTGTTAATTCCGGAGAAATAAATTTTTTTCGATTTTTTTCGAAAGAAAACACAAAATTTTCCGGGAAAACCTCGGCGGATTTTCCTGGCTAACGAACTTATCCAAGCCACTTGTGAAAGGAAGGTATTCACCAAGTTTTATCAAAATCGGTCCATTATTTTTTTAGTTATAGGTGTGACACATAAATATATATATATATATATATATATATATATATATATATATATATATATATATATATATATATATATATATATATATATATATATATATATATATATATATATATATATATATATATATATATATAAACATATAAAGTCTGAAACCGACCTCGGATTTGGGTTCCAGGGGTCCTAATTAGCGCTCATTTGAAGAAATTTTTTCAAAATTCGAAAGTCGGGATCTCCTCATTAGTGAATTTTTTTTAAGAAAATTCACTAATAAAGGTAATTCCCAAACTTAGTCCAAATCAGTGAAGTATTTTTTGAGTTATCGGTTGGATACACACACACACACACTTTTCTTAATGAAAATTCACTAAAAAGTCTAGGGGCATTGCAGATTTGATGCATTCCATTTTGAACATCTCTTTGTTAATCAAATATTTTAAGTTTCAAATCTTGTTTCATTACCTATTAGTTTACGACCATATCACTGCGTCCTCTTACATTATTTTCAAGTCTACATCTGATAGTCGGTCTGTTTTGGCATATTGAAAAAAACCAGGCCTTAACAAGAGCGTTGTCTCTTGATATACTAGTAGTGCCACACGGTTTGGTATTGCCATCCAATAAATATTCCTTCGTATTGGGTATCTTTGTAGTGTTGTTGAAAATCAAATGTGAACTACTGCTAACCCAAACTCAATTCTGCTTTGCAGGATCTCAGATTCTTTCTCTCACTGGCAAATGTAGAAGAAACCGCTCCTCAGTCAATCACATGTCTTACAGTCATTTATCTGCTCAAACATTGAAGAGGAAAGCTGAAAAAGGAATAATCGAACGAAGTAACTCCTGCAAGCTGAAATGACTCGTCGCTTACATATCTCAAGTGATGTTGAAATATTGGCTGTACTTTTGTATTTCTTTTCTTGATGCCATCGCGTATATGTCGACACATTCAACTTGGATTTACGTAAATCCACCATAGCTGGAGCAAAAAAGAAATAAAATTGAGTGTTTTCCTTTCGGTGAGCTTTACTACATTAGGTTGTATCTAGAGTATGTTTAAGTTTTAGCAATTCGCCTTTGAGAAACTCACGATGAATCGATTTGTGGAATTCCGTATTTTAATATAAACAGTCGGAGCCAGTGCGCTGTAGTAGCGAATTTTCATGAAAATCTCTCAAATCGAATAATCCTCGAAAAGTAAAAAAAAATATCAATGAAAATAATACATTTGGTTTTATAAAATTCCGTACACAAGTTGTTTTTATAAAGTTTGGTGAATTTGCAGTTTAACTCCCGAACGATTTTCAAAACATCGACTGCTTATAGATAAAGTTTGGTGTCTTAAATGCACGCTGATGCTATTGTTACCTTTTGTTCTCTCTTATTTCCCGAGTTATTCGCATTTAAAGTTGCTTACACATTACACAGTTTTTTAACAATTTCCCAGTACGGTCCTGTCCCGTTGCATCCCCTCTCCGTCTAAACATTACATTTGACATAAAGTTTACATTGTGTATGGGAATCCCTAGAATATTCTAGAGTCATGGGACATTGTCATTAAATCTGACAGTTTACACGTCGCTTTCAGTACGGCCCTAGTACCAGTACGCGTTTGGAGGCGCTCTTATATATTCGGGTATTACGAACGTTCTTTCTGAAATTGTGCGTTCTTTACCTTGTTCTGTTCATGACCAGTGCTGTTGTAGTGGCTTATAATGTGCATGTGTGGCCCTTTTTTTAGTCGGTGACGTGTTATTTATTTTCTATGTTGTTTTTGTGATGAGGATATTGCCATGTCGTAGGCCGTTAAATTACAAGGTCACAGGGGCCGGACCTACATCATATGCTTGAGGTGGTAAAGAATCTGTTCTTTTGTGTAAATTTCGATCGTTTCGCGGTATTTGTTATGGGATGTTCTCTTTTGCTGTATATACTTTGCCACTTATATTGTAATATGGGTTTTCCGGTGATGCTTAAGTAGACTGGCCCCGTCCATGCATCGCGGCACTGCTTATTGCTCTAAGGGCCTGCCTGACCTGACCTGCGTGTAGGCCAGGAAGGTCAGGTTAGGCAGGCCCCTAGAGCAATAAGCACCGTCCGGCAGTGCCGCTCTCGCGATGCATGGACGGGACCCGTCTACTTAAGGATCTCCCCCCTCTCGCATGCATACAACCACCTTCGTTGCATAAACCACAAGAAAAATTTCTTGTTCATACCCTCTAAGAAAGTTACGGGATCTGGCATGAATAGGGGTGATGTGCAGGGTAGGCAGGGTTAAGGGGGGGTATGGCGTCAGGTTGTGAAAGAGACAGCTTTCAAGCCGTTTTCTTCGCATTTTCTACTCATATTTCCTTTTAACTGCCTACCCCGCCCAGCACCCCTTTTCACTCCTGGTCCCGTAACTTCCTTGGGGTGTGAGAACAAGAAATTTTTCTTGTGGGTTGTGCATCTAGGGGGGGTCTTAGGCACGTTTTTGGAAAAAAAATTGAAAAGCGTTCGGGAGTTAAACTGCAAATTTAGCCTCTACGTAATTCAGCTGGTGTAACCTCCCGACAAGCTTTGGTTACTCTGTCACGTAGTTCTTTTGTACACTTTTGCTTTAATATTTTCCCCATAAATGAAAATCGAGAGGAGTTACAACGGGAAATCTCGGCGGACAGAAAATTAAAGCCCTATTCCGACCTATCCACCTGTTGAAAGTTGTGATTTAGCCATTGTCTTTCACTGCATTGTGAAATGGTGCTGCATCTAGCTGAAAATACATATTGTGTCGCACTTGAGTTGAAAGTTCGTGTAATGCATCCCAAAGTTGATTGTTTGAAAACTCTATTCATAATCGGTTAGCATTCAAATAATAATTGAAAAAGTCTGGACGCATCAAGTGCGTTATGGTAGTGGATTTTCATAAAAACGTTTTAAATATCAAGTATGCGTTTTTTAAAGAAAGATGGATCAAATTTGGTTGCCAGTGTTACCTATATAGTAAAAACAATGTACCATATTTCACCAAAATAACTTGATTGTTTACAAGTGTAAAAATTTTTCCAAAATCAACTTCAAAAAACGTTTTTTCCGGCCAACGAGGCTTATAGGTTAATATCAAATTGGACTAATCAAATTTGAAGCATTTAATAAAAATTTGCTACCATAACGCACTTGTTACCTCCCGAATTTATTTTCTGACAAACATGCATTATAATTTTGTGGTCGAAATTCAATACATTAAAGATCAGCTCAGAACTGGTACGGACCAGGGGACTTCCACTATCTAATTAAAACAAAAAATTGTTTAATCTATTTGAATTGAGCCGATTTGCCTAAAAATTCGCTACAATAACGCACTTGCTGCGCCCCGAATTTTTCTTTTGTCTTTCGTTAATATTATGTATTACGTTGAGTAAAGCCTAGCTTAACATGCTAAAATGCCCCAATACCGCAAATCATTTGAATTTGATTAAACTGAAATCCTTATTTAGAGGCACACACCTAATAAATAGTGTTTTGCGAAATAGGTATTTGTATATATTAAAAGTTCTGTATTATGAAAAACAGTTACTAAAATTTACCTAAAAGAAGAAATATATAGTAAAATGATGATTTAAAAAAAGGTAACTTATTCTCAGCCGGTCACCCATCCAATTACTGACGGAGCCCGTAGTTGCTTAACTTCGGTGATCGAGCCGATGCATTCAACGCGGTATTGCTGTTGCCTGTTTGAAATCATTTATTTTAGGGATCTTAGTGAAGCGCTGCATTTACTGAAAACCACTGCCAAATCATCAGAGAATGGGTCTATTTGAAGTAAATTTTATGCAAATATTTTAGTAAAACGAAGGATGGTTGAAGCTGTAACTTAAGGCTTTGTAAAACACATTTATTATGGAAATTGCTTTACATGGACCATATCTGTTTCAGGTTCTCTCTTTAAAAATTGTAAATTTTGACGTTTCAAATTGCGACTCTGACATTTAAAGAAGAAAAGCTATAATTCAAAGTATTTTTTTCTGTAACGTTTTGGTTTTGTGCATTTCTCTGGTCATCAGTGGCAAACTTAATATATGTACTAGCGACTAACAAAATGTTACGTCTTAATTATGAAAAAAAATTCTGGACGCAGCAAGTGCGTTATGGTAGTGAATTTTCATAAAAATCTTTTTAATAACAAATATGTGTGTTTTTTTTAAGAAAGCAGGCATCAAATTTGGTTACCAGTATAACCTATATAGTAAAAACAATGTGCCGTGTTCCATTAAAATAACTTTATTGTGTGAAAATGTACAAAAATTTCCAAAAGTAAACTTAAAATGTTCCCGAAAAAACACGTGTCTTGGTCAACCTTATAGGTTAATAGCAAATTGAGCTGTTCAAATATGAAACATTTGATCAATATTCGCTACCATAACGCACTTGCTGCGTCCAGAATTTATTTTCTTACAAACATGCATTATATTTCGATGGAAAATGCAAAAATGCAATAACATAAGGCGTGTTTGATTAAAAAAAAAAAATTGTATCACCAACGACTTATGGGCCACCCTGTGATTGCAGAAATATTATTTTAAGATGTAGCTCAAGACACCCTATAATTAATATATACAAATTTTCTTCATATCTTATATAATAACGAATATATTGATCTTTATAAATTTTTTACAAAATTCGACAAAAATTATATACCATTAAATGATAAACTCTATAGCTAAGGCTACTGCCAAGCATCATAGAAAGGGTCTATGTGAAATGAATTTTCTGCAAATATTTTAGTAAAATGAAGGACAATGACGGTTGAAACTAAGACTTTAGGGTTTGTAAAACATCCTTCTTGAGACATTTTATTTCTATAGCCCGTATTAGATTTAAGTTATTTGCCTAAATGTTGCCAATTTTGACATTTTAAATCGCCACTTTGACGTTTTGAGGAAAACCCCAATTTATTTATTTTTAAATGCCTATAACTTTTTTGTCTTTTGACCTACATAGCTAAATTTTGGTAGGTAACTTACCTATAATGATGTAAACCCGCGCACCAATTTGGTTGCCCTTACTTTATTAATTCCGGAGATATAAATTTTTTTCTAAAGAAAACACAAAATTTTCCGGGAAAACCAGGGCAGATTTTCCTGACTAACGAACTCGTCCAAGCCATTTGCAAAAGGAATTTTTTCACCAAATTTAATCAAAATCGGCACATTATTTTTTGAGTTATCGGTGTGATACATATATATATATATATATATATATATATATATATATATATATATATATATATATATATATATATATATATATATATATATATATATATATATATATTTATATATATAAACATATAAAAATTGAAACTGACCCCGGATATGTTTTCTGGGGGGCCTAGTTAGCGCTCATTTGAAGAAATTTTTTCAAAATTCAAAAGTCGGGATCTCCTCATTAGTGAATTTTTTTAAAGAAAATTCACTAATAAATGACGACGATTGGCTGACAATTTACAAAATTACACCTCCGGCCGTGACAACATACTATCTGGTTCCGCACCGTGAAGGCGACCCGGTCGTACATCTCGCAATGTTTTAGTAGGCTCGCTGCCTTAGCTGTATTACTTTATAGGTGTGTTCTCTCTCTAATTAGTATAGCGCACTGACGAGCTCTAATTACAGCGAAACCGGTCTGCGTTTCTAATTATGGTGAGAATACATCTAGCCTTAAATAGATATATTCACCCAGCTCGCTCTAAAAACTGCATAAAAACCAGTTTCAGTGTATTGAGCGGGTGTCCCAGAAGTCTAATTGCTCCATGGACCATATTATTTTTAGGCACGTAAGAACTTTTTATTGACTGTATTGACTTTTATATAAATATTGTGTATAAAATAATATTGCATATCCAGTTTGCCCTGAAAAAACAACATCTTTTAAATCAAATTGCTATTGTAATTTCGAATTAAAAGCACTTCTTTTAATGGTACAGCTTTCAACTAGAATACAAAGGTATCTTTCAAATCTTACAATCCGACACGTCATTCCTTATTTAACGCGAAAGAAAAATCATGTTTCTTAACAAAAGCGGGGGTTTATAAACTAGCTTGTACAGGGTGAGCGAAACTCGATGTCCCGGCTCTATTGTAAGAAAAGGAAAAGCGATAGAAGAAATCTGAGAAGAAGTTCTTATATGCGATTAAGTAAGGTCCATTTTAAGCCGAATTTGCATATTTTTGGATATTTGGAAACTGAAGTGATGACGTCATCGTTTTTTTTTCCAGAAACATACCTATATTTTGGAATATCTAAAAATAACTATTTTTTGTGGACAAATTATGTCAAGAAAAAAAATTGTCATCTTTTTCCGTTAAAAAGTTATTTAATAATTTAACATTATAAAACACATTATATGTTACTACTTTTACCACAGCAATAAACAAAGTATGTAGGCAATCATTGCAACAAATTTTCAATGTGACCACCTCCTATTTCTAAACAATTATCCAATCTCCGCCCTACTTCTCGCACTGAAGCCTTATGAAAAATTTCTCTAGATAGTTCATCGCAAGCATTTCTGATTTTTTCATTTAAATGTTCCAAGTTGACAGATGGTGTTCTGTAAACTTTATTTTTCAAAGCCCTCCACAAGAAGAAGTCTACTGGGGTCAGGTCCGGTGATTTAGGTGGCCACTGTATCGGTCCATTTATGTTTATCCATTTTTCTCCCTAAGTTTCATTTAAATATTGTTGGACAATTATTGCTTTATGCGGTGGAGCTCCATCATGTTGGGAACACATGTTTGCCCGCAGCTGTAATGGCACATTTTCAAGCAGCATAGGACCAATCAAATGCCCGTTAATAATACCACACCAAACGCCAATTCCGAAGTGTCCTGGATTTTCAATCGGATTGACAAAATTTGGATCTTCAGCAGCCCAAATATGTTCTTTTTTTTATTGGGCTTACCGTTACTAACAAAATGGCTTTTGTCCATCCACAACACATGCTGAGAAAAAAAGCGATTGTCATTGATCAAGTTTATCATCACTTGGGCAATATAATTAATTCTTCGTTGTTGATGTTGATCTGTGTTGAAGTGTTCTAAGTTATGAAGTTTATAATCGTGATAACAATTTTCTTTCAGAATTTTTCGTACCGAACTGTATTTTAAATTCAACGCACGACAGGCTTGCCGAATCGAGTTCCTTAAATGGTCTCAAAAATATTGCAAAATAGTGGCAACAGTATTGTCATAATTGACTCTTCTAGCAATTTTTCCTCCATTTAGACAAGAAAATGCCTCGTTATTTGCACGAAAATTGCGTTCTAATCTTGCAAATACTTTTAAGCTTAGAATAATACGTTCAGAGTATCAATGAGCGTATAACTGAACTGCTCTTCTAGGGTTGTTTTGAGATTCACCATAAACTAATAACATAACGTAACAACTTTTTCGTTGTGCGTAAACATTTTTCAAAGTGAAATGACAACAAAACAATATTTGTAAACCATTAGTTTAATTGACAGATAAAACGTTGCTACTACAGATAATTGCTATTTGTTTCCAAAGGCTTGTTGTTTATATCGTGATGGTTACGTGAATTTTTTGTTATACTTTTTTCTACAAATTTGATTATCACTTTTGAACGGAAAAAGATAACAATTTTTTTTCTTTGCATAATTTGTCGAGAAAAGATAGTTCTTTTTAGATATGCCAAAATATAGGTATGTTTCTGGGCAAAAAAAATTCGAAGACGTCATTACTTCAGTTTTCAAATATCATATATATATATATATATATATATATATATATATATATATATATATATATATATATATATATATATATATATATATATATATATATATATATATAATTTCTTTTAGCTAATTTTCGTAGAACAAATTTGTTAATGCATTTTTGCATTTTTTATCGAGATATGATGCGTTTATAAGAAAAAATCTGGACGCAGTAAGGGCGTTTTGGTAGCAAATTTTCGGTAAATTTGCAGAAAAGCTGCCGAACGCTTTTCAAAAAACTGTTTTCAGAAACCTGCCTAGCCCCCCCCCCTGGATCCATAAAACCCAAGAAAAATTTCTTGCTCACACCCCCAAGGAAGTTACGGGACCAGGAGTGAATAGGGGTGCTGGGCGGGGTAGGTAGTAAAAAGGAAATATGAGGTGAAATGCGAATAAAACGGGCTTGAAAGTTGTCTTTTTCACATCTTGAAGCATTATTCCCCTTAAACCCTGCCTACCCCGCACAGCATCACCATTTCCCCCAAAAAAAATTTGTTTACACTCCCCAAGGAAGTGACAGGACCAGGAGTGAGTAAGGGTGTATAATTTTTTTTAGCTAATTTTCGTAGAACAAATTCGTTAATGCATTTTTGAATTTTTATCAAAATATGATGCGTTTGTAAGAAAAAAACTGGACGCAGTAAGTGCGCTTTGGTAGCGAATTTTCGGTAAATTTGCAGTTTAGCTCCCGAACGCTTTTCAAAACACTGTTTTCAGAAACCTGCCTAGGGCCCTCCCTAGATCCACAAACCCCAAGAAAAATTTCTTGTTTACACTCCCTAAGGAAGTTACGGGACCAGGAGTGAGTAAGGATGTATAATTTTTTGTTAGCTAATTTTTGTAGAACAAATTCGTTAATGCATTTTTGCATTTTTTATCGAAATATGATGCGTTTGTAAGAAAAAAACTGGACGCAGTAAGTGCGCTTTGGTAGCGAATTTTCGGTAAATTTGCAGTTTAGCTCCCGAACGCTTTTCAAAACACTGTTTTCAGAAACCTGCCTAGGGCTCTCCCTGGATCCACAAACCCCAAGAAAAATTTCTTGTTCACACTCCCTAAGGAAGTTACGGGACCAGGAGTGAGTAGGGATGTGTAATTTTTTTTAGATAATTTTTGTAGAACAAATTTGTTAATGGATTTTTGCATTTTTTATCGAAATATGATGCGTTTGTAAGAAAAACACTGGACGCAGTAAGTGCGTTTTGGTAGCGAATTTTCGGTAAATTTGCAGTTTAGCTCCCGAACGCTTTTCAAAAGACTGTTTTTAGAAACCTGCCTAGCACCTCCCCCCCCCCCCCCGATCCACAAACCCCAAGGAAAATTTCTTGTTCACACTCCCCCAAAGAAGTTACGGGACCAGGAGTGAGTAGGGGTGTATAATTTATTTTAGCTAATTTTTGTAGAACAAATTCGTTAATGCATTTTTTCATTTTTTTATCGAAATATGATGCGTTTGTAAGAAAAAAATCTGGACGCAGTAAGTGCGTTTTGGTAGCGAATTTTCGGCAAATTTGCAGTTTAGCTCCCGAACGTTTTTAAAAAAACTGTTTTCAGAAACCTGCCTGACCCCAAGAAAAATTTCTTGTTCACACCCCCCAAGGAAAATACGGGACCAGGAGTGAGTAGGGGTGCTAAGCGGGGTAGGTAGTACAAAGGAAATATAAGCAGAAAATTCTAATAAAGCGGGCTTGAAAACTGTGTTTTTCACATCTTGAAGCCATATCCCCCTTAAACCCTGCCTACCCCGCACAGCACCCCTATTCACTCCCAGTCCAATAACTTCCTTGGGGGGTGTGAACAATAAATTTTTCTTGTGGTTTGTGCATCCAGGTGGGGTCCTAGTAATGTTTCTGAAAAAAAATTGTTGAAAAGCGTTCGGGAGCTAATCTGCAAATTTACCGAATATTCATTAAATCCTTCAAATTTCAATAACCCAATTTGCTATTAACGTAAGCTTTGTTGGTTAGAAAACCAACATTTAAGTTTATTTTCGGAAAATGTTTGTATATTTTCAAACCATAAGTAATTTTGATAAAATATAGTACATTGTTTCTACTATATAGGCTATACCGGTAATCAGATTGAAGCCTGCTCGCATTTGCTATTAAAAACATTTTTATGGAAATTCACTTCCATAACACATTTGTTGCATTTAGACTTTTGAAAAATGTTTATATATTTTCAAACAATAAATTTATTTTGCTGAAATATGGTACATTGTTTCTACTATATAGGCAACCAAGTTTGATGCCAGCTTTCATCAAAGAAAGACATTTGCTATTAAAAATATTTTAAAGAAAATTCGCTACCATAACGCACTTGCTGCGTCCAGAGATTTCCTTATTACAGAGCCGAGACATCGAGTTTCGCTCACCCTGTACACATTGTAGCGCAATCTACATCGGTCAAACTTCGAACAGTAATTTTAATATCTAGGACCATGTTTAATTACGTTAATTTATTGTGCCACGGTACGTAATCCATTATATTAACGTACGTAATCCATTATAACGTACGTAATCCATTATATTAACAGTACAAAACAATTCGTGGATTAAACAATTCAAAATGAAGCACATGCTTCTTCCATCTTAGTTTTAAATGGAAACTCAGGTGGTGAGGTCAATAATTTTGGAGTCGCGACACACCACCCTAAACCTATTCCTCTTAAAGTCACCAGTAAAGAGTTGGAATCTCAGCTAAAACAAATCTGGTTGTTCCACAAATACACGTACGATATCCAGTAGAAGTAGAGAGGCAATAAATGTAAATAACCGGAAACGGGATCCGGTGTTTCCTGGGAGCAGTTGCCCGATGTGGAGTTAAAGTAGTGGCGGTTTCACCTCCGGCACGGAGAATGTAGGGCTCCAGAACAGGCAACACTTCCAATAAAATACAGGAAGATTTATCTGATGTGAGAGCGCCAGTCTTAGCAGTTTACATATGGTGGTGCTCTAATGTCCGGACATGGATAAATACTGGCTCCGGCTTAAACCTGCTCGGGTTAGAGGTGAAGGCCTCCAAATTGTATTACTTGCAATTTTTAACCGCTGAAAAATTGATCTGCGCCTGAAAACTTTATTACATCTTACCATTTTTTATTTCATGTATTTTAACAAGTATTAGGCAGAACAAATTACTCAATATACATTATCATACTATTCAGCAGTGAAGATTTAACAAACAGAAAAAGTCTGAACGCACCAAGTGCGTTATGGTAGTCTTTTTTATATAAAAAATGGTTTTAATCGCAAATATGTATTTGTTTTAAGAAAGGTACCAAATTTGGTTACCAGTATAACCTATGCACGATGGTCACTTTTAATGGTCGTACTATTGGCATCACCCAAACCATGAGAGATACAGAGCTGGTTAAATACAAACAAAAAAACGTGCTTGATTTTATGCTTATATATTATTTGAAAAAGAATTCTGGATATATTTTATAGTTACTGAAATATCCTGAAAAAAAAAAACGTAAATCCTGCATGCTCTTATTTTCTCGATATATTTTTTATTATCCAATCGAATGTCGCTAGAAGTGGAAGGTTTATAGAACTGGCCACAAGCTATATACCAAATAACTTACAATTTATCGAGACCTACTAGATTTTGCGTTTCCATGGCCGACTATGGTAGTTATGGTAGTGATTTTTTATAAAAATGGTTCTAATCGCAAATGTGCCTTTTATTGAAATATCATGAAAAAAACTGAAATTCTGCATGTTCTTATTTTTTCGTTCCTTTTATTGGACTTTCTTTAAAAAATTCACTAATGGGGAGATCCCGACTTTTGAATTTTGAAAAAGTTTCTTCAAGTGAGCGCGAACGAACTAGGATCGCTAGAACCCATACCCGGGGTCAGTTTCATTTTTAATAAGATTTATATATACAAGGTGGCCCACCACATACACCACGGGCTCTCACGTCTATATTTTTCGTTATTTCAAATTTATTTCAAACGGATATTGGGTAGGTTGAAAAGGACTACAACCTAAAGTTATTTTCAAATATACAGGCTGATCCAAAACAGTGTGGCATCTCAAAGTTGTGTTTTTTCTTATGGAACAGCCGGTATTTCACAACGTTTTTGAATTATATGGAAAAAGTAAGGTTCACTTACTCCAAGGATCCCACTACCCAGCTATTATGGTATCCCAGATATCTTGATTTGATTTTCGACGAATGTCAGGTTTTCGAAAAAAAAACCTTAGCTCAATTGTCAGATGATATCGTAAAAAAACTCACCAGTTTTTTATGGTGGATTTGGTACTTCATCAACTACTGTAGTCAATATTTTGCAATACCCTACAGGGCGTTCAAAAATTCAAAGCATTATTCCATTTATTTCAAATGGAATTGCCTATATTTTTTTGCAGCATTTCATAGAGAAAATAATTTCTTTTTATATGATACTAGAGTTCCCTATACACACGTTCAGTGGTTCTGGCGCTATTCACACCTTTATTATTGTTTTTGCATATATGAGAATTTTTTATTTTTAACAACAAATTTAACTTGCTTTGTTTGAAATCCAATCTGGAAACTAATACAAGGGAAGCAAATGATAAACATAATAACAGAAAAACTAAGAGTAATTATAATAAACATAGTTCTACAAATGTTCAAAGTGACGTCCACCCTGTTCAATGCATAATTGTAGCCTTTGTTCAAAGGACCACTTGACATTGAGAAACATTTGCGGCGATATTGTATTGAAAGCATTCCGTATGCGTTGTTTTATGTCGTCTTGTGTGGTCGGAGGCACTTCATATACGATATTCTTAACATGTCCCCACAAGAAAAAAATCAAGAAATGTTAGGTCTGACGATCTGGCTGGCCAGTTTTGTGAACCTGCTCGTCCTAACCATTTATCGGGAAAATGTCTACTAAGTTCTTGTCGCACTCTGTTCTGAAAATGTGCCGGAGCACCATCCAGTTGTGGCCACATTCGCCTTATAATAGATAGTGGGCCGTCTTCCAAAAGTTCAGGCAAACTTTGACGAAGAAACCTATAAAACATATCGCCATCAAGTGTCCATTGAACAAGTAAGGACCTATTACTCTTGACCCTAATATTCCACCCCACACATTAATAGATCAACGGTTCTGCCGGTTAATAATGCGGTAAAAATGTGGAATCTCATCAGCGTAGTAATGAAAATTATGTCTGTTTAACAAGTCGTTAATATGGAAAATCGATTCGTCTGTGAACAGCACATAATCGAAAAAGTGTTCATCCTCATCCAACATCTGTAATGCCCACATACAGAAATCAAGTCGTCTACTAAAGTCAGCGTCGGAAAGTTCTTGATTTAATTGTATATGGTAGGGATGAAATTTGTGTTTTCTAATTATTCTTCCAATGCTCTGCCTGCTCAACGCCGTTTCCGGACTGACTTTGCGCTGGCTTATGTGGGGATTTTCTATAAGGTATCCAATGACCGCAAACACATTTTCTTTATTTCCGGTAATTGGACTTTGTTTATTGGTCTTTTTATGTGCTACGCTTCCAGTTCTTCGAAAAACTCCTAACAATCTTTCAATACTTCTTCTCGATGGATGATTTCGTGCTGGATGTTTTTGTGCGTAAACTCGTGACGCCAGTAAACAATTTTCATGACATTCATCAATAGTTAGCATCATATCCATTCGCTACTGTATAGGTTACGTGTTTATTTCAACCACAATAATTTTAGAAATGATAACAAAAGAGAGTAGCGATATAATTAAAGAATTAGAAGTTGTGCAGTAGGTAATCACAAACAAGAATTTACAAATGTTTCAGGAATATGTACAATCAAGTAACCATATACGTTTCATTCATTTTAACAAACATGGAGCTTTTAAAGCAATTGAATGTCACTTTAGATTGGCCTACAAAATACACGCTGTTCCATTTAAAATACGGATACGTTTTCATTTCAAACACAATAATTTTATAAATGATAAAATTACAAAAGAGAGTAGCGATATAATTGAAGAATTAGAAGTTGTGCAGTAGGTAATCACCAACAAAAATTTGCTAGAATTCACAAATGTCACAGGCATATATACGATCAAGTAACCATATACGTTTCATTCATTTCAAGAAGCATGTAGGCAATCGAATATCGCTTTAGATTAGCCTATAAAATACAGCCTGTTCCATTTGAAATGAACACGATAATAAACTTGGCATGTGTAAACAATAATAAAGGCGAATAGCGCCAGAACCGCTGCACTTGGGTATAGGGAAAGCTAGTATCATATGAAAGAAAGTTATTTTCTCTATGAAATGCGACAAAAAAGTATTCGGTGTTCCATTTGAAATAAAACAAATAATCTGCTTTGGATGTGTCGATAATAAAACTTGAATTTTTGAACGTCCTGTAGACTATTGCTAAATATTGACTACAGTAGTTGATGAAGTACCAAATCCACCATCAAGCAAGTGAGTTTTTTAACGATATTATCTGACAATGGACTTAAGATTTTTTAAAGAAAATATCACATTCGCCGAAAAATCAAATTATCTGGGAAACCGTAATAGCTAGGTATAGGGCTCCTTGGAGTAAGTAAACTTATTTTTTACATAGAATTAAAAAACGTTGTCAAATACCGAGTGTTCCATAAGAAAGAACATAACTTGGAGGTGTCACACTTTTTTTGGATCATCAATCATCCTATATATATATATATATATATATATATATATATATATATATATATATATATATATATATATATATATATATATATTGTGCTGAGAATTGCTAAGGCCATATAAAGTTATAAAAACAAAAATGAAAACCCTGAAGGAAACTAGTATGACGAAGCTAAGTTTCGATTATTATTATTTCACTAAAGTAGATGGTCAGATCTACAAAATTAGAGAATCAGATTAATAATGGGGGGTAGTAGTAGTACCACTGGTCAATAGTAAGTAAAATACTTACGGTTTACACGTAATGCATATGGGTTATCTGTATATTGTATACATATCCACATCGTTCGACATATTTTACTGTACACTAAAACAGAAAACAAAATAATAACATTAAAACACAAGCACATTCACTATTATTGTTAGTCAGTGTTATTTGGAGAAGCAGTGAAAGATATATATAGCCATAATTTGTTGGAATGATCATTAAATGAGTCTTTAAAAAGTATAATTAGCAATTTGGAAAATATCTCAGTTAAAGTGAAATTAAAAGAGCCAAAAATCTATATGTAGATAGATTGAAATATTAAGCATGAAATACATACCAAAGAATTATGTTCTAAATCAATTACCTGAAGGTAATGAACAAAACAAACCCCTGTATGATGTTTTCAATATGTAAATTTAGTTTTTATTTATGTGAACAATGAACTGAAATGTACCCATATATGTGTCTGTGTTTATAAAAACAATGAACTGGAAGTTACTAAAAACAGTGTTTAGTGTTCTGGAACTTTTAAATCAAGATTGCAGCATATGAACTTAATGAATTTGTTATTGACTATAATTAGGTTAAAAAAGTAAGGTTAGGCCAAATGTCATTTTTAAGAATAAGGATTTATTTTCTACTTACTCGACGGTTTCCAAGGAGATTAGCTGTCAAACGTATTAATTAATTGGAAGAGAGAATGCCATGAACAGACAGGAAACACCAAATGTGAGATGAATTTGGGCAACATTTCCGCTTTTGTGAGGATTTTATGGTTGGTTGTTGATAAAATTGAGATGCGAGAGAGCGTCATTCTTGCTTCCCATTTTAAATGTAAATATTTTAAAGTATAAATTGTGCGAGGAAAATTCAATTTGCCGCTAAAACAAAGAAGAGACGTTACATCAAGTTTTAACGTAAGAAAGTACGAGATAAGCAGTAAATATATCAACAATACTTACATTTGAGGATACCCATTACCATTAGCGAGGAAGCCAAGGTTAGAGATTTATTTTGTTTAATGTATATCAGCTTAACAAGACAAATATTTCAATAAGAAAGACAGCCCATTCTGTCAAATATCATTTTAAACAAATGTGTTTATGGGAAATTAAGATTTCAATGCATAAAATAGAAATCTTATAGGATAATTTAACCATAGTTCAACATTGCGAATACAGAGGGAGTGCAGGTCAAGGATCCATATTTTATTAATCAGAACATTTAAATGACAGCCGAAAATTCGGGTACTAAGATTAATCATTGTAAATTGATAATATTAGTTTGACAAACGGATCCGTTTAGATTTTAAATTTGAAATTGTGCCAATAAAATTTGTTTACGAATTTTGAAACATAATTCTTTGAAACAAAATAAGATTTAATAAGGTTACCATAAATATTTGCAGGCTATATTTTTCCCTATTTTAGCAGAATTCACCACTGAGATAGCGTAAGTATATATATTAAAATATTTGAATACAATTTATTTGACATACATATATATATATATATATATATATATATATATATATATATATATATATATATATATATATATATATATAGTAGAAGGATAGGCAACCCAAATAACCATGAGATAGCTTAAATCACATAATACAAAAGTCATAAAACATTTTTATTCAGATAAAGTTTCACATTATAAAATATACAGAGTCACCCATAATACATGGTGTAAAATATCATTATCATTTTTAAATATCACTTTTCCATATAAATAAAATAAAAATTAATACCTAATATCAGTAAATATAATATAAAATAAATTAATAAAATAAATTCAAAGCCAATAATAAAATAATATATATATGTATATATATATATATATATATATATATATATATATATATATATATATATATATATATATATATATATATAGTATTAAATTTTTGTGACGGTAATAGTGTTATTTATCAAGGCTAAAACATGGAAAGAAAAAAGTTTACAATTTACTTGGAAAAAATATAAAAGTTTAAAATACTTACATATAACATGAGTTCTACTAAACTATTTATCTAATAACAAACATAAAAAGAAAACCTTTTGATGAATTTGATTGAAGTCTAATAAATGCCAAACTGACATATAAAGCTAAATATTGTTTAATTGAATTTGTTTTTTGTTTTTGTCTAGGAAATATAAAAAGGGGTTGTGATTTCTAAAATTATTATCTTTCTTTAAGTTTATTAAATTTTCGTTAAACGTAATTTCAAATTCTTCTAAACACATTCTTTTATTACTTAAGGTTTCACAGTGTAAAATAGAAACATTACTAAAATTTATATTATGGCCAGTGTCGAGATTATGTTCTGACAGAGCGCAAGTTCTTTTTTGTAAACGTATGTCACTTTTGTGCTGGGTTAACCTATCTTTAAGGACTCTGCTTGTTTGGCCAATGTATCTTAAACTACAATTATTACATGGAATACAATACACCACTCCAGACACTTTGGAAATTTCATCCTTACTTTTGAGTTTACTGAAAATGTTATTAATTGTTTTTGAATATCGAAACGTTATTTTAAAATTCGTTTCATCTTTAAATATAAACTTTAACCTATTGGAAATACTTTTAATGTATGGGATAGATATGTAAAAAAAGTTAGATGTTTCCGAACTCGAAATTATATGGATGTTATGTCTGTCAGATAAATTTGATACTGTTTGTAGAGATTGTCTTGTATTGTAATGGTGATTGTTTGAAAAATTGTATAAAAGTTTATTAAGTAGTTTGGGAGGATAAGAGTTCTTAACAAAAATATTAAAAAGTTTTCTTAAATTTTTTTCGTGGAAAGAAGGATAGCATATCTTTAATATTCTATTTTTTAAACCTAATAAAATGTTAATTTTAGTTTTAAATAAATGATCTGAATGAAAATTAATATATCTTTGAGAATTAGTTGGTTTTATATACCAATCTAAAATTATGTTGTTATCGTTTGTTCTAATTAATTTTGTATCTAGGAATGGTACACTGTTATCTGTTTCCTCTTCTAATGTAAATTTAATATATTAGTTGTAAGAAGTGAAAACCTCTAAAATGTGTGTTGTTGAATTTAGAGGAATACTACAAATAATGTCATCAACATATTTTTTTAAAAAAGGAATATTGAAATTTAATTTTGGTATACATGTTTCAAGCAAATCATCTATAACATATTGTGCAATAATTGGAGAGATACAAGCACCCATTGGAGTTCCAAAAATTTGTTTATAATATGTGTTTTCAAAAACAAAATAGCTTGAGTTAAAAATAAAATCAACTATTTCAAAAAATGTATTTTTGGAATGGATGTTTCTAGAGAAATAGAAACCCATCTTTTCTCAATGCTATCTTTAAAAAGTTGAAGTGGTATGTTAGTAAAAAGTGAAACAATATCAAGACTAACAATTACATAATTATCTGGAATTGTAACATCCTTTATAAAATCTGAAAAGTGAAAAGAGTCTCTTATGTAATAATCATTGTTTATATTGTAAGCTTTTGTTAAAATTTCAGTGATTAGTATAGCTAATTTACTATTAGGTGAATTTATGGAAGAAATAATTGGCCTTAAAGATAAAACAGGTTTATGAATTTTAGGAAGACCATAGTATTTTGGACACGTCTGATTACATATTGTTAATTTTTTAGCAATTTCTTGTGTGATAAAACTATTGGTTTTTAATTTGGAAACTATTTTATTAGCTTTTTGTTGAAAGGTGGATGTTGGGTCTGTGGTTAATTTTTTGTCATAATTTTCGTCAGAAAGTAAAGAATTGGAAAGCTCAATATACTGATCCTTATTCATAATAACTGTGACATTGCCTTTGTCAGATATTGTAACTATAAGGTTGTTATGTGATTTATATATATATATATATATATATATATATATATATATATATATATATATATATATATATATATATATATATATATCACACCGAGCACTCAAAAAATAATGGTCCAATTTTGATAAAATTTGGCACGTACCTTTGTTTTGTAAGTGAAATGGACAAGTTCGTTAGCCAGGAAAATCGAACCAGGTTTTCCGGGGAAGTTTTGGGTTTTCTTTCCGAAAAAAATTTATCTCAAAAAATAGAAAAGCTGTGGTAACCAAATTTGGTACGTAAGTTTACGATATTAAAACGAAACTGTATATATATATATATATATATATATATATATATATATATATATATATATATATATATATATATATATATATATATATATATATATATATATATATATCAATATCACACACCGTTTTTGACAAAGTTTGGCACGTACGTTACTTTTGTAAGTGGCTTGAACAAGTTCGTTAGCCAGGAATATCGAACCAGGTTTTCCAGGAAACTTTTGGGTTTTCTTTCGGAAAAAAAATTAATTAAAAAAATAGAAAAGCTATGGTAACCAAATTTGGTACGTAGGAAGTTTGGAAGTTTCGTCGACAATCTTTTTGTGAATAATTATATCCTGGCTGGTGGGTAATTAGCTTGAAGAGGTTTGTTGGCCAGGAAAATCGGACCAGTTTATTCGAGAATACGTTTATTTTCGGTACAATGTTGTACTCTTTGAAACGATAAACTTATTTTGATGAAGTATCGTACATTTTTCTACTACATATAGGTTATAATGCCAACCAAATTGGTGGCCTGATTTCATTAAAAGAGACACATTAATGAACAGTCAATACCATAACGCACCTGGTGCGTCCCCACCTTTTTAGTGCATGTTCGTAAGAAAATAAATTCGGGACTCAAGGGCGTTATGGCAGCGAATTTTTATTGAAAGTCTTAAACTTTAATGGCTCAATTTGCTATTAACACATAAGATTCGTTGGCCAGGAAATTAGTTTTTTCGGGAACATTTTAAGTATATGTTCGAAAAATTGTTGTACATTTTCAAACAGTAGAGTTATTTTCATGAAATATGGTACATTTTTTCTACTATATATATATATATATATATATATATATATATATATATATATATATATATATATATATATATATATATATATATATATATATATATATATATATATATATATATATATATATATATATATATATATATGATACTGGTAACCAAATTTGATGCCTGCTTTCTTAAAAAAACACATATTTGCTATTTAAAACATTTTAATGAAAATTCACTTTCATAACGCACTTGCTGCGTCAAGACTTTTATTTATTTATTTATATGCATTAAAATTATACAGTGAATCTTACATAGAAGGTACAAACTTGTGACTGTAATTGATGAGATTTGGTTAAAATATTAAACTGAAACATATCAAAATCCTGTTGACGCTGACATTTCTTGCTATAAAATTTCGGTGTTTCAAATTTACAATTTACTCAACAAATCTTCAGTTGTTAGCAGCTCCAATATTTCCCCTACATCCTTTGAAATTCTCAGCCATTTTACACGACAAAATAGTTTTCTTTCAACTTTAGTTTAATAACATTTTCAAACATTTTAGTCCTAAAATTGTAAGTGTGACATTATAGAAGAAATTTGGCATGTACCTTCCTTTTGTAAGTGGCTTGGATAAGTTCGTTAGCCAGGGAAATCGGACCAGGTTTTCCAGGAAAATTTTGGGTTTTCTTTCAGAGAAAATAAAGAAGTCACTTTTCTTATCATTTTAGTGAATTGTCGTAGAAAAAAATCACTAATGGGTAGATCACAACTCAACTTTTGAAAAAATTTCTTCAAATGAGCGCGTGCTAGGCCCCCTAGAGCCCACACCCGGGATCAGTATATGAATATATATATATATATATATATATATATATATATATATATATATATATATATATATATATATATATATATATATATATATATATATATATCTGTGTGTGTGTGTTTGTATGTATGTATGTATGTATGTATGTATGTATGTATGTATGTATCACACCGATAACTCAAAAAAGAATGGGCCGATTTCAATAAAACAATAAAATCTAGTGAGCGCGTTACCCTTGCAAGTGGCCTCGGATAGGGTCGTTTGCCAGGACAATCGGACTATTTGTTTGGGACAATGTTGGGTTTTCTTTCGGAAGATGTTTGAATTTACGGAAATATCAAAGCTATGCCCACCAAAATGTGTATGCAAGTTTATATTATAAAAAGTATACTACGTACCAAAACTTAGATCTGTAGATTAAAAGAAAAAATTATAGGCATTTAAAGAAAAAAATTGCGTCCCACTGATGACCAGAGAAACGTACAAAACCGAAATATTTTGTGTCGATAACAAGATCTATTGTATATTACAGACAAATGGTAAGTTGTCTGGCTCAAAAAGGCCAAGAAGTACCAGAAAATATTCCTTGAAAATTTTTCTTAAAACCTCAAAGTGGCAAGTTGAAATGTCAAGATTGGCAACTTTTGGGCAAATAACCTGAAGCGAATACTGGTTATGTAGAGAAAATGTGGCAAGAAGTGTGTGTTGCAAAACCCTAAGTTTCAGCTTCAAACGTCATTGTCCTTCATTTTACTTAAATATTGGCAGAAAATTTATTTCAAATAGACCCTTTCGCTGATGCTTTGGCGCTAGTTTTAGTTAGACAGTTTAACGGCCGGTTAGCTAATCATTGCATCAGACGACCAATCACAGACTACAATTCGGGTTTTTGCCATGATAACCAAATATTTTGGAGCTGTTATTGGTTGTGTTAAGCATTGATCAACTAACCGGCCGTTAAATATTTCATCGAGCCTTGGGAAATTGGGCATAAGAGTTTTAGCAAATTTTCGTAGAAAAAAATCGCCATCGAGGGGTCCGCGACTTTTGAATTTTGAAAAGATTTCTTCAAATGAGCGCGAACTAGGCCCCCTAGAATTAATATTCGGGGTTAGTTTCTGTTTTTATTTGTTTACATATATACAGGATGACGCATTTATACTGTGAAGCTCAATATATCCGTTATTATGCAAGATACGAGAAAAAATGTATATGTTAATTATAGCGTGTCTTGAGCTGCATCTTATAAGAAATCTTATAAAAAAATGTACAATTACAGCGTGGCCCATAAGTTGTTGGTGATACAAAATTTCTTTTCTTTTTAACCGAACACTACTTATATTATTTCATTTTTGGATTTTCATCGAAATATAGTGCATGTTAGTAAGAAAAAAATACGGGACGTAGCAAGTGCGTTTTGGTAGCAAATTTTCATTAAATGCTTCATATTTCAATGACTCAATTTGCTATTAACCGAAGGCTCGTTGGCTAGGAAACCAATTTTTTCGGGAATACTTTGTGGACATTGGTTTGGTGCAATAGATGGATGCTTTCGTTAAAAAAAGACATATTTGCTATTAAAGACCTTTCTATCAAAATTCACTTCAATAACACACTTTCTGCGTCCAGGCTTTTCTCTTTTCATCAATTAAAACTCCTTTAATAAACTGTGCCAGCAAGTAGCGCTTCCAATGGCGGGTTCTGCAGTTTTTATTCAAATGGGTGTAGACTGATCATTCACACGGGTAATCCACGGGGAATAACTAATAACAAATAAATTGGAAGCATCCAGTCCGACCTATATATCTCAACTCTTGCATAATTTTCTTGTTTCGCAAGCCTTAACAGTTGAATAACTTAGCCAATACCGGTGTTTCAGTCTCATTTACATGTACTCGAACTTTAATGGAACTTTAATTAAAATTGTTTTATTAATTAGAACGCGTCAATTCTAACACGGACCGCTCGCACCCGTATTTTAATTGGATTTTAATTCACTAAATGCACATCTTCGGTAATTTTTTGTCCAGTGAACCGTTAGAATGAATCACGTTGATTATTGAACGCTCTCCCTTTTCTTTTAACTTCGCTTTCATAGTTCATTAATATTGTAGGGCATGTAGAGTGCTGCAGTGAAAGAACAATTGACTTGGGGAAAAACGAAAGAATTCATTAAATTTAATTTGTAAATTAAACCGTAGAATCTTCATGTATTTCTGTAGCACTATGAATACGTATACCTATGGAGGGGCCTAATTGAAAAAAAATCCATACAAAATCTATTAAAACCTTAAATTTCAAACTCTATACGTTAAATTGCTGCTATAAAATTGCAGAAAGGGTCTATTTTACATATTTTTTGTATGTATATATGTAAGCCAAGGTCCAACGGCAGCAAATCCTTCTGGACTCTTGCTAAATCTATTGGGAATAATTTATGCAAGGGCACGTTCCCACCTCTTGTTTCAGGGAATGAAATTGTTTTTACTGCTCTGGGCAAGGCTGAACTTTTTGCCTGGTTGTTCGCCGGCAATTCTACTCTCAACCCACCGGCAAATGTTCAACCACCAACAGTCCCCAGTGTCGCGCATAAAATGGCGGATATCATTTTCAAAACTAAAAAGGTACGAAAGATGCTCTCTTGATACCAGGAAAGCCTTTGGCCTTGACGAGATCTCAGCAATTGTTCTCAAAAAATGCGCACCAGAACTTGCTCCTGTCCTGACTCGTCTGTTTCAGACATCTTACAATAGAGGCAAATTCCCTAGTAACTGGAAAACTGCTCGAGTACAACGCGTCCCCAAAAAAGGATCCAAAGCGCTTCCTAGCAACTACAGGCCTATTTCTCTCCTTTCAGTCGCCTCTAAAGTGATGGAAAAGTATATAAATACCGAATTACTAAATTTTCTTGAAAAACACAGTCTAATCCACGACAGCCAGTATGGATTCTGTCAGCGCAGACCAACTGCCGACCTCCTTTCCTTTGTCACCCATTCTTGGAACAATTATATGGAACTACACGGTGAATCCCAAATTGTCGCTCTAGACATATCCAAAGCATTTGACCACGTCTGGCACGCAGCGCTCCTTAATAAACTTCGGGCCTATGGCACACCACCAAAACTCTGTACCTGAACAACCGGAGCATTTCTGTTGTCGTGGATGGCCATTCCTCTAAACTTTATCCAATTAATGCAGGAGTCCCTCAAGGCCAGCTTTAGCCCCTACTTTGTTTCTTCTCCACATCAATGACCTCCTCTCTAGCACCAACCCAATTCACAGTTACACGGACGACAGCACCCTCCACTCAAATAAACAATATTCCAAGTCTCTTTAGCCCAATTAGATGAGGATCGCAGACTCATGGAGGGTTCTGTCTCTGTGGATCTCCAAAAAATATTGGACTGGGGAAGTAGAAATCTTGTACAATTCAACTCCAACAAATCTCAGTCTTGCCTTTTATCACATAAGAGGTACACCAGCCCTAGACCTATCACAGTGAACAACCAAGTTATTCAAAGTAATGAATCCCTTTCACTTGTTGCCATTTCTGTGAACCGAAATCTCAATTGGCACCAACATGTCACATCAATTGCAGAAGCGGCTCCTAAGAAATTAGGTTTCCTCTTCCGGGCTCGCAAATACTTTTCACCAGCTAATCTACATACCTTATATACTTCACTAATAAGGCCAAACCTCGAATACTGCTCCCACATCTGGGGTGCCGCTGCCGCGTCTACGCTCGCTATCCTGGACTCCATTCGGAAGAGAGCTACACGTCTCATCGGTGACCCTACCCTCACCTAAAGGCTGCCATCCCTTGCCCACCGACGTGCCGTTGGTGACATACACACACACACACACACACACACACACACACATATATATATATATATATATATATATATATATATATATATATATATATATATATATATATATATATATATATATATATATGTATATATATATATATATATATATATATATATATATATATATATCTATATATATATATCTATCTATCTATATATATATATATATATATATATATATATATATATATATATATATATATATATATATATATATATATACATATATACAGATATCTGCACGGGCACTGCTCGGAGGAGCTTTCTTCCATAGTTCCTCGCCCTGCTGCCCCCAACAGATCTACCAGGTGAACAGAGTGAATGAACCCTTTTACTATCCAGGTCACCAGACATAGAACATCTTGTTATGCCCGCTCTTTTGCCCCGAGAACTTCCAAGTTGTGGGATTCCTTGGCCGCACATGTTTTTCCTTCTCCTCCGATCCTCCAAACCTTCAAGTCCAAAATTAGCAAGTTGCCCTTTTCCTCCTTGTCGACACCCACGGTACAATAGTATTTACGCTGTGAACTCTCGTGGTGTGTTGTTGAAATAAAATAAAAAATAAAAAAGAATAGCAGCTGCTATTGAAACAAAAATGTAAGACCCTGTTAAGCATACCTTGTGCAATATTTATTGTCCAAACACCGCCTTCGTTTTGGAATGCTAGTTTGAAAATTATTTTAGCGGTTCACATCGCAATTTTTCTTGAAGATAAATAATATAATTATTAACAATTTTCTTTGATACTTTTAGGCCTTTCTGCACGAAAAACTTGGCCTTGTCTCTAATATGCAATACATTTTATTAAGCACATAGATATATTATTTTAGTGTTTTGTCCTCCAGTGCGACATATTTTTTTTTCAAATTAGATGCTTATAACTTTTTAGTGAGTTTTCGTTAAGAATTTCGGAATGAGTGAAATGCGTTTTTGCATCTTCAACTGTGAATAATTTTAAATGAGTTGATCAAACTTCCAAAAAAATTAATGTGCTGAATTCAGAAAAGAAAATGGTGTAACGCTCGACCCATTAAAATATAAGGTTTGTTATCACCACCCTTAAGGGGTTGATGTGACAAAGTTGAATTTTATGTCAAAACATGTCCCCCTCAATATTAAAATTGACGTGTTTCAGCGTTTCTTAAAAAAAATTCTCTGGCGCAAATCGGTCTGTTTCGTTTTCAATATATATATATATATATATATATATATATATATATATATATATATATATATATATATATATATATATATATATATATATATATATATATATATATATATATATATATAAAAATTGAAACTGATCCCGAATATGGGTTTTAATTTAGGGGTCCTAGTTCACGCTCATTTGCAAAAAAAAATATTTTTGAAAATTCAAAAGTCTGTATCTTCCCATTAGTGATTTTTTTTCTACGAAAATTCACTAAAAGACAAGTTTGTATCACCAAAGACTAATGGACGAGACTTAATAAATAATTAAATAATTTTAGAGGTAGCTCAAGACGCCGTATGATTAACGTATAAACCTGAAACTAACCCCAGATGTGGGTCCTAGGTAGTGATGGGTCGTTATTTAACTGTCGGTTATTTTTAAACGATTGTCGAGCCGCAACGGTAACCACCAGTTGTGGATTTATAAAAATAACAGCTTACAAAATAACGCTTTTTACACTAAACTAGAATTCGGAGTCGTAACTGTTTCAGTTCCACTGCAACTAGGTTCGATGAATAAACATCGGTTTTCATCGGCAACTGTTAAATTTAACTATTTAACGGGATGAATGGAAATGCGACTGGGAATGAAATAAATATGTATGGGTATGCTATGCAGTATAGAGCAGACCACACTTCATAACATATTACTTAACAGGAAACACGTTATTTATACTCTAGTGTGCTCACTCTCGCTCACAGCTTTGGGAATGTGGGATACTATCGATCGACTATCCAGTTCAAAATAACAGCGAAATAACTGAAGCTGTTATTTTCAACCGTTATTATGAAAAAACGTAAACGGCTTTAACTGTTAATAGAAAATAACGGTTTTTTCCATCACTAGTCCTAGGCGGCTTAGTTGGCGCTCATTTAAATATATCTTTTCAGAATTCTAGTCGCGACTATTAAACCACAAACTACTGCCAAAGCATCAAAGAAAAGGTCTATTTAAAAGGAATATTCTGCAAATTAGTAAAATGAAGGACAACGGCAGTTTAAGTAGAAACTTCAGGCTTTTTAAGAGACACTTCCGCTACGAATTCGCTAGAGAGGTGCACCATCTCTCCCCGCTTTACCCGACGCTTATTTCTAATACACTACGTACATTGTATTTTCAAATCCAGCCATACATATCTGCCTGTGTATCTGGTAAACAAATTATTGTAACTATTTACCGTCATATTAAACTTTTTTTTGTGGACTATTAAATTTTGTATGTTAACATATCTTTTACTGTAACCATAATAAATCATGGAAGTTAATAACCAACGTTTTAACCACCACTCATTAGAGCGAAGCTGAATTTCAGTAGTCAATTTATATTTTTCACTGTAAACTGATATTAATTTTATAAACAATTTTTAACTTCATAAGTCAGCGAACTGTATTTAGCTAGTACTAATTCAAATAAATGAAATATTCCTGTTTAAGCGATTATTTTCATTTCAGTTCATCAAACATTATTTTGTTTATTATGTAAAACTTCATCATCCACATTCAGTAAAAACGTTCTGAAAACAGCAAGTGCGCTATTGTAGTAAATTTTCATAGGAATTGTACACTTATGTATACAGGCTGTTTCAAAAAACATGCACCATCGCTCGTGGGGCAATTCCTTACTAAAAAATAAGAAAAAAAGTTCCTGTGCACATGGGCCTGGAAACGCATAGTTTCCAATATACAGGGAGTTGAATTTTAATTTTTTTTTTAATTTTTTATAAATAATTTCAAAACCACTGGATTGATTTTAATGAAACTTGGAACTTGAAAGTGTATTATGAAAGTGCATATTTTCAAGTGAAAATGTGCTTACAACTGCGTCAGTGGCGTGCGTACGGGGTAACTGTAAAAATTCATTTGGGGAAAAATATGTGCGCCACTGTCTTTTTCCAATTTTGATACATCAGTTATGAAGCTTATTACATAAGCCACAAAAGCTGCCTCTTGGTATTTTTTCGTTCAGGGTATCCCCTAGGAGATATGATTGATTTTATAAAAAGGGGCAAAGTACCGATTAGTCGGCGTAATAATAATAATAATAATATATGTTTACTGCAACCATAAGAATATGAAAAACAAAACATACAGTAAACATTACAGCAATAAACGTGCAAATAACTAACCTACGTAAAACTTATTGGTGATAAACATTGAAATGAATATTACAAACATTGATAAAAAATGATAAATAAAAAATAAAAATAAAAAATGAAAAAAGTAATCGTAAAGACACCATGATTTTTCCAAACTCTTGTTTTTTGTACATTACTCAATTGACTTTAATAACAAAGCTAAAGAAAATGTTGAAAGTGACCACCATTAGCGTCGTTACAATTATTTAACCTTCTGCGCAAAGATCTTCTTACTCTTCTGCAAATATTTTGATCTTCTCTAATGCTGTCAAATGCATATTCTATTCTTCCCAACAATTCTTCTCGTGTATTTACTGGTGTTTTATACACTATTTCTTTTAAATGACCCCACAAATAAAAATCGAGAGGATTCAGGTCCGGAGATCGAGGTGGCCATGACACCGGACCTCCACGACCAATCCATCGGTGACCGTATGTGTTGGCTAAATATGTTCTTACAACTGCTGCAAAATGTGCGGGCGCACCATCATGCTGGAACCACATTGTACCATTTCTCATAAAAAGCGGTAGTAACAACGGCAAATCATTTTGTAAAAAGTTTAATTATGATTCATGGTCAAGACGATTCGGTAGAACAACAGGACCAATTATGTGATTTTCAATAATAGCGGCCCAAATATTGATGGAAAATTGATACTGCGATTTTGCAACTCTTAGAGAGTGTGGGTTTTCATCGGCCCATGTATGTAAATTGTGAAAATTTACGATACCTTTTCGCGTAAATGACGCCTCATCAGTAAATAGTACACGTTTAGAAAAATGTTTGTCGTGCCTAAGTTTGTTTAAGAACCACTGACAAAACATTACCCTTGGTTGAAAGTCTCTAGGTAGAAGTTCTTGGACACGTGTGAAATGATAGGGATATAAACTTTGATCCTTCAGAGTTCTGTGAACTGATGATGCCGAAATATTACCCAGTTCGGTGGCAATAATTCTCGTACTTGTACTAGGATCACGTTCAACTCTATTTAATATTGCCTCTTCAACTAGTACAGTTCGGCGGTATCTTCTGCGTCCAGAGTCAGCTTTTAAAGGTTTTAAAGAACCAGCTTCTCTCAAATGTGTTACAATACGTGGGAAAATATTTTTGTCAGGAATTTTTCTTTGCGGATAAGTTTCCTGATAAACTCGCACAGCTTGTCTAGCATTTTGATTTGTTTGTCCATAAATTAACAACATATCAGTCAAATCCGCTGAAGTGTACTTAATGAAAACCATCTTGAGAGGAGGAAATAATATTAATGAGCAGCTCAGTATCAACAAATAACTAAAAACGAAAATACTGCACCGTATCAAAATTTAAAGAATAGCACGAAAACTCTTTTGACGCCTACAAAGCACTTCAAAATTGTAGAATTTAGAGAACTGTCAAAAATTATAGTTTCATGGCACTTTACGATTACTGTTTTCATTACTCCAACGAATCGGTATTTTGCCCCTTTTTATATAATTAATCATATCTCCTAGGGGATACCCTGAACGAAAAAATACCAAGAGGCAGCTTTTGTGGCTTATGTAATAAGCTTCATAACTGATGTATCAAAATTGGAAAAAGACAGTGGCGCACATATTTTTTCCCCAAATGAATTTTTACAGTTACCCCGTACGCACGCCACTGACGCAGTTGTAAGCAGATTTTCACTTCAAAATATGCACTTTCATAATACACTTTCAAGTTCCAAGTTTCATTAAAATCAATCCAGTGGTTTTGAAATTATTTATAAAAAATTAAAAAAAAATAAAATTCAACTCCCTGTATATTGGAAACTATGCGTTTCCGGGCCCATGTGCACAGGAACTTTTTTTCTTATTTTTTAGTAAGGAATTGCCCCACGAGCGATGGTGCATGTTTTTTGAAACAGCCTGTATAATATGGCATAATGGGACTGTACTATTTTATTATTAATTAATTAATTAATTTTAAATGGAACTTGGAGATCGGTTTTAGATTTCCTAGTTCGTTCCTATTTGAAGAACTTTTTTGAAAGTTGTACATAGATAGCCCTCTACAGTAAAACCTCCCAATAGCGGCCACCATCGGGGAACATAAAACTAGCCGTTATACAGAGGTGGCCGCTATTCAGAGGTTTGCCTTTAATGAATATACTTATGTAGATACTACGGTTAATATATGTGTATAATATAGGTTGTTTACTATAGGGAACTTATTATGAAGTTTTTAACATTTTTAGAAGGAAAAAAAAACAACACTTAATTTGTAAATCACAAACTGTTATTTACATACTGCAATTAATATGTAGGTAGAGGTACAGTTATTAATAACATTTTACGGAACAACGACAAAAATTAGGTTTAAATTGAAACATGCACAATTTATTTTAAACTTTTTTGACATATTTCATGATAGATTGCTGTTTCATATTCCTGATTTTATTTTTATAATTCTCTGATTCACATTTAATTAACATTTTTGAAATATTTGTAGCTAACTCACCGTTATATGAACGCACAAAAAAAACTTTCTAAGTCTCGTAATTTTAGGCAAGCTTCGGATAAACTTGAAGTTGTAGATACAGATGCAACACAATCAGATTCTTCACATTCACTATCAGAATTGGTGGACTGCACGTTCGTATTTTCACGTCTTTCTTCAATACAATCGGTGATTGTTAGTTCGGGACTTTCGGTTAAAATATTATCATCAACTGCTGCAAAGTGTCTTAAGCTTGAAAATGGGTTAGTCAATTTGGGAAATAATTGCGCCAAGGGAATGTCATCTTCTTCATGAGCAATGTTTTCTAATTCCTGCTTATTCTGTAAAAATCCAGCTTTGCAGAAACATTTGCTAATAGTGTCCTTTGAGACCTTTTTCCAGGCAGCAGCTATCCATATCAAAGCATTGGTAATGGTGATGTGTTTATCGAATTCTTGAACTAAATCACTGGCAATTAACGTTCACAGTCTTTTAACCAGTAAACCTCTATAAATCATTTTGAACTTTTGAATTATACCTTGATTTAAAGGTTGACAGTGGGATGTTGTATTCGGCGGAAGAAAAATTATCTTTACGTTTTCCAGGATCTTGGTGTGCGAAGTTGCATTGTCTAAAAATAGCACTACTTTTCTGTTGAGTCTTTTCATTTTCTTGTTAAATTTATGAAGCCATGCTGTCATTATATCTGTTGTCATCCAAGCCTTTTTGTTTTATACCCACTCCAGTGGCAATGCGCTAATATTTTCACCCTTAAAACAACGTGGATTCTTGCTTTTGCCAATAATTAGAGGTTCTTCTTTTTCACCCAGCATATTAGCACAAAATAGAATTGTCAGTCGTTGTTTAGCCATTTTTCTTTCAGCACACTTGTCGTTCTTTAAAGCAAAGGTTTTTGATGGTGTCGCGCGGTAATAAAGACCTGTTTCATCTGCATTAAAAATGTCTCTTGGGCAATAAGCTTTTAAGATTGATGGCAATGTTAATTTCCAATTTTCTACATCCGTGATGTTAACGTCAGCTGACTCACCACAAATTGCTTTGAAGCAAATACTATGTCTTTGGCAATTTTTTTCTAGCCACCCGTTTGATCCTTTGAAATTGGTCAGATTTAAATTCTGCGCCGCTTCTAATGCTCTTTGTTGAATTAAAGGTCCTGATACAGGTACATTTTTATTTCGAACTTTGCAAAACCAGTTATACACCACTTGATCAACAGCACTACCCTTAGTTTTTGGAAATTTTCTCCTCTGTTCCACGTTAGCACCTTGTTCACAAAGTTTTTTTATATCACTTTTATTCTTTAAAATGTCATTTATCTGAGTTTTTCCAACACCCAACTTTTCCGCCAATTTTCTTGAACTGAACCACTATCAGTAATGATTTCAATTTTTTTTTTACAGCTTCTTTTCACCGACATATTGAGTTGTTGATAAGCAGAAGGATCTAACTTAACTGATTATTCAGTTAGGTTTGCGTTTCCTTTCACTTCACAGAACATTTTACCGTTAGTAGAGGCCTCTAATATATAAACTAGACATTAAAATTTATTCAATTCTTAAAGTGCACTGGTTGTCGTTTCTTGGAAGTTGCTGTTCTTGTACCTATTATTTGACGAATGCGGCGCAGTGGTCATAAATCACCCGACGTGTTTTTTTTTATCACTCGATCTTCCGACGGACCATTCTCAGGTTCGGCGTCGAGGGTGATTTGTTGATGACCGTTATATAGAGGTAAATTTACTAAAATAAGTATTACAAATTTTTATAGAAATTGTCCGTGGCCGTTGCATAGAGGTGGCCGCTATAAAGAGGTTAGTTAATACACAAATGTCATAAGAACCATTTTCTGCGTTTACATTTGGCCGGTATATAGAGGGGGTCGCTTTATAGAGATGGCCGTTAACGGAGGTTTTACTGTAGTATCATAACAATTTTTTAAATTATGTGCTCTTTTGAGGAAAAAACTTTGGATATGTAAAACTCAATTGTCTATGAAGATAGAAAATTAAAATTTGGTATATGTACAAAAAGTCTGGACGCAGCAAGTGCGCATGGTGCTGAATTTTCATAAAAATGTTTTTATAAGCAAATATGTGTGTTTGTTTTTAAAGCAAGTAGGCATCAAATTTGGTTACCAGTATATAATAGTAGAAACAAAGTGCCATGTTTCATCAAAATAACTTAATTGTTTGAAAATGTACAAAAATTGCCGAAAGTAAACTTAAAGCGTTCCCGAAAAACTGGTTTCTTGGGCAACCTTATAGGTTAATAGCAAATTGAGCTGTTCAAATTTCAAGCATTTAATGAAAAGTCGCTACCATAACGCACTTGCTGGGTACCGAATTTCTTTTCTTACAAACATGCATTATATTTCGATGAAAAATGCAAAACTGCAATAACATAAGGCGTGTTCGATTTAAAAAAAAAAAAGAAGAAAATTTGTGTCACCAATAACTTATGGGCCAGCCTGTGATTGTAAAAATATTTTTTAAGATGTAGCTCAAGACACCCCATAATTAATCAGGATTCCCACTCGTCTGGAAAACAGGGAAAACCGGAAAAAATCTGGGAATTTGTAGAAGGAAGAATTTTGTCAGGGAAAAATTGAGAAAAATTGTGATCATTGACTCACAGTCAGGAAATTTTGTCCATGTCAGGGAAAAGTTATTTGTTTCTGTTTTATGATAGATAATTAAAACACAATGATAGGTGCATATTTGTAAAGTAGCATTTTCGTTTCTTTCTAAGGAAATTGGACTATGTTTTATAAATGTAAATTTGAAGAAGTGTGTTTTCCGCCATAAGGCGAAGACCTACTGTATTCTCTGGTAGTGTGTTACACATTTTGGGGGTAGATGTAGAGTATCAATGTCAGGGAAATAGGTTTAGGCATGTCGGGGAAATTTATATGGTGGTTTTAGTGGGAACCCTGTTAATGTATACAATTTTTTTTCGTCTCTTGTATAATAACGGATATATTGAGCTTTACTGATTTTTACGAAAATTCGTTAAAGATGATACCATTAAACGATAAACTCTATAGGTAAGAGAACTGCCAAAGCATCATAGAAAGGGTCTATTTGAAATGAATTTTCTGGAAATATTAGAGTAAAGTGAAAGACAATGACGGTTGAAGCTAAGACTTCAGGCTTGGTAAAACGTTCTTCTTGAGACATTTTCTTTCCATAGCTCGTGTTAGTTTCAGGTTCTTTGCCTAAATGTTGCCAATTTTGACTTTTAAATCGCGACTTTGGCGTTTTGAGGAAAACCCCATTTTTTTGTCTTTAAATGCCTATAACTTCTTTATCTTTTAACCTACAGAGCTAAATTTTGGTAAGTAATTTACATATAATGATATAAACCCGCTTATTAAATTTGGTTGCACTTTCCGGAGATATAATTTTTGTTCGAAAAACAACACAAAATTTGCCGGGAAAACTGCGCATATTTTCCTGGCAAACGAACTTATCCAAGCCACTTGCAAAAGGAAGGTATTCATCAAATTTAATCAAAATCGGCTCATTATTTTTGAGTTATCGGTGTGATATATATAGCGCTCATTTAAAGAAATTAGTGAATTTTTTTAAAGAAAATTCACTAAGAGACGCTTTCTCTGATGCTTTGGCATTAGTCTTAGCTATAGAGTTTATCGTTTAATGGTATATAGTTATTATGGAATTTTCGTAAGAAATCAATAAAGTTCAATATATCCATTTTAAAACAAAATACGAAAAAAATGTGTACCTCAATCATGAGCTTCATTTTAAAAAATATTCCTACAATCACAGGGTGGCCCATAAGTCGTTGGTGATCCAAATTTTTTTTTTTCTTTTATTCGTACACGCCTTATAATATTGCATTTTTGCATGTTTGTAGGAAAAGAAATTCGTGACGCAGCAAGTGCGTTATGGTAGAGAATTTTCATTAAATGCTTCAAATGTGAATTGATCAATTTACTTTTAACCTATAAGGTTTGCTTGCGAAGAAACCAGTTGTTTCGAGAACATTTTTGGTTTATTTTCGGAAACTTTATGCACATTTTCAAGCAGTAAAGTTCATTTTTAACGTCGGTCTATTTCCGCACCTATGGCCAATGACCGAGCCAGGGAACAGTCTCACCTCACTATTGTGGAAAATTTTCCGAACCCCAGCCATTCTGTAAGGATGGGACGGGTTTTTAACGTGCCCAACGTCACATGGACACCGGGACCGACGGCTTATTGCCCTCTCCAATGGGCGGAACGTGCAGACCTGCAACTTGCTCAGATACAATGCCAGAACCTCAGTTGATGTTAATGTTACAGTATGTACTGAAAATGTGAAAGGAGAACCGTGGGAGCGAAGCCGGTACCCTTCGGTTCAGAGGCACACGAAACAATAATGTTATGTTGATGATATATGGTACATTGTTTCGCCTATAGAGGTTATACTGGTGAGCATATTTGATGCCGGTTTTCTTAAAAAAAAACACATATTTGCTATTAAAAACTTTTTTATGAAAACTCACTACCGTGGCGCACTTGCTGCGTCCAGACTTTTAGCGATTTTTTTTTAATTCGCTAATGACGAGATCTGTGTTTATTTATATATATATATATATATATATATATATATATATATATATATATATATATATATATATATATATATCCGACCGATAACTAAAAAATAATGGACCGATCTTGATCAAATTTGGTGAGCACCTTCCTTTTGCGAGTGGCTTGGACAAGTTCGTTAGCCAGGAAAATCGGACCAGGTTTTCCCGGGAAATTTTGTGTTTCCTTTCAAAAAATATCCGTAAATAACAAAGTAAGGGCAACCAAATTTGGTACGCGTGTTTGTATTATAAAGAGTAAACTCAGTACCAAAATTTAGGCTCTAGCTTTAAAGACAACGAAGTTATGAGCAGTTTTGGAGTTTTCCTCAAAACGTCAAACTCGCAATTTTAAACGTCAAAATTGGCAATTTTTAGGCAAAGAACGTGAAACAAATACCGATTGTGAAAAGAAAATGTTGCAAGAAAAGTGTTCTGCGAACGCTTAAGTTTCATATTCAACCGTCATTGCACTTCATTTTGCTAAAATATTTACAAAATATTCATTTCAAATAGACCTTTTTTTGATGCTTTGGCTGTCGGTTTAGTTAGGATGCTTTTTTGGATATTTATTTGTAGGTTTAGTGAAGCTTATGGTTTAATGGTCTATAATTTTTTAAGCTAATTTTCGTAGAACAAATTCGTTAATGCATTTTTGATATTTTATTAAGTGTGGGTGAGAATCCTCATGTTGCATCTCGATCAATTGCAGCATGAAATTTTTCAGCGATCAGTAATACGTGCATTAAAATAAGAAAATTACCTTCCTTACAAACTACAGCTGCTGCAAGAACTTAATGAGGATAACCCTGGCCGACGAATGCATTTTTGTGAAATAATGCACGATTTCTGCAACAGTGAACCAAACTTTATTCGCCGAAATTTTTTTCGGGCGAAGTATCATTTTGGCTAATTAAGCAGTGATAAAACAAACTTACAGATATTGCAAAAGAGAGAATCCTCACTGGATGATTGAAGCACATACACAACACCCAGTTACACTTGGAGAACCCAAACCACCACAACACATCCTTTTAAAGTCCTGCCGAACGTTTGACTAACAAGGTTAGCGTCATGTTTTTAACAAACTGTTTTTAACAAACATTGGTTCGCACTGTCGATGGAGTGTTAACGTTCAGCGAGGTATCATAGGCGATCATGTTATAGGTCCCTATTTCTTTGATATAACCTTGAATAGAAGGATATTTTTTGATGTTCCACAGCGAGACTTTGGTTACTCCTCGATAATGCTTCACTTGTTATTCAAAGAAAATGTGGCTCCAACTGGATGGTGCACCTGCTGATTTTTTAATTGGAGTAAGAAACTATCTTAATAGACATTTTCGGAATAGATGGGAGTGAACACAATTGGCCCTACAGGTCGCCATATTTGACCCCTATTGAATTTTTTCAATGTGGTTACAGAAAAATATTGTATACACTACTCCTATCACTCCAGAAGATATGAAATTAAGAATCGCCAACACTTTTGCCTACATTACACCAAACATTCTGATTTTTTTTTAATGTCTTTAAGATATAATTGTTGTTTGTATGGAGCATAGTTTTATGATTTGTTTGTTATTGTTTATTACCTTTGTCATTTCGTTACATACATGTTTAATTTAGTTGATTGTGTTTTGAAACAAAATAATTACGTTGGAAGATTTTCGTTTTAATGTGAAAATGGCATTTACAACCATAAAAGTATGATTAGCATGAATTGCAATGGGAACGCTAGTGTCGTATGGAAGGGAGTTACTTTTTCTACAAGATGGATCAACAAAATACAGGGTGTTCAATTTTACATAAACAAGATAATCTACTTTGAGTGTGCCAATAATTGAATTTGAATTTTTCAACACCCTGTAAATTATTGCGAAGTATTCACTACAGTGGTTGATGGAGTAAGAAGTCCATCGTCACAGGCTAGTGAATTTTCCTTTCGATTTTGCCTTATATGGCAGATGAGATCTTTTTTTCTAAAACCTCATAATAATCGAAAAATCAAGATATCTGACAAACGGCATTAGATAGATATATAGATGATTTAGGAAAGTGGGCATTATTCCGCAGAGTGTGAAATTGTTATCCAATGCATGGTGTTCCATAAGAAAAAACATAACTTTGAGGTGTCACCCTGTATCAGTATGCTTAATTTTAAATTGTAGCCCTTCTTGACCTGCATATCCTACGCCATTAAACATTCAATATAAAGATATGTATAGAGGTGAGTCTCCGTGCCGTTAGTTGTAGGACATATGTATGTATGTATGTATATGTATATATATATATATATATATATATATATATATATATATATATATATATATATATATATTGCTATAGATAGCAAATAATAGAAAAGAATATACGAAATTTTAATGGGAAAACGGGAAATTTATACATCCTAGTTTATATAAAATAAATGTATACACCCTAATGTAGCAACGAAAGAGTGTAGCATGAGATGTCAACGCCCGACATGAATGCCAGTGACCCATGTAGCAACCCTCGATGTTAAGTTTCATTCCAGTAATAAAAAAACAATTATATTCTAGAAATATCCGTAAAGAAACCAAGAGCAATGCTTCAGTTTGTGTAGGGAGAATGAGATTGTAGCTAATAAATGCAATTCTGTTGATTTATTGTGTGTAAAAATAGGTATGACCAAGCTACCTAAAGGCTCGTTCTATTAAAAGAGCAGAGGATTGTTGTAAAAACAAAACTTTATGTAGTATTAAGGCATATGTGCGCGCAAGAAAAAAAACGTAAAAAGACACTAAAGGTGTGACGGAAAGCTCAAACACAGGTGGCTTGATGAACAATAGCGTTTTTTTCACCTGTAAGAAAGTTAATAAAAGCAAGAGTCCGGGAGTGTCTGGGGTCTTTTCATCAAGTGAATTCATCGGCATCATTTCACCAGATCATGTGATCATCGTCATCATTATGTAAGTTGACATAAGAGATTCCAGAGTGCATCGAAGGGAGATTATAAAAAAACCTCCAGAGTGCTACGAATATGGAATATATCACAACATGTTAATAAATTAAATCCGTTAATAATCAATAAATGGGCAGTAAAATATGGCATGGACAAATTAGAAAAATAATAATAATTAATAATGGACAGTAATAATGGAAAAACAATATATAATCCAATGGAAACTGTTTCAGTAAGTGTTTTCTTTTCCTAAATTGATCAGTGCGGTTTGAATTTCACCATTTTAACAGCACCAATTAAAGATTGAGTGCCAATAAATTTCAATAAGCAAAAATTTGCTTGAAATGAACAGAAAGAGACTGTGATCTCTGTAGAATTGTCGATGTATATTGCTTATGTTATATCAATGTTTAACCGGTAATTGTGTAATTATTTATAATGTTACCTGAATGTTTTAATAGGATTTTTCAATTTATGTTTATGTAATGAATGCTTTAAATGTTTCTGTTTGTATTTAATGTGTGTCACCTAGACACCGTAAAATTTGTGTAATGAATTAAATGGAATGTATAACAGATTGTAATTAACCAGAAGTATTGTTTTTCGTCAATAATTAATCAGTAAAATTGTTGTATAGCCATCTGTGCAAAGCGAAATTAATTTTTGATCAAGTAAAAATCAATAAATGAATTTAAATAGCACATATTAATGAATTTTAATTAGTAGAAGCTAGCTGTAATTATAATGAACCCAACCTGATGATTAAGATATATGTTCTCAGCTCTAAAATAAATATTTGCAGGTATACTAAAATAAATACCATAGCAATATATATATATATATATATATATATATATATATATATATATATATATATATATATATATATATATATATATATATATATAATGAAGAGGAATATAAGAAAACCATAAAACAGTGAACTGTATATAGTTCACTGCCATTTAAGGATGATAGGTATAAGACTACCTTATCCTTATTGAGTCATTTAAGAGAAAGGACATAGAAACACCGCATAAAGTCCAACACAGAAATCCGTGTGCACAAGAATCTGGACGGTAAGGAGAGCTTAACTGTAGAATTACCTTTTATATATATATATATATATATATATATATATATATATATATATATATATATATATATATATATATATATATATATATATATATATACACAATGATATCTTATTTGTTACCGTAACACTTGCTGCAGGTGGGATCTCCTCATTCGCGAATTTTCGTAGAAAAAAATTCGCTTTTAGAGAGGTCCGATAACACGCACTGCTGTTCTTCAAGTAACAAAAAATCCCGTAGAAAATATTCGATCAAAGAGTATCATCCTAAGATATATCTTCTCAACAATAAACATGTTCAAACTTCTTAACTTCTGCAAACAGCTATAAGTATAAGTAATTTATGTAGTGATCAAGAAGTGACATAATAAGATGGGTTGGGGCAATTGAGGCGTGCGAGGTCTCGGGGCGACATCTCACTAGCAGAGCCGTACACAATCTAGACTCTGGTTCCCTTTCAGCTTCAGCGGGCTTCGCCTTGCTCTATATTGAAAATATCGGGATAAGTTATTTCAGAACTTTAAATTGGATCGCAGTTTCCTAACACGATTTCTTGATTTTCACTGGGAGTTTTGTTAATATTTCAAAGACGTCTTTGAGGATCCGTCAAGCATGTGAAAAGTGAGCGGTGGATGTTGCTCAGATTGACGAGAAACATGTATAATTAGGTAAAGATGGTGGAGGAGGCATGTACAGCAAATGTTATTCTACTTAGAATATTTTTTTCTTCTGATCTCTTCAAATTAGCGCAAACTAGGATACATATATATATATATATATATATATATATATATATATATATATATATATATATATATATATATATATATATATATATATATATATATATATATATATATATATATATATATATATATATATATATATATATATATATATATATATATATATATATATATATCGCTTACCTTAAGAGCTAGCCGAAGAAACTTTGAACAATTTTTTTTGTGATTATCTAGGCTATACCGGAAAATATATTCAGCTTTGCGGAGATTCCGGTTTAACCATAGCTATAAACTTCGTTGTTTCAAATGGAATATTATACTTTCATTACATTTTTGGATAGACATTAAAAAATAAGTGTGACTTTGTGTAGCATTTTCTATAGCCATGTTTGATATTTGTGAAAATATTAAGACTTCTTTTTTTTTTTAGCTGCGATTTTTATGTTACTTCAAATGTATGCTCTGAGCTGAATTTTGAGTTCTGTAAATTCGAAATATCAATAGACGACATTCAACGATTTCAAATAGTTGAAAAATTATTTATCATCATTGTGCAGAATGTATTTTTTTGGGGTTACAACATACCTAACTTTTAAGTGGCAAAACTTATATTTTTATATAGAAGACCCTATTTTAGTGTATTTTCTTTTAAAAAAATTCACTAATGAGGAGATCCCTTCAAACGACCGCGAACTAGGCCCCTTAGAACCCAATATCCAGGGTCAGTTCCAATTTATATATATATATATATATATATATATATATATATATATATATATATATATATATATATATATATATGTATCACACCGATAACTCAAAAAATGATAGTCCAATTTTGATCAAATTTGGCACATACTTTCCTTTTGCAAGTGGCTTGGATACGTTCGTTAGTCAGGAAAATCGGCCCAGCTTTCCCAGAAAATTTTGTGTTTTCTTTCGAAACAAATTTATATCTCTGGAAATAACAAAGTGAGGGCAACCAAATTTGGGACGCTGGTTTCTGTCATAAAGAGTATCCTATGTACCAAGATTCAGATCCCTATCTTAAAAGAAAAAAGTTAGAGGTAAATTAATTTTCAATTAATTAAATCTGATTCAAGAAAGTTCAAACGTCAAAATTGATTGATCAGAATGTGAGTGAAAAATACTACAAGAAAAGACTAACAAGCTCCTAACTATGTGTCTAAGTCGACGTTTTCCTTGATTTCGTTAAGATATAAGCAAAAAATCCATTGTAAATCAAATTGGTTTTGTATGAATTCTAAAACCTTGAACAATGGGATATACGTACTAGTAAATGCATGTAGTGCGTAGCTCAGTGGGCTAGGTACCGGTAAATCTTATAATCGACTCCCGCATGACGAGTTCTAATCCTAGTTAGTGACTACTTTTTATCAATGTTTTTTAGTCACATTTCACTTTACAGTTATCTAATCCGATTGTTGTTTTTCTGTAGAATTTTTTAGCGAGTTTTTGTATACAAAATAATTTGATAAAGAGAACTTGAAAGTTTTAAAACTTAATAAACATTGAATAGCATATCTGGTTTTTTGTTCTTGCCCTAACTTAGTGAAACCATTTTATATTTAATACAGTCGTAGGCTTTTCTCGTGGGCTCACAAGTGCTTGTTTTAGGGAATTTTCTTTAAAAAAATCACTAACGAGGAGATCCCGACTTTTGAATTAAAAAAAATATTCTCCATATGAGCGCGAACTAGGCCCCTTAGAACCCATATTCAGGGTCAATTTCAATTTTATATATATATATATATATATATATATATATATATATATATATATATATATATATATATATATATATATATATATATATATATATATATAAAGGGTAAACAATTTAAAAAATTTTGGCCTGTAAGTTTTAAGTCAAAAAAGTCAGAGGCAGAAAAAAAAATTGGGGTTTTCCTCAAAACGTAAAAAGTCGCGATTTGAAACGTCAAAATTGGCAACATTTAGGCAAAGAACCTGAAAGAAATATGGATTGTGTAAAGAGCGTTCTGCAAACCCAAGTTTCAGCTTCCACCATCATTGCCCTTCCTTTTACTAAAATATTTCCAGAAAATTCATTTCAAAAGACCCTTTCTCTGATGCTTTGGCAGTAGTTTTAGTTAAGTTTATGGTTAAACGGTCCATAACGTTTAGCTAATTTTCGTAGAAAGCTTCGTTACTGAGGAGACCGCGGCTTTTGAATTCTAAAAAGATTTCTTCAAATGAGCGCAAACTAGGCCCCCTACAGGGTGGCGCATTTCTACGGTATAGATAAATATAATTGTTATTATGCAAGGTACGAGGAAAAATTGTATACATTACCTATAGGGTGTCTTGAGTTGCATCTTATAAAATTATTTTGACAATCATAGGTTGGTCCGTAAGTCGTGGGCGACACCAAAATTGTTTTTTGAACATTCCTTATTGCATTTTTGCATTTTTCATCGAAATATGGTGTATGTTTGTAAATAGAAATCGAGACGCAGTAAGTGCGTTTTGGTAGCGAATTTTCATTAAATGCTTTAAAATTTAATAACGCAATTCGCTATTAAGCTAACTATGTCAAATCTCAAGGTCCTTCGTGCGCCCAATGTGCTTATAAAGGGGTAAAAAGTTTTTTCTTCACTCCATAAATAAAACTACTACCAAAGCATCAAAGAGAGGTTCTAGTTGGAATGAATTTTCTAGAAATATTTTAGTAAAATGAAGAACCATGACGGTTGAACCTGAAACTTAAGGATTTGTAAAACACACTTTTCTCCACATAACCCGTATTCGTTCCAAGTTCTTTACCCAACAGTTGCCAATTTTGACGTTTCAAATCGCGACTTTGACGTTTAAGAGGAAAAACTATAAAATTAGCATTTCTTGACCTTCTTGCGCCAAAAAAATGTAATTTTTTGTTTTTTTTGCGTTTTTCTGGCCATCAGTGGCACCCTACATTTTTTTAATTGCTCACAACTTTTTTTCTTTCAACCTAGAGATCTAAATTTTGGTACTTAGTATACATTTTATTATAAAATTGAAACTGACCCCGTTATGGCTAGAGGACATTTGAAGAATTTTTTTGAAAATTCAGTAATCGCCATCTCCTCATTAATGAATTTTTTTTAAAGAAAATTCACTAAAAGATACCTATACATAGAAAATGTACTTGGTGCACCCTATATACATTGTATTGGATCGAGTGTTCAATTGAACGCTATAAAACCGAGAAAGGTTTAGTTGCTGACGAGACTAGTCCTGGAAACTAATAATATTTTTATATTTTTACTTTAAGTTACTAAGTGACCGATATCAGCGTCTTACGTTTTATAGTTGGACACACCACGGAAAGGAAAGTGTCTTTTTTACGTCTCATCGAGTGATCTGAGATCTTGAAGCTGGAGACTGTCGATGTTTACCGACTTCGTATCACCTTGTTGACCCTTACAGATGATTGGCAACTGTTAGCACAGAATTTTTATAGGGTCCAAATTAAACTTTTGCAACTTTATAATCGAAAAATATTTATTTAGCGAACTCGGCTAATAAAGTTTTATCGCCTTCCAATTTCGCTGAACTGTTAGCGTTTCATTTCTGCTTATTTTTCAGCTTCAATGTTAAAAGTGTTATGTCTGTTTGTTGACAAATTAGCAGGTAAACTTTCTGTGGGTAAGGTCAATATTTTAGAATCAGGTTCAGAAAGGAGCGTGCCGAGTGCCTTAGTTAACAATTTTATAATATTTTAGATGTCGGAATTAAATAAATGACATTTTAGCGAGTTTTCGTTATATGTAGATATGCACATATGTGTTTATATATATATATATATATATATATATATATATATATATATATATATATATATATATATATATATATATATATATATATATATATATATATATATAGTGATGTGGGGAGCAACTCTTATGTTGCCACATGTATACCCACACGTATATATAGATTTACACAATTTTACATTTAAAGCCAACAAAAAGATGTAAATACACTCATATGGACCACACAGACACAAAGACCTAAGGAAAACATACTGTTGGTATATTATAATACCTTGTAAAAATTAAAAAAAAGATAAATCTAATTAACCCAAGTATGTATATGAACATGGAAGCAAAAATTGATGTATATGAATGAGTGTAATTTTAAGGAATGAAGTGTGTATATATATATATATATATATATATATATATATATATATATATATATATATATATATATATATATATAAGGTGCCCATTTAACCGGACTAGATAAGAACGAAAGTATAACAAGACAATTAGAAAACAGGACTAAATATGAACTGTGCAATTTGTTCAACAAACCAGGAAAATAATATTAATAATGTATAGTAGATAAGTTTGGTTTTGACAGATGTCAATTTTAGGTTAAGTGAGTTTGATGTTTCATAGATTAAGAAATAGTTTGTAGGAATTTTTAAACAGATCATTAATTATGAGCTGTCAAGCCGACAGTGAATTAGGTTAAGGAAAACTATCAGAAAACTAAATCTTGACAACAATGCTTGCCACGTATCCTCAGAGATAAAGAAATGGAAAAGCATTGTTGAGTCAAGAACAAAAATGAAAGAGACTTTAAAGGGGGCTATAGAGGAAACTCTAGCAACGGTTTTTGTTTAAAGAAAACAAATAACAACTTTTGGAGATTTGGAAAAACAGCAGCGAAAAAAGAAGTTTCAGGGTAAATTAATCATAAAAGTGGATTTTTTCAGTGAAAAAGTAACAAGGATGCAAGTTGAACAGCCCAGGAGTTCCAGAGAGAGTAACAGTGAGTTTTGTACAAAGTTATAAACACAATTACTTACCTTATCAAGTGAAAACAATCCAGTCGGTGGTATATAACAGAGAAACGATAAAGCCACATTGATATTTGTATACATAGAACTTCATAGGGCACATTTTCAACTAAAGTTACAATAATTCAGAGAACTCATTAAAAAGACAACGCGTCATACAACAACAAAAGCAACCATCATATTTAGATCGAGGTCCAAACAAAAAATTTTAGATAAGAAAGCTTTGAATAAAACATTGGAAAAAATTATGGGGGTTATTAAAGTTTAATATAAACAAGGGTTTGTAAAGTAATTAGGCATATTTTAAGAAGATTTTTTTCACATTTGTTTAGTTTTGAATAAAGTTATATTGTTGTTTTGTCAGAAAAAAGAAAAATTAGGGTTTTATTTTGATTATTTTGTACACACAAGGGCAGAATATAAAAAATTTCAATAAATTTCATATTAATTTACAAAGGTATATATATATATATATATATATATATATATATATATATATATATATATATATATATATAAAAGGAATAATATCTTATTTGGGACCTGAACCTATTAGCACTCCCTCAGATAGTGTTGTTATGCTCTTTTAATTGTTTGATAGCTCGCCGAGGCAACAAAGAAGAAAAGGAACAGGTAAATATACCTATATGAATAGATGGTATGTTTTCCTTGGTGTATTATCTGCCATAAATAATACTAGAATCACAAATTTTCATAAATTTATTTACCATACCCAAATTATACATCATAAAACATTTATTAACATAAAAACCCTTTTATTACGTTTCTTAACAAATGACACCCATAAACTTGGGGTAGTAAAGAAAAACTTATTTATTAAATTTCTAAAACAAAGTCGCCCTAAACGAGGGACTAAAATACTAAAACAAAAATTCTATAACAAGTATTAAAACCATAAATACTTTCTATTTCCTCAAAAATAAATAAACTAATTTCTAATTTACTGTAAATACAGTAAAACCTTTATTTAAAACGCATATAAAAACCGAACATACTATTTCAATATATATATATATATATATATATATATATATATATATATATATATATATATATATATATATATATATATATATATATATATATATATATATATATATATATATATAAATTCGAACGGAGCTTGGATATGGGTTCTAGAGGCCCTAATTCACGCTCATTTACAAAAATTTTCCAAAAGTCTCACCTCGTTATATACATATATATATATATATATATAAACATATAAAAATTGAAACTGACCCCAGATATAGGTTCTAGAGGTCCTAGTTCGCGCTCATTTGAAGAAATTTTTTAAATTAAAGATCCGGGATCTCCCCATTAGTGAATTTTTTGTAAGAAAATTCAATAAAATCATCTATTTCAAGTTAACATCAATAATTTATGTAATAAAAAGTTTGTCAAAGTTCGGTACTATAACGCATTTGTCGCCTCCTGTCGTTTTTTGCTTGCATTACTCAAAACTACCTCAATTATCGCTAGAAACCGAGAAACAACTTAGTTATTTCGTTGTACGGATACAACAGTTTCTAAATTTGAGTGTCGTATTACAAGGATCAGTGAACTTCAGAACTGATGAAACATGATACCCAAAGGCTACAGCAACACTAACTTTAATGGTGTTTTGCGTTACGTTCTTCTTGTCGGTAATAAAACTTCAGGGGATACGTGCGATGCACATTACGTTTGGTTATCCGTGACTTACTGAAAAATCCACAGTTCCAATTTTGTAGAAGCTACTGAATTTAAAATAAGTCTGGACGCAGAAAATGCGATATGGAAGTGAATTTTCATTAAAAAAATTAATAGAAAATATGTCTCTTTAATGCAAGCAGACGTCAATTTGGTCACCGGTATAACATATATAGTAGAAACAATGTACCATAATGTGATTAACATAACTTATTGTATGAAAATGTACAAAACTTTTCCAAAAAGAAACTTTTAATGTTTCCGAGAAAACTGGTTTTCTAGCCAACAAGCCTTAGGTTAATAGCAAATTGAGTTATTGAAATTTGAAGCATTTAATGAAAATTCCGTACTAAAACGCACTTTTTCCCTTAGGGCTCGTCCGCGTCTTTGCCGCCCCGATAGCACCGCAGCCTTTGGCTTATTGTGCATGTCCTTTGTTTTTTTATACTCAACCCATCACTCTGCCTTGAACTTCTCTACACAGCATTTGGTAGGGTGAAGTTTTATACTGCTCAGCCTCCGGTCTAGGGTGTCCGTAGAGTTGTCTTTTGCGGTCCAGAACTTTACACTCGCACAAGATGTGCTGGGCTGATTCCTCCCCCTCGCCGCAGAGTCTGCATGCCAGGTCCCCCTCGAATCGCCCCATTTTATGCAGCTGTTTCTTGACGGCCATATGTCCCATCAAGAATCCTGTTATGTTCCTGAGATGTCCTCTGCTAAGGTTTAGCAGCTCCACGGCTCTCTTTTAACTCGGTTCCCCAATTACTGACCTCCCATACCTGAGCCCTGGACAGTTTGCCCAGTACATCTTGTGTTTGGTTCTAACCCAGGACTTAATGGATCCCCTGGCATTGCTCTTCGTCACGCCCAGGACCGGTTCTGGTCCCATAAATGGTTCTGCTAACCCCCTCTTCGCGAGACTGTCAGCTTCTTCATTGCCTTTTACCCCCGAGTGATCCGGCACCCATATGAGCGTGACCTCAGCCTGCCCCGCCACATCGCTCGTCTCGTCTCGTCTCGGCATTCGCTTACCAGACTGGAATTTACCCGTGGGCTACTATAGGGCCTTAATGGCTGCCTGTAGCTATGAGGATCCGCTTGTTGGTGTAGCTCCTCCTCTTGTTATCTCGCACGCAGTGCAGGATGGCGTACATTTCGACCTGAAAGACCGTTGCAGGGGCTCCGAGGGAAATACTGTGACTTACCCTCGGTCCTTCCGAATAAACGCCTGCCCCCATCCCACGCTCCCCGTCTGATCCGCCCGTGAACGAGACGAGCGCGTCCCACGGTAGGCCTGGCGTCTCTCCCCGCCATGCCTCGCAGTCGGGGATTTCCACTGTAAAATTGTTTTCCCTGCAGATTCGCGGGCTCGCAAAGTCTGACCCCATTTCAAGCATGCGCTCCTTCACGATATCCTGAATTTTGCAGTGGCCCCTGCAACCTGGGTTGGTCCTCAGTCTATCATTTCCAGCTAGTCTATATATTTCTAGCCTGGCCACCCCCATGATAACTAACTATAGGGGGGGAGGCAGATCCAGCAACTAAAACGCACTTACTGCGTCTTGATTTTTTTTCTTACAAACATGCACCATGTTACGATAAAAAATGCAAAAATGTAATAATATAAAATGTTCGAAAAAATTGTAGGTATCATTGACGACTTTTGGGTCACCCTGTGTTTGTCAAAATAATTTTATAAGATGCAGCTCAAGACACCCTTTAATTAACGTACACAATTTTTTTGTCGCATCTCGTAAAATAACATAAATAAAAAATATATATACATTACGTCGTCCCACCACATTATTTTTGAAAATATCAAAAAATATGTGAGGCAAGTAATAAAATCCGTTGCTCAGCCAGTATGCTGCGTGTGTCAAAATCGCAACATTCCGCACAGCAGTGGTTCTTACGCTCGCTAGTGGTGATTTTAAAAACTTGCAAATAATTTTCAGCGATTTGCCATGGCTGCTTTTCTTGTGACAGTTTTTTTCTAAAGCTGTACAGTAAACCGTTCCTTAGATATGGCCAACCACAATTCTCAGTTGCCCACCCTGTACATAAATCATAAAATATATAAGTTGCTGATCCATATAATATATGGTACGATCAATAGCTTGACATGCAAGAACAAGAAATGTGAACTGTCCTTATATGATAACTACGAATAATAAGTATGAATAATTATTCATCCTCTGATGACGCTAACTTGGTTAGTGAAATTATCGTCAGATTTTTAAAATGTGCTGTGGAAATTTGGGTTCATCGGTACTCATCACATGTTCCAATCTTCACTTGGTGTGATTATATGCGCAGTCCTGTGGGATTAAAAATTTCCCGCCAGACAGCTTTTCTGTCTTTTTAGTAAATTTTCTTAAAAAAATTTCCTAATGAGGAGATCTCGAGCGCGAACTAGGCTCCCTAGGACACATATCCAAGATCAGTTTCAGTTTTTATATGTATATGTATATATATATATATATATATATATATATATATATATATATATATATATATATATATATATATATATATATCACACCACAAACTCAAAAAATAAAGGGCCGATTTTGATAAGATTTGGTGAGTAAATTCTTTTTGCAAGTCGTTTGGAAAAGTTCGTTAGCCAAGAAAATCGGACCAGTTTTTCCCGGAAAATTTTAAGTTTTCCTCTGGAAAAGGTCATCTCCGGAAATAACAAAAGCTATGGCAACCACATTTGGCAGGCTGGTTTATGTTGTAAAAACCAAACTCTGCACCAAAACTTATGTCTCTATGTTGAAAGCAAAAAAAGGTATAGGCACTTAATGAAGCAAAATTTTGGTGCCAAGTCAGAGAAGACGCTTTATTAAACATTACAGACGTTTGTCTTTTCATAGCGCAAAAAGTTCAAAAAGTACCAGAAAGATTACTTTGGAAATTTCGTAATTTTTCTTCCGCAAATGTCATACTGCAGATTTGGAACGTTAAATTGATGTTTATGAATGGAGAGGGTATCTAATTTGAATTCTATGTATTTTTTTAACAGAATTTCGTGTAAAAAATATTCAAATTTGATGCCTGCTTTCAATAAAAAAAACACAAATATTTTTATGAAAATTCACTACCATAACGCACTTGCTGCGTCCAGACTTTTTTCATTACTATACCAAAGCGAAATCATTTACGAATGGATTCTGAACGGTTTCAGATGAGGTCATTACAACATACTGGACTTTTATAGCAAAAATACGCTTCGTAATGCGTCCCGAGAGTCAAGCCTTTCAAATGCCGCTGAGATGATGAAATTGCTTTATGTGGACGTAAAGCATCTCTGTTTAAAAGAGAGGTCGATATAAGGACAATAAACGCAGCCCTGTGTGAGCTTTCATAGTTTCATAATGTTTTGAAAAACCGCTGCTCTTGTAGTCATTTTTAATAAAATATGAATTACTTCTTGTACCTAGCTAAGAAATTAATTTACTAAGATTATATATATATATATATATATATATATATATATATATATATATATATATATATATATATATATATATATATATATATATATATATATATATGTATGTATGTATGTATCCAACCGATAACTCAAAAAATATTCAACTTATTTTGGTGAAACTCGGCAAGTGCCTTTCTTTTATTAATAGCTTGGACGAGTTCGCTAGCTAGGAAAATCGGACAAGGTTTTCCGAGAAAATTTTGAGTTTTTTTTCGAAAAAAAAATTTTATCTCCGAAAATTACAAAGTTATTTTGATTAAGTTTGGTAGACATGTTGCCTTGGGAATACCTAACTATGTACCAAAATTCAGGTTTCTAGGTTTACTAAAAATTGAGCTCTTTCAATTTGAAAAATTTATTTTTAAACCATGCAGTTTTGAATAACAATAATAAAAAAGCTGGTTTATATATAAGATCTAGTATGTCTCAGTCGTTACCCTGGGAACCGAACATTTGATATCATTGCGCGGGTCAGGTACACGCTGTGACAGTTTTATTAGTTGACGTGGATTATTAGATCGTTTATCTGTTTTTAATTTAATTTTCCATATTATTTGTGTTGTTTGGGAATTTTCATATATAAGTGCAAATTATTCTTTTCGACTTTATTATTGTTACTGGGTGGACTAAACAGTGTTTGTGATATTTTGTCAACAGCTAAAAAGGATCAAAGTTTTACAAAAAGGGCTGATATGCAACAGGTTAGTTATTTTCTTTATCTGATGCTTTAGCGGTAGTTTTAGTTAAGTTTATGGTTTAATGGTCTATAATTTTCAGCTAACTTTCCTAGAAAAATTCGTCAGCGAGGAGACCGGGAGAATTTTAAAAACATTTCTTCAAATAAGCGCAGACTATGTCCCCTAGAATCCATATCCGGGTTTACATTCATTTCTACGATAAACCTTAAAATTATTATTATTATACAACAGACGAGAAAAAATTGTGTAAGTTAATTATAGGGTGTCTCGAGCTACATCTTACAAAATTATTTTGACAATCACAAGGTGGCCCGTAAGTCGTAGGTGATTCCTACTTTTTTTTTCACCCTTATTTTATTGCAGTTTTAATCGAAATATGTTGGTAAGAAAAAAAATTCGAGACGCAGTAAGTGCGTTTTGGTATCAAACTTTCATTAAAACTTCAAATTTCAATAACTCAATTTGCTATTAACCTAAGGTTTCTTGGCTAGGAAACCAGTTTTCTCGGAAACATTTAAAGTTTATTTTCGAAAAATTGTTGTGCATTTTTAAACAATAAGTTATTTTGATAAAATATGGTACATTGCGTCTACTATATAGGTTATACCGGTAACCAAATTGATGCCTGCTTGGATTAAAGAGACATATTTGCTATTAAAAACATTTTTATGAAAATTTACTTCCATAACGCACTTGCTGCGTCCAGACTTCGTTTTGTTAGTAAAGCGGACAGTTGTGTAATGTTAGTTTTCTTTCCAGTCAACATATTTTTAAATTACAAATAGTGTGGACGTGAAAAATCTGCAATGTGTCGGTCGATCTGATCCGGCATATTCATAAGAATAATACAGTCATATGTCCTGCTTAGTTTGGCGGCTGAAAAACCACCACTATAAATTCATATTATCCAGACGTAGATTTATAACTCACTTCAAGAACTGACGTGAACAATGACTTTTTTAACCCGCTAATACAGAATGAGAATCGTGATAGTTTTCACACAGTTCCTATATGTTTCTTTGGAACGAAATTCAAAGTCTGCGTGATAAACAGGTGATAATGAAATACAGCCTTATTTTTAGCAACGTAAAATGTCATTCAGTAATATTTTTTTACGCAAAGCTCATTCACTTTTGATTACAGTTTATTAAATATATGCAAAAGTGATATACTCTGGACCAGTACAAATTGTAAGAATGTGGCTAGCATAATATAAAATAGTTTTCCTCAAAAGATTTTATGCAGTCATTAAAAACCTAATTATAAACTCTTGAAATGTCAAACTGTTTAATAAGATTTTCGTGCGATACCTTCACTTAATGACCATCCATATATATATATATATATATATATATATATATATATATATATATATATATATATATATATATATATATATATATATATATATATATATATATATACAGTGCGTCCCAAACTGGATGGCAATGTATTGCTATCATATAACAAAATTTGTTGATTTCTTTTTTCTCCAATGTCTAAGACTTGCACATTATCAGGACACTTTTTACAGAGTAATCTTTTTGTGCTATTCTCAACTTTGGATTGTCATTTCTTTTTAACCTACAGGTATCAACGTTTGTTTTTATTATGGCAGCCATATTGTATCTTTTGCTCATGTGATAGCCTGTGAAAAGAGCTTTCCAATGATGTAAACATGCTTAAGAAATCTTGTAATTGCACTGACAATTTTGAGAAAACCCGTTTTGAGGATATGAGGCTATGAAATCCAATACCAGAAAACAAATGATGAAAGAAAATGTTCAAAAAGCAGTAGGCCATGGAGTCTAACAATAGACTTCTACTTTTAACATAATTTTCCGTAATGATTCACAATTAAAAAAAATGTGATTTAATTTACAATACTTAATTGGGTAATAATGCTAGGTAATATTATGTGAAACAGTTTAATAACGGAACCTGTCAATAACAAATGGAAACCTAAGCTCCACAAAACAACAAAACAACAAAACAACACAATTAGAAACGGAACTCAACAAATAATAAAATAGAAACTTAAAAATACACTAAATAGAAAATTGTTCAATATGGCCACCGTTTTGTTCAATGCACTTTATACACCTTTTTTAAACATTCCTGCAAACTCTGGTGATGGTGTTTCGGTTAATATGATTTTTAGCTTCCGTGATTCTGTTTCGTAATTCATTGATATTTTGTGGTGGATCAAATTTATACACATCATTCTTCAGAGTACCCAAAAAAAATAATCCATGGGTGTTATATCAAGAATTAGAGCACACCAATGAACCGGCACATTGTTACAAATAACACGATTATTAAAATTTTGGTACAAAAATTATTTGACGATCCTAGCATTGTGAGCTGGATAATCGTCTTGTTGGTACCAAATCTCGTCTAAATTATCATGAACTCTTCTAATTGTTGGTAAGATATCATTTCTCAATAGATTAAGATATCTTTCCCCAGTGAAATTATTTTCAAAAAAGAACGGACCAGCAATGAGGTTTCCTGAAATTTTTAAAAATTAACTGTCTAATCTGCAAATAAAAATAAGAGTTTTTTAGCTAATAAGCCGCACCAAACATTAATACCAAATCTGCCTTGCAATTGTCTTTTTTCCTTTAGATGGGGATTTTAATTTGCCCAATAATGCCTATTATGGCGATTATACACACCACAATTTGTAAATCTGGATTCATTAGTCTATATTATCTTCAAATTAAAATATTCATCTTGCTGACATTGTCATTGATACCATCTGCAGAATTAAAGTCGCTTAGGGTAATCGTCAACATTTAAGCCTTGTACGATTGTAGGTTTGTATGGATGGTAATGACTTTGTTTTAATACACGGTGTACCGTACTTTTTGGAACGTCAATTTGTTCACCATAAAACCGAACAGATTGCGGAGGGTTTTCGTTTGAAACCTGTAAGACAGCATTATTTCTTTTTTAATTTCTAGGCATTAGTAGTTTCTTTGCGTGGAAGTTACCGTCGTTCAATCGATTGGTCACTATCGTGCAAAATATTTTGGTGTTTGGTTTTCGTCTTTCTGGGTAGTTGTTTTGATATGAATTTGCAGCTGCCCCAGTATTTTGGTTAGAACGAATATAACATTCAAACATGTCAAAATATTCTTCATTACTGAACATGTTGTTGAATAATATTTAAAATGAACAGGAAACAAACTATTTAATACAAAATTTTAAGCAACGTGTTAAATACACCTCAAATTGTTCAGATAATTAAGAACGACATGATTCTCAATGGTTGCGATAGGGTTATATTCATAGCAACCATTCTTCTGTTGTTTTTTAGTTGATTTACGTTTAAAAATCAAACAATTTTCAAAGGCGTCTTCGTAAATCATTAATCTGCTTTTCATTGAGTTCTGTTGGTAAATCTAGTTATTTACTAGGTTTACCTATGTAATCAAATTATAACAATTTTTTAGGATAATGTTTTAATGTAAAATATCATTTGTAATAATGGGCCGATTTATTGGTGTGCTCAAAGTTCCTATTTTTTTATTGTGAATCATTACGGAAAATTATGTTAAAAGTATAAGTCTATTGTTAGACTCCATGGCCTACTGCTTTTTGAACATTTTTGTTTGTCATTTGTTTTCTGGTATTGGATTTCATAGCCTACTATCCTCAAAACGGTTTTTCTTAAAATTGTCAGTGCAATTACAAGACTTCTCAAGCATGTTTCACTTCATTGGAAAGCTTTTTTCACAGGCTATCACATGAGCAAAAATTCCAATATGGCTGCCATAATAAAAACAAACGTTGATACCTGTAGTTAAAAAACAAATAACAGTCCAAAGTTAAGAATAGCACAAAAAGATTACTCTGTAAAAAGTATCCTGATAATGTGCAAGTCTTATGCCCAGTTTCACAAAGCTCGATTAAATATTTAATGGACGGTTAGTTAATCGAGGCTTTAGACAACCAATCACAGCTCCATCATATTTGGTTGTCATGGCAAAAACCCGAATAATAGTCTGTGATTGTTCGTCTGAGGCCTTCATTAACAAACCGCCCGTTGAATAATTAATCGAGCTTTGTAAAACTGAGTATCAGACATGCCAGATCAACGCCTACTTAGATATTAAAGAAAAAAAATCGACAAATTTTTGTTTTTTAAAAATAACTCGAAAACGAAAAGAGGCAGGGCAAAATACAAGAATTTTTAGAAGGAGCATGAAATTCTACAAAACATTGCTTATCGAACCGTTTCCCTATCTCTAATAATAACGGAGATAGCAATACATTCCCATGCAGTTTGGGACACACTGTATATAGTAAATATACAATACGAATAAGCTTTAGCTTGTGTATGTAACAGACACAATTTAGTTACATATCTAATGCCTAATTAAATAAATGTATCAAACTTTCTCTAATTGTCACTATCATTTGTGGTAAAATTTCAGCTTCTTCAAGACGCTCCTACTTTACAAATACTTCTATAGACTCTTGTTCGTTCGACTTCCATCTTTGCATACTTCTCTTCACTTAAGGATTGTTATTACAAAACTTATCAAAATCCGCTACTATAGCGCACTTGCTATGTTCTTTTACAATCGCAATTTCATGTTTATATGGGCATATTGTTCAGTCTTTTAAGTACCGTTCATCGATATTAGAAACGTGTTTTCTGCAGTGTCCAATGATCTTCACGATCAAATTCTCTACTTATAGTAGTGATGGGAAAAACAGTTATTTTCTGTTAACAGTTGAAGCCGTTAACGTTATTTAATAATAACCGTTGAAAATAACGGCTTCAGTTATTTTAAACTGGATAGTCGATCGATAGTATCCTACATTTTCCCAAAGCTGTGAGCGAGAGCGAGCACACTAGTATAAATGCATTGTATTTTTACCCCGTTATTTCACGTAGTGTATAAATGTCAAATTTTGTCGATATGAAAAGGAAACAAAGGGTTAAGAAATTATAATAAGCGTGTCGTAAATCTTTTACCACTCTGAAGTGAAACTTTTAGAAATCAGAAAGGAGTCTTATATTAGTATTTACTTAGAAGTTTTAAGAAATTATAAACTAGTCATTTCTAACAAATTTATTTTATAATGATAGGTCTTTACATAAATGTCAATGCCACAGCAAGAATCAATAAATATCATTATTTATCACGCCTTGGGACGTTAGACGTTAGAACTTTTATTGCTACACAGGGAGTGATTCTAAGAACTCCATAACATAACGCAGCTAATAAAATTTCGGTAAAGAAACAGTATAAAAAATTGAGTTTGAGTTTAAAAAAAAAATTGGAAGATATATAGTATTAATTGTTTATTTACCTATTTTAATATTCGTTGTTTTAAAATTAGTTTCAAAAATTTCAAAGGGCTGTAACTTGGAGGAGAAGGGGTTTCAAGAAAAACTTAATAAAAAGACACCCCTTATTTTTCGCCAAAGAATCACGCTGTAAAATTTTTCGCATCAATTTGGAAACACCCTATATATATATATATATATATATATATATATATATATATATATATATATATATATATATATATATATATATTCATTTAATTTTTTATATTGAAATGTATATAGATATTAAAAAATGTTGTATCATTATATTTTTTTAATCAATTTGATAACTATTATCAGACAAACGAAAATGACGTGTTAACTGTTTTCTTAGGTAATGTATATAAATTTAAATAAATAAGTACTTTAATTTCACGTGAAATAACCCTATTTTGCGTTGTCTATAGTGAAAGTAATAAGACGTTTTTACAGAAATTCTTCTTTTCACCCAACATTTTTTATTATTAAATATTTAGCTTTACATACTAGTGGGAAACTCAACTGTTTCAAAAATAACAGCTTCTCAGTTTAACAGAATAACTCTGTGTAGTAGTGTCCGTATGCCGTATCCCCATCAACAACCGGTTAAACTTAAAATTAAAATTAAAATGTTTTATTGTACCGAAAATCCTACGTTCCTAAAGCTGTTAGCGAGAGCGAGCACACAGTTTAAATAACGTGTTTAGCATTCCCAATCTCAAGGCTATTCATCCCGTTAAATAGTTAAATAAACAGTTGCCGATGAAAACCGATGTTTATTCATCGAAGCCGAACTAGTTGCAGTAGAACTGAAACAAGCACGACTCCGAAATCTAGTTTAGTGTAAAAAGCGTTATTTTTTAAGCTGCTATTTTTATAAATCCATAACTGGCGGTTACCGTTACGGCTCGGTAACCGTTTAAAAATAGCTGACAGTTAAATAACGACCCATCACTAACTTATAGCCACATTCTACACAGAAACGAGACACAAGGACGGTCGCCTCTACAAATAAGAGAGAAGGAGAGAGAGAGAGAGATTAAATGGAGAGTGTATTTACAATGCAGTAGCAGTTTTAATCGGGGAATGTATTATAGATAGGGTCCGGTTAATATTTTATAACACATTACTGGGTTCAATAGCTGCCATTGTTGCTACCGTCACTCCTGCTTAGGGATGATGCGATACTCTGCTAATGCCACCGTGTGGGATGCTCAGGAACGGACTACTCTATTATACAGTGTGGACCAGCCAAATAGAATAAATTCAATATCTCAATTATTGTGCATATTTATTTTTAAAAAATTCGGGACGCAGCAAGTACGTTATAGTAGCGAATTTTCATAAGAATTGCACACTATTACTATACGGCATATTAGTAAATTTAATACTTTAAAATTACACATACCTTGAAGAACGATTTTAGAGGTCCTACTACACGCACATTTAAAGAATTCTTTCGAAAGTGTTACCATCGATATCTCTCTATTATAAAAAAAATAATCTTGCGTTCTATCTCCTTTTGAGAAAAATGCCCAAAACTTTCTATGAAGCTAAGGAACTAAGTTTGCTATATCTGTAGATAGTGTAAGTCTCTTTAAAAGAAACTTGTATTACAGAAAATTTTCAGAAGGTGGCCAGCAACCCATTTTTAGCCACGTTTTAAACCGAATTCTCTATTCAGCTACTTTATATGTAAAGACATCTGCAGTACTAGGTCTGACAATATTTTAAAGTTTTTAGAATGATCGCTAGATGGCGGTATATGAATCTATATTATCGGCAGTTGCGCAGTATAAGGTTAGAGGTTAGAACGTGTTATGAGTTCGTTTGTTTATAAGGGAACATAACAATGAGTTTTGTTGTCAAAGAGTGCCATAACTATCAACAAAGTGATGAGGTAAATAAACAATGATTATGCATTTGCAGTTTTTAATAAGAATTCTTTTTTTAATGAAATTATACTGCTCTTAATAAAGCCACATAATAAAAAGGCCTTATTAAGTGCAGTACCTAGTGGCCTTATTCTGTAACGTTTTATTGTATCCTTCAGATATTTCAAATATGGCTAAAAAACGGGCCTTGTGGACCGAGGACGCATTGAAACATGCACTGCGAAAAGTCCTCGATGGGGTGCCCGTACTTGCAGCATCCAGACTATATAACATTCCCCGCAGAACACTGAGGAACCATATAAGGACTGGGAGCACAAAAGGAAAATTCGGCCGTAGGAGTCTTTTGAGCAAGCAGCAAGAAGCGGATTTCTGCCAACGAATTTTCAGGCTAGCCGAAGTAGGGATGCCGCTAACAAGCAAAGTCCTCCGAAGAAGTGTTTTCACATTCGCCGAAGAAAATATGAGCGCATACGGGTATCAATCTACCCTGCACCAGACTCCCCAATTTAGAAGCTGGAAGAAAAGACATACTATGGATAAAACTCTCTCTCAGGGCTGCAACTAAATTCATCTGTTGCATTTACCCGTCACCTTCTGACAACAACTTTGTCCAGCTCTTTGACTACCTTTCTGGAAAAACCGACCATCTGATTTCCGAATATCCTTCCTCAGAGGTCACTATTTTTGGTGACTTCAATGTCCATAATAAGGAATGGCTAGGATCTTTAAAAACCGATCCACAAGGGAGAGCAGCCGAGGCCTTTGCAGTCAGCAATTCTTTAGCCACCTACTTACTTTCCTCGTATCCCAACACACAGCTCAAATCCCTTGGATCTCCTTCTTACTACACAACCTGAATGCTATAAGATATCAGTCACCGCCCCCCTTGGTCGCTCAGACCACGGCATGGTCACTGCTTCCTGCGCAATGCAACCCGAGGTCACACAGTCATCACACCCACGTATCGTTTGGCACTACAACTCCGCAAATTAGAACGAAATGCGGGATTACTTTTCGTCATTTCCATGGGCGTCTGTCTGATACTCTCATCCTGACCCCTCTGATATCTCACAAAACGTCACCGAAATTATCCAATCTGGCATGGAATTATTTATCCCACGTACACACAAAACCTCTTCAGCCACTCAAAAGCCCTGGTTCTCTAAATCCGGTGACAAGGCCAGACTTGAAAAGGTCAAAGCTTACAAAACGCTTCTACACAATCCCAGTCAAGAAAAAAACTCGTTTAATAACCACATCAAAAACAAAGTCCTCTTAAGCTCCAACGGCGGCAAACCCTTCTGGACTCTTGCTAAATCTATTGGGAATAATTTCTGCAAAAGCACGTTCCCACCTCTTGTCTCAGGGGTTGAAATTGTTTCTACCGCCCTGGGCAAGGCTGAACTTTTTGCTTCGTTGTTCGCCGGCAATTCTACTCTCTACCAACCTCCAAATGTTGAACCACCAACAGTCCCCAATGTCGCGCATAAAATGACGGATATCATTTTCAAAACTAAAAAGGTACGAAAGATGCTCTCTTCTCTTAATACCAGGAAAGCCTCTGGCCTTGACGAGATCCCAGCAATTTTTCTCAAAAAATGCGCACCAGAGCTTGCTCCTGTCCTGACTCGTCTATTTCAGATATCTTATAATAAAGGCATATTCCTTAGTAACTGGAAAACTGATCGAGTATAACCCATCCCCAAGAAAGGATCCAAAGCGCTTCCTAGCAACTACAGGCCTATTTAACTCCTTTCAGTCGTCTCTAAAGTGATGGAAAAGTATATAAACACCGAATTACTAAAATTTCTTGAAAAACACAGTCTAATCCACGACAGGCAGTATGGATTCCGTCAGCGCAGATCGACTGTCGACCTCCTTTCCCTTGTCACCCATTCTTGGAACAAGTCTATGGAACAACACGGTGAATCCCAGATTGTTGCTCTAGATATATCAAAAGCATTCCACCAGGTCTGGCACGCGGCGCTGCTTAATAAACTTCTGGCCTATGGCCTACCACCAAAACTTTGTACCTGGACAGCAAATTTCCTCTCCAACAGGAGCATATCTGTTGTTGTGGATGGCCATTCCTCTAAACTGTATCCAATTAATACAGGAGTTCCTCAAGGTTCAGCTTTAGTCCCTACTTTGTTTCTTCTCCACATCAATGACCTCCTCTCTAGCACATCCAACCCAGTTCACAGCTACGCGGACGACAGCACCCTCCATTCAAATATACAATATTCTAAGCCTGTCTCTCTAGCCCAATTAGATGAGGATCGCAGACTCATGGAGGGTTCTGTCTCCGTGGATCTCCAAAAAATATTAGACTGGGGAAGTAGAAATCTTGTACAATTCAATCCCACCAAAACTAAGTCTTGCTTTCTTTCTCACAAGAGATACACCAGCCCTAGACCCATCACAATGAACAACCAAGTTATTCAAATTAATGAGTCCTTTTCTCTTGTTGGCATTTCTGTGGATCGAAATCTTAATTGGCACCAACATGTCACATCAATTGCAGAAGCGGCTGCTAAGAAATTAGGTTTCCTCTTCCGGGCTCGAAAATACTTTTCACGAGCTAATCTCTATACCTTATATAATTCACAAATAGGGCCAAACCTCGAATACTGCCCCACATCTGGAATGCCGCTGTAAGCCATCGTGGTGTGTTGTTGAAATTAAAAAAAAATTAAAAAAAATTCCAGCATGTTTTTCTCAAGAGACTTGATTAGCAGGGCGCAAATGGATGAACCTGTTTTACAAGCGGCAGCCCGAAGCAGCTGAGAGAAAAGCTCAATCTGTGAATCCAGCAAGGGCCCAAAAAATAAATAAGGCGACTGTAAATAACTATTTTCAGAAGCTAAAACAAGTGTTGATTGATTTAAATTCTGTAAATCAGCCACAATTTATTTACAATATGGACGAAAAAGGATGCTGTCTCACTCTCCATCATCAGCAACAAGTTCTTGCAAGAAAAGGAAGCAAGAGGGTCCATCTTATCGCTCAAGAACACGCAGAGAGCGTTATCGTTGTAGCATGTGGAAACGCTTTAGGTCAGGCCATGCCTCTTATGATCCTTTTCAAAAGTAATCGCCAGAAGCCGGAGTGGATAGATTCAATGCCACCAGGTGCATAAATAGAAATGACTGCGAGAGGAAGTATGACTGCAGCCACATTTGTCAAGTGGTTAGACAATTTTGCTAGGTACAAGACGGCTGGACGTTTTTTGTTGATATTTGATGGGGAACGTTCACATTTAGATGCCAATATTGTGGAAGCTGCTGATGCACATAATGTGACCCTTGTTTGTCTCCCGAGTAACACAACACATGAGCTGCAGCCGCTCGATAAAAGTGTATTCCGCTCATTTGAACATTTTTGGGACGAGGAAGTTCTAAAGTATTGGGTGCAACAACCTGATCATAAGATTACGAAAGGAAGATTTGGAATCATTCTTAGTGCAATTTGGCCAAAAGCAATGTCGCCAGTAAACTTAATATCAGGATTCAGGGCCACAGGGATATACCCATTCAATCCAGATGTGATACCGGAAGACGCGTTCGCACCTAGCACATTGACTGAAAGACCTCTACAGGAAGCGCTTGCTTAAGAATCTTATCTACAGGATGATGATGGCAGTAAAGATGAAGACTCTAATGGAAGCATAAATCACAACGAATCTGATTCTGATTGGTCGGACTCTGAGATAGTACCATTAGCAATATTACGGGGAAGATTGTCTCAAACTTCACCCGAGTTGCCTCCTGAGTCAAACATTCGAGAAAATTCACCTTGCTGTTCACGTTATCTCCAAAAGTCTCCTATACTACGTCTTTGGATAAACGACGACCATAACTTACCTAAACCTTGCTCAGACAAGTCTGATAAGCAACAAAATTTACCAGAAGCTAATGAAATGTCTTACAGTTTCAGTAATTTACTTCCAACACCCCAAATAAAAACTTCGACTACGCCACGGCGCAAGGCTTTAAATTCATCAGCCCAAATAGTAAGAAAAGACTTATTTGCAAAAGCAAAACCTAACACAAATGCAGTTCAAGCATCAACCCGAAAAAATACAAATAAAACGATCAATAAGCAGCAACCTCTTGAAAAAACTAAGCCAAAAAAAGGGGAATCTTGGTATTGTTTCATTTGTGACAGAGATGAAGTCTTGGATATGCTCTGCTGCATTTCGTGCTTCAGGTTTTTGCACGAAGACTGCGTTGGTCTATGCAGAGAAGACATAACACCGTTTGTGTGTCCCACCTGTTCACAATAGATTAATCGTTTTTGTTTGTATGCTAACAATTATTCTTTTGTTGCCCTGTGATGTGTTTATTTTTTTGTAACAAATGTTGTAATACAGTTTCTTTTATTTTTTTACAATTTTGAAATAGTGGCCTTATTATGAACACCCTCTTCCTATTAAGATCATTTTTATTTTTTAAAAACTTTGTTAATAAATTTACCACAAAAATAAAAATAAATTTTCATACTAATAAACCCAGCAATAAATCCCCCTTAGTTTCGTATCATTTTATTAAAAAAGTCTTGCAGTAAAAAAAATCTTACAGGGTACAGGGACCTTATATATAATAAGGTGACAACCCCATTTAGGCGTTTTAAACAATAATGAGATCTTGTTCAAAATGTATGAAATCTGTGCACTATTGTTTCTCCAAACGTCAAAATAAAACATAAAAAACATACATTAATCGAACTGGATTCGATCGCATAACCTGCTTATGAGGCAAGCGGAATGTCTCTGAGCCATCTGAGTATACGTCAAAAAAACGTTTTGTTTGGGTGATACATCAGATGGACTTTATGCCCGGGATGTTATATTCAAAGTATACGTAACAATTAGTAGAATTGCCATTAAAACATATCCCACGACTGTTTTAGCCTTATATAACGTCTTGTGTTTAAGTTTAAAGCTAAAAGGAACTATTTTAGAATCATTTTTATACAGACTTGGCTTGATTTTGTTTACATACGTACTATATTATGCGACAGCATAATATATCTATGCTGCGCTAAAACTGTATCTGAGGCCGTTCATAAAGCTACAAATATAGTGTCTTTTAATAATTTATTGACTGCCCCAGTTAAATAACATTTACTTGGCAAATCTGTAATTTTATGTCGTCTGTCATTTTCCATAATTGCGACCAAGATTCACGATTGATGTTTCGGGTAGTATGCGTTTTTCCTGGTATATATTTAGTTTGGTTACCGTTGATGTATGGTTTATACCTTTTGTATGAATCAATCTACGCCAGAGAGTTAACTACTCTGTCTGTCAGGCATTAGACTTTAACCACTAAGTCGTCTCAAGGCATGTCTTTGGGATTTTTTTATTTTTTTTATTTGGAAGAAACTCTACATATTGTGTACCAGATTACTTAAAATTTACAACATAGGTTTATTTGCACTATTTCTAGCCACATGTAAAATCTCATTTCAATTACTCTGATATTTACAAAAATGTATTCAAAGGTTTTCCCCGATATTTCACCGGAAAAACTTGAGCCTGATTAACAAACTTGACCTCGGTTTTCGCCCAAACAAGCTTTTTGCCAAGTTTGATTGAAATCAGTTAAGTATTTTTTAAGTTATCGCTCGGATACATACACACACACACACACACACACATATATATATATATATATATATATATATATATATATATATATATATATATATATATATATATATATATATATATATATATATATATATATATATATATATATATATACATATATATATATATATATATATATATATATATATATATATATATATATATATATATAAACATAAAAATTTTAACGGACCTTGGTTTTGGGTTATAGGGACCCAAATTTACGCTCATCTGAAGAAATTTTTTAAAAAGCTTTTCATCGTGACCTCTCTATTAGCAAATTTTTCTTAATGAAAATTCGCTTAAATCTGAAAACACGTCAATTTTAGATTGAAAATGATATCCTGTAAACCCCAAATTCTTAAAAATCACACCCCTTCAAGTGACAATTGCAACCCCAAAATTTTTTATAGGAACTACATTCAACTCCTTCAAGTGACAATCGCAACTCCAAAATTTTTATATAGGAAGTAGGGGCTTTTGATACCTCATTTGAAAGACCTCTTTATTCTCTATGTAAAAATGCTATACTTTTCTAACTTATTAAAAGCCTGGACGCAGCAACTGCTTTATGGTAGTGAATTTTCATATAAATGATCTGGCACAAAATATTTTATTATAACATAGAAATCCAAATTTTGGTGTATAGTTTACTTTTTATATCGTTAACCTACCTACCAAATTTGGTTATCATAGCTTTTTTATTTTTGTGATAAAAAATTTTTTCGAAAGAAAACTCAAATTTTTTCCGGAAAACCTCGTCCGATTTTCCTGATTAACGAACTTGTCCAAGCCATTTACAAAAGGAAGGTGCGTGGCAATTTTATCAAAATCGGCTCATTATTTTTTGAGAAAAAATATTTTTTCGAATGAAAACTCAAATTTTTCCTGAAAAACCTCGTCAGATTTTCCTGATTAACAAACTTATCCAAGCCATTTACAAAAGGAAGGTACGTACCGAATTGTATCAAAATCGGCTCATTATTTTTTGACATAAAAATTTTTTTCGAATGAAAACTCAAAATTTTCCCGGAAAACCGCGTTAGATTTTCCTGACTAACGAACTTATCCAAGCCATTTACAAAAGGAAGGTACGTGCCAAATTTTATCAAAATCGACCCATTATTTTTGAGTTATCGGTGTGATACATATACAGGGTGCTTCACGGTGAGTGGCCTATTAGACGTTTCTGGAGAACTACATCTATTTAAATTCTGAAAATTGGTATCGGCACGTTTTTCATACTGATCTTTCTAACTAAAATATTTTCAATTAGCCTGCACTTCCGGTTATACCGGAAGTCGACACAAACTTTGTTTTTTTTTAAATAGAACACCCTGTATATTATTAGCTTTTTGAATTACACGTTCAATTTAAGGGCCACTTTGATCACAACATATTCGGGCTAGTTCGTACCGTTTCGGATTTATTCGCCATTTTGTAGACAAAATTACGATTGGAGCGCTTTAGAAAAACTCCGATATCTTTAACGACATGCAAGATAAAAACATACGGTTTTCACTATCTCATGGAGCATAAAAATTCCTACATACGATTTTAAGATAACTGTTATTTATAACATACATCTGAATTTGAAAATTTCAATTATAGATAACTTGATTTTTTTTAATGGAACGGTACCCATATGTTCCCAGCATATGAGTCAGCGTTAAAGTCCCTATCTTTTAAGTATACATTACCCTATACCTATCTCATACAGTTTTCTTTGAAAATTGATTTGAAAATGTGAATGGTCAGCGGGGTGGCGCGAACCTTTGACTACTTCTCCCTTCAATGAGTGTCTTATTTTAAAAGGGACACACAGTAACTTGCAGTTCCAACCGTTTTTTTTTTTTTTTTTTTTTGATAACTTTCCGACCTATATTGGGTATTTCCTATAGCTAAAAAGCACAGTTTTTATGGTATTTAGAGACATTCAAAAATATAACACAGCATAATTTTCCCTTATACTGTGGTTGAACGTCAACATTAAGGCAAGTGTGCCATGATGAACAATTTATATTACATACTTGTCATTCTAAATTATTCGATAAATGTCAATGTACTAATGTTCACAGTTAACATGGAAAATCATTATTCCAATGCAGATTATTTAAATTTATTTTACATCCATGGAGAATGTAACCGAATTATTAGTAGAACATGTAGAAGGTTTAACGAGTTAAATCCTAATCTGCCACCCATGAATGAAAAGAAGTTTAGAAGTATTGAGTTAATTTCCTAGAATTTTGTACTTTTAAAGCACCCAAAGTTAATCCCAGTCCAGTGACTAGAGATGAAGATAACGAAATAACTGTCCTGGCTTATTTCGAAGCATATCCACATGCCTCTATTTACACGGAGATGATGACTTTTAATATATATATATATATATATATATATATATATATATATATATATATATATATATATATATATATATATATATATATATATATATGGGCTGATGAATCGAAATTTTCTCATAAAGGAGTTTTCAATAGACATAAGTCATGTTTGGGCAAATAAAAACCCTCATGCTATTAGGGAAAGGGGATTTCAAGTAAAATTTAGTTTCAATGTGTTTTGTTTATTGAAAGGTGATAAGTTTTATTATCATATTTATTATGGAACCTTAACTTCTAATCGTTACATGGAAATATTAAGAACAATAGTTACAGACTTTTTAGACAATTTACCGTTATCAGAATATCGAACTTGTTGGTGTCAACAGGACGGAGCTCCTGCTCACTCTACACGAGAAATATCTAACACACTCGGCGATCTATTTGAAGATAGAGGGATTGGAAAGTGCGGTCCCTGGATATGGCCCGCAAGAAGTCCAGATCTTACCCCGCTTGATTGCCATCTTTGGGGAAAGATAAAAACCAAGGTATATAAAATGCCCGTCAATTCACGCGAAGAATTAGAGATCAGGGTAAGAAGGGCGTTTGAAGAGTTAGATAGGAATGATATTCTGTCAGCAACCACTAGCGGCATTACGACACGAATATTAAAATGTTTGAGTGTTAATGAACAACATTTTTAGCAGTTACTAGTTTGGAGGTGTGGGTTGTTTTGTTACTCGTGTTTTAATAATACTTCGAGAATTTATAAGATTGTGTAAGGTACTAATATCACTGTTGTTACCCTTAATTTTTTTTTTTTTTTTTAAATATTTTAAATACATTTTCAACAACAATATTTCTTTGTTATAATTTTCAGCTTGAACATGAAATATTTTTGTTTCTACTGTATTTTTTTTTGTTACGTCAAAAAAAATTACATCGCCCCGCTAACAATTACTATTTCAAATCAATTTTCAAAGAAAACTGTATGATATAGGTATAGGGTAATGTATACTTAAAAGATAGGGAATTTAACGCTGAATCGGATGCTGGGGACATATGGGTACCATTCCATTAAAAAAAATCAAGTTATCTATGATTGAAAATTTTCAAATTCAAATGTATGTTATAAATAACAGTTATCTTAAAATCGTATTGTGTTTATAACAGTATGTAGGAATTTTTACGCTCCATGGGATAGTGTAAACCGCATGTTTCTATCTTGCATGTCTTTAAATATATCAGAATTTTTCTAAACCGCTCCAATTGTAATTTTTTCTACAAAATGGCGAATAAATCCGAAACAGTACGAACTAGCCCGAATATGTTGTGATCAAAGTTGCCCTTAAATTGAACGTGTAATTCAAAACGCTAATAATATACAAGGTGTTCCATTTAAAAAACAAAGTTTGTGTCGTCTTCCGGTATAACCGGAAGTGCAGGCTAATTGAAAATATTTTAGTTAGAAAGATCAGTATCAAAAACGTGCGGATACCAATTTTTAGAATTTAAATAGATGTAGTTCTCCAGAGACGTGTAATAGGCCACTCACCGTGAAGCACCCTGTATATATATATATATATATATATATATATATATATATATATATATATATATATATATATATATATATATATATATATATATCAGATCAACGCCTACTTAGCTATTGAAGAAAAAAGAAATCGAAAAATTTTGCTTTTTTCAAAATAACTCGAAAACAAAAATAGGCAGGGCAAAATACAAGTCATATTTTGAACGAGCATGAAATTCTACAAAACATTGCTAATTAAACCGTCTCCCTATCTCTAATAATAACGGAGATAGCAATACATTCTCATCTAGTTTGGGACACACTGTAGATTATAATTCTGTTTGGTTCTCTTATAAGATCTTGTGCTAAACGATATTGTTTCAATTCCAATAACGTCCGGATATTATATCGATATCATAATTTCATTATCGGTTACACGTTTCTGCAACTCACTAGGTATATACGTATATGTAATTCCCGGTAACGGAGCTTAAATCATATTAAGGATCTTCTTATAACACATCACCTGTCCTGGATAAACGTGATCCATATTGATTTTATATTAGACTGGGAATTTTTGTATTTCAGACATGCCTCCAAGTCATTTGCTAAGCGATTATTGTTTTACTGATACGTATATTCAGGGAATGAAATAAAACAAAATGAGGAAATTACCAGAGCCGCCTAAATAATATATTACGTAAGGCAGGATAGTTAGCAAGAACCAAACACGTCTTTATACCGTTCTTTGGGGTTTCATTAATTTTATAGAAGGTATGACGTATCTGTGATTGATGAGGTTTTCTTCTATTAGATGGTGTTTTGGGTGACTAATAAAATTGTTATAGTGTTTTGAACCTAACAATGCGGCTGTACTTAATGTTAGTTTTGTATAGGGCAGATCTTTTGTTTGGTGGATATAATGAATATTTCCTTTTTTATTTTATTTTTAGAAGTGGCCAAGTATTCTTCTCACTACTAACTGACTAGGCAGAATTGCCCAATATATACAGTATGCCCACGATGAGAAAAAGTATGAACTAAGCAAGTTCATTATGGAAGTGAATTTTCATAAAAATATTTTTAATAGCAAATATGTCTCTCATGCATGCAGACACCAATCTGGCCACCTGTATAACCTATATAGTAGAAATAATGTGCCATATTTTATCAAAATAACTTAATGTTTGAAAATGTACAAAAACTTTCCGAAAATAAACTTAAAATGGTTCCGAGAAAACAAACCTTAGGTAATGGCAAATTGAGTTATTGAAATTTGAAGCGTTTAATGAAAATTTGTAACTAAAACGCACTTACTGCGTCTCGAGCTTTTTCTTACAAACTTGCATCATATTTCTTTAATTGTTCCTAAACGTCAAAATGTTTGGGGTTGACATCTTTGGGTGTGTTGAATAAAAAGGCTTTTGCTTTCCAAACAATTTCTTTATTAGTGAATTTTCGTAGAAAAAATTCACTAATGGGGAGATCCCGACTTTTGAATGTTGAAAAATTTTTTGCAAATGAGCGCGATCTAGGACCCCTAGAACCCATATCCGGGGTCAGTTTCAATTATATATATATATATATATATATATATATATATATATATATATATATATATATATATATATATATATATATATATATATATATATATATGTATCACACCGATAACTCAAAAAATAATAGGTCGATTTTCATAAAATTTGGCATGTACCTTTCTTTTGTAAATGGATTGGACAAGTTCGTTAGTCAAAACATCGGATGAGCTTTTCCGGGAAAATTTTGAGTTTTCATTCGAAAAAAATTCTTATCTCAAAAAGTAATAAGCCGATTTTAATAAAATTTGGTATGTGCCTTCCTTTTGTAAATGGCTTTGACAAGTTCGTTAGTCAAGAAAATCGGATGAGGTTTTCCGGGAAAATTTTGAGTTTTCATTCGAAAAAAATTCTTATCTCAAAAAATAATAAGCCGATTTAAATAAAATTTGGCCAGTACCTTTCTTTTGTAAATGGCTTTGACAAGTTTGTTAGTCAGGAACATCGTACGAGGTTTTCCGGGAAAATTTTGAGTTTCCATTCGAAAAAAAATTTTATCTCAAAGAATAATGGGCAGATTTTGATATAATTTGGCATGTACCTTTCTTTTGTAAATGGCTTTGATAAGTTCGTTAATCAGAAAAATCTAACGAGGTTTTCCGGAAAAATTTTGAGTTTTCATTTGAAAAAAAATTTTATCTTAAAAAAGAAAAAATCTATGATAACCAAATTTGGTAGGTAGGTTTCGGATATAAAAAGTAAACTATACACCAAAATTTAGATCTCTATGTAACAAGAAAAAAAAGTTATAATAAAATATTTTGTACCAGATCATTTCTATGAAAATTCCCTACCATAACGCACTTGCTGCGTCCAGGCTTTTAAATAATTGTTTGGAAAGAAAAAGCCTTTTTATTTAACACACCCAAAGATATTTCTTTAAAAAATAATATGAGGGTATATATTTAGGTATCACCAACGACTTATGGACCAGCCTGTTATTGTCAAAATAATTTTATAAGATGCAGCTCAAGACACCCTATAATATAATAAACCCTATATATAGGGTGGCGCATTGCAAATGAAACAGACCAATATGCGTCCAGAGAAATTTTTTTTAAGAAACGCTGAAACACGTCAATTTTAATGTTGAGGGGGGCATGTTTTGACATAAAACTCAACTTTGTCACATCAACCCCTTAATGGTGGTGATAACAACCCTTATATTTTAAATAGGGAACATGGGTCGAGTGTTACATCATTTGAAAGCTCTTTCTTTTGTGAATTCAGCACACTTTTTTTTAAGTTTTATCAACTCGTTTAAAAATTATTCACAGTTGAAGATGCAAAAACGCATTTCACTCTCTACGATAAGAAATGTGCCTATAGTCAATGTTTTGTTGGTTTGTAAACAAAAAGTTGACTATCAGAACATTTCTTATCGGAATAAAAGAAATGCGCTTTGTCATTTCAGTTTATCGGTCGGTTTGATACTTGATAGTACTATCGAAAATTAATTTCACAATGGTGTATTCTGTAGAAGAAAGAGTTGAACTAATTACTCTTTTTTTCAAAAACGATGACTGTGCTAACCGTACCGCAAATTTGTTTAATGAACGCCATCCGAACAGACATGTTAACAGAAAATACATTTTGGAGTTAATTTCGAGAAAGTGGTTCAGTAGCCAACAAAAACCGGGATCCTGAACGTGAATTTCCGGTTAGAAATGAGACTACTGATATTGAAGTTTTAGGACAAATTGCTGCAGACCAAACTTTGAGCACGAGAAAATTGGCCACTATTTCAAACATTAAAAGAAGAACTATTCAGCGAATATTGAAGCATCATAAATTTCACCCGTATAAAATTGATCTTGTACAACAACTGAATGAAGATGGTTTTGATCGGCGGTTGGGGTTTTGTGAAGTTATGGCTGCACGAATAGCTGATAACGGGAACTTCCTGTTCAATATCTGTTTTTCAGACGAGTGTACGTTTTTGTTAAACTCTACAGTCAATCGTCATAATTGTCGTTATGGGGCAGAAAATAATCCAAGAAATTTTCACGAAGTCCACACTCAAACTCCACAGAAACTGAATGTCTGGACTGGCATTTTTGGAGACCGTTTAATTGGGCCAATTTTTCTTGATGGCAATTTGAGTGGCGAAACCTATTTGGAGTTACTAGGAGATATCGTTTACCCTCTACTAATTGACATTGTTGAAAATGATGATCGATATCAAGAAAATCAATTAGTGTTTCAACAAGACAGAACTCCTCCGCATTTTTCACAACGTGTTACGGAGTTTTTGAACAGATAGTTTCCAGGGCAATGGAATGGGCGTAGAGGTGCTATTAAGTGGCCCCCTAGATCATCGGATTTAACTCCTTTAGACTTCTTTCTATGGGGCCATTTAAAGAGTAGAATTGTCGCAACAGAACCGAAGTCTCTGGAAGAATTACTACGACGCATTGTTGAAGATTTCCCTCTAATAACTCCACAAATGCTCCAGAATGTCAGCTCGTTTTGAACAAAATTTGTACTTTTGTATGGAAGCTGGTGGTCAACAATTTCAACACTCACTTAACTGTATAAACATTTTTGAACGTTTGGTTTTGTTTTTTAGTTTTTTTTTTACTAAAAATTGACTAATTAGTGCATTTCTGATCACAATGAATGAAATATGTTCCTGCAACTCCAACTGTGAATAATTTTTAAACGAGTTGAAAACACCTCCAAAAAAATTAGTGTGCAGAATTCTGAAAAGAAAGATCTTTCAAATGATGTAACACTCGACCCATGTTCCCTATTTAAAATATAAGGGTTGTTATCACCACCCATAAGGGGTTGGTGTGACAAAGTTGAGTTTTATGTGAAAACATATCCCCCTCAATATAAAAATTGGCGTGTTTCAACGTTTCTTAAAAAATTTCTCTGGACGCAAATCGCTCTGTTTCGTTTTCAATGAGCCACGCTGTATAACATATACCACTTTTTCTCGTATCTTGTATAATAACAATTATATTGAGCTTTACCGTAGATATGCGTCACCCTCCTGTATATATGTAAATAGTTAGAAACTGAAACTAAACCCGGATTTGGATTCTAGGGGGCCTAGTTTGCCCTCATTTGAAGACATCGTTTTGAAATTCAAAAGTCGCGGTCTCCTCATTAACGGATTTTTTCTACAAAAACTAGCTAATAATTATAGACCTTTTAACCATAAACTTAAATAAAACTACCGCCAAAGCATTAGAGGAAGAGTTTATTTGAAATGAATTTTCTGGAAATATTTTAGTAAAATGAAGGACAATGAATGTTGAAGCTGAAACTTAAGGGTTTGCAAAACACTTTTCTTGCGACATTTTCTTTACATAATCCGTATCGGTTTCAGGTTATTTGCTTAAATGTTGCCAATTTGGACGTTTCAAATCGCGACTTTGATGTTTTGAGGAAAACCCCTTTTTTTTCCTTAAAACCCCATAACTTAACAGACCTAGATTTCGGGACCTGATTCAATCCTTATAATACAAACATGCGTACCGAATTCGGTTCCCCTTACTTTGTTATTTCCGGAGATATGAAGTTTTTCCGAACGAAAACACAAGATTTTCCGGAAAAACATGGGCCAATTTTCCTGTACTTATCGCAGCCACTTGCTAAGGGAAGGTACTTAAAAAATCGGAACATTATTTTTTGAGTTATCGGTGTAATATATATATATATATATATATATATATATATATATATATATTGCATACAGACTTGGAGAATACTTCTCTAGCTTCACTGTTGGTTTTTAGTGGTGAAGGACGTAGCCAGCGCGTGAGCTAACTGGAGCAAGTGGCCCTTCGAATTCTGGAAGTTCTAGGATGTTCTTCAATGCTTCTGTGACTATAGTTTCGCTGCTTGACAGCATTTTCAGACAGATTAAAATTGAATTAGTACGAAATCATGACAACTACAAATAAATATCTGTTGCTAGGTTATGATATGATGTTTTGATCAAAAAATTTTATCAAATAGAAAATAAAATGAAACACAGATGACAGATGAGGTTTTCAAAATGTCTATGTGATGTATGTCAATATTTAACATAAAAACTAGAACTAGCCTATAATAACTATGATAACAGTTACAACAATAAAATAACTAAACAATAACAGTATAAAAGTAGTCTCTATACAACGAAAATATCGACATACATCAACTCATTATTTTATTACAACTTTTTTGAAATAATAGTTAAATTTATTTTCTTTGGCATATTTAATTAGAAAGAAGAATATCCAAGAAAGGGGAATTCATTAAATCAGTTTGCTCGTTTAAAACAAGGTAGTTATTGTCGTGTGTGTGCCTTTTGACTTCTAAAGCTTCAAAAAAGTCTAGTTTACGTTTGTCATTATAAAAATGTAGTGGTTCTATGCGGTTATTTATTGTAGGTCTATGTTCGGTATCAATAATATGTTTTGCAAATGTAGATTTGTCAGCGTGGTTATTTCTAAATGCAGAAATATGTTCTTTGTATCGGGTGTTAAAATTTCTAGAAGTTTGACCTATGTAGATTGCGTTACAATGTGTACAAGCTAATTTATAAACTCCAGCTTTTGTCAGGAAACAAGATTTTTCTTTCGCGTTAAATAACAAATCACGCGTCGTGTTGTAAGATTTAAAAGCTACCTTTGTATTTGTACAAGTGTTTAAAATTTTTGAAATGTTTTCTGAAATGGTTCCAAAATAAGTTATCGAAACGTATCTGTTGTCTTCTTTGTCTCTAATATTTGGATAAATTAAATTAATCGCTAATTTGTATTCTTTTCTCTCTATCATTTTATCTATTATTTTAACAGAGTAGCCATTATTAAATGCTGTTTGCTTAATTATTGAAATTTCTTTTTCAAAATTGTTTTGTGACATAGGTATTGAAAATGCACGATGTATCATAGAATGATAGGCTGACAGCTTTTGTGAAAAAGGGTGACATGAATCGTATGGTATGGTTGTGTCAGTGTAAGTTGGTTTCCTATATATTGAAAAGTTAAATGAATTATTTTCTAATTTTCTAATTGTTAAGTCTAAAAAGTTTATACAACTGTTAGCTTCTTCTTCTAGAGTAAACTTAATATTTGTGTGAAAGCTATTAATAAAATTTAAAAATTCATTTAATTCTGTATGACTACCTTGAAAACATGCTAAAATATCATCTACGTATCTGTACCAAAAGACAATATTATGTGAAAGTTCTGATGTTAAAATTTGGTTTTCTAAGTTTTCCATAAATATGTTGGCTAATAAAGGTGACAACGGACTACCCATAGGCAGACCTTCATTTTGCATATAAATTTTATCATTAAATTTAAAATAGTTTTGTTTTATACATTCATTAAAAAGATTCATCATTTCTTGTCTTTTTATGACATTTACGTTCTTTTCTATTAAAACGTTTTCTAATAGAGGTAAACATTCTTTAGGGGGTATCTTAGAATACATGCTACAAACATCAAACGAAACTAATTTACTATTTGTGGGAATAATTAAGTTATTTAATTTTTGTGTAAGTTCATAAGAATTCTTAACTGAATATTTTGGAAAGTAATTGTATTCTTTAATAAGTGAAACCAGTTTGCTCGCTATCTTTTCATTTAACTTTTCAATATATAGGAAACCAACTTACACTGACACAACCATACCATACGATTCATGTCACCCTTTTTCACAAAAGCTGTCAGCCTATCATTCTATGATACATCGTGCATTTTCAATACCTATGTCACAAAACAATTTTGAAAAAGAAATTTCAATAATTAAGCAAACAGCATTTAATAATGGCTACTCTGTTAAAATAATAGATAAAATGATAGAGAGAAAAGAATACAAATTAGCGATTAATTTAATTTATCCAAATATTAGAGACAAAGAAGACAACAGATACGTTTCGATAACTTATTTTGGAACCATTTCAGAAAACATTTCAAAAATTTTAAACACTTGTACAAATACAAAGGTAGCTTTTAAATCTTACAACACGACGCGTGATTTGTTATTTAACGCGAAAGAAAAATCTTGTTTCCTGACAAAAGCTGGAGTTTATAAATTAGCTTGTACACATTGTAACGCAATCTACATAGGTCAAACTTCTAGAAATTTTAACACCCGATACAAAGAACATATTTCTGCATTTAGAAATAACCACGCTGACAAATCTACATTTGCAAAACATATTATTGATACCGAACATAGACCTACAATAAATAACCGCATAGAACCACTACATTTTTATGATGACAAACGTAAACTAGACTTTTTTGAAGCTTTAGAAGTCAAAAGGCACACACACGACAATAACTACCTTGTTTTAAACGAGCAAACTGATTTAATGAATTCCCCTTTCTTGGATATTCTTCTTTCTAATTAAATATGCCAAAGAAAATAAATTTAACTATTATTTCAAAAAAGTTGTAATAAAATAATGAGTTGATGTATGTCGATATTTTCGTTGTATAGAGACTACTTTTATACTGTTATTGTTTAGTTATTTTATTGTTGTAACTGTTATCATAGTTATTATAGGCTAGTTCTAGTTTTTATGTTAAATATTGACATACATCACATAGACATTTTGAAAACCTCATCTGTCATCTGTGTTTCATTTTATTTTCTATTTGATAAAATTTTTTGATCAAAACATCATATCATAACCTAGCAACAGATATTTATTTGTAGTTGTCATGATTTCGTACTAATTCAATTTTAATCTGTCTGAAAATGCTGTCAAGCAGCGAAACTATAGTCACAGAAGCATTGAAGAACATCCTAGAACTTCCAGAATTCGAAGGGCCACTTGCTCCAGTTAGCTCACGCGCTGGCTACGTCCTTCACCACTAAAAACCAACAGTGAAGCTAGAGAAGTATTCTCCAAGTCTGTATGCAGTATGGACAAGTTTCACCAAGTAAGGGCAACAACAATCAATGAATATATATATATATATATATATATATATATATATATATATATATATATATATATATATATATATATATATATATATATATATATATATATATATATATATACCTATATACTTTATTTGTTTGCTGTACTTTCTGTGATGTTTTATTTGTTAACATTACAAAAGATTTTACGTCGTTTACTGCTAGCCTATTAAGGTACCAATTGCAGAATTTAATCCTTAAAGGGAAATCTCTGGGAAGGAGCGCCTGTACCTTTTGAATGTGGTAAGGGTATAGCAAAGAATTACGGAGTATACTCCAAACAACTCGTAGGCTAATATTAAATGTTCAGACATTTTTCTGGTACTTGTATCTGGGTGTTCTTCAATTTCATTAAGAACGGCTTCTTCATTCCTTGGTGTTCTAACAGTGCGCGGTCTCCTGCATCATTGGTATTCTTCTTAAACGTTCCAGTTTCTAAAAGACGCCTATGAATATTTGAGAATATTCGATGATCAGGTATCACCCTATTAGAGTAGCGTTCCATGTACAGCCGTCTGGCTCCACTTGCATTTCCATTCGCAAGGCCATAGATGAAATTCATCTCAGCCATTTCTGAATTCGTCAAATTTGCTATTTTTACGATAACATGTATTTAAAACACTTTTACACATGACAGTTTACAACTTAAACCAATAATTTGTATACTCGTAAAGACAACCTATGATTTCAAAACAAAACCATCAAAATTAATAGAAACAAGATGCTATGAAAACAAGCCAGAGCCTACAAGATGATTAAAAGAATAATAATTTCGTGTAGCGAATTAAAGAAAATCGTTTTTAATTTTTTTTCTCGATAACGGTTGCAGTTACAAAAAAAACTAGAAGACACCTAAGAGTTTGTAAACGAAACGGACAATTTATTCTGTATTTTAGAATCTACCAGATGCGCACCGCAAAAAGATCAGGGGGAGAAAAGAGGGCACGACCCCTGAAAAAATAACCCCCTGTACATTTTCACATTGATTTGATATGTCCAATGATATAAGCCCTACAGCATAACCTACGTTACAATTTTGAGCTAAATATCTTAAAAACTGCAGGAGCTATAAAGCAAATACTAAAAAACTCTTGAAATTTCAACACCCTGTAGTTTAATAACGAAGCGTTTACGGGCCTGGCCTGCGTTTATATGTACTTTTAGTCATTAAGTAAGCCAAAGAATTGCCACCTTACGTTTGTGTATGATATTTGGGAATACTATATATATAGGAATGACAAAAAAATCAATAGAAACAAAATTCAAGGAACATGTAACAGCATTAGATAAAATACATATACATAGCTACAAATCAAACGTAGATACACACATTCACAACACAAAACAACAAAGTCCTATTAAACTCCAACGGCGGCAAACCCTTCTGGACTCTTGCTAAATCTATTGGGAATAATTTCTGCAAAAGCACGTTCCCACTTCTTGTCTCAGGGGATGAAATTGTTTCTACCGCCATGGGCAAGGCTGAACTTTTTGCTTCGTTGTTCGCCAGCAATTCTACTCTCAACCCACCTCCAAATGTTCAACCATCAACAGTCCCCAATGTCGCGCATAAAATGACGGATATCATTTTCAAAACTAAAAAGGTACGAAAGATGCTCTCTTCTCTTAATACCAGGAAAGCATCTGGCCTTGACGAGATCCCAGCAATTGTTCTCAAAAAATGCGCACCAGAACTTACTCCTGTCCTGACTCGTCTATTTCAGATATCTTACAATAAAGGCATATTCCCTAGTAACTGGAAAACTGCTCGAGTACAACCCATCCCCAAGAAAGGATCCAGAGCGCTTCCTAGCAACTACAGGCCTATTTCTCTCCTTTCAGTCGTCTCTAAAGTGATGGAAAAGTATATAAACACCGAATTACTAAAATTTCTGGATAAACACAGTCTAATCCACGACAGGCAGTATGGATTCCGTCAGCGCAGATCGACTGCCGACCTCCTTTCTTTTGTCACCCATTCTTGGAACAAGTCTATGGAACTACCCGGTGAATCCCAGATTGTCGCTCTAGACATATCCAAAGCATTCGACCAGGTCTGGCACGCAACGCTGCTTAATAAACTGCCGGCTTATGGCCTACCACCAAAACTTTGTACCTGGACAGCAAATTTCCTCTCCAACAGGAGCATTTCTGTTGTTGTGGATGACCATTCCTTTAAACTGTATCCAATTAATGCAGGAGTTCCTCAAGGTTCAGCTTTAGCCCCTACTTTGTTTCTTCTCCACATCAATGACCTACTCTCTAGCACATCCAACCCACTTCACAGTTACGCGGACGACAGCACCCTCCACTCAACTATACAATATTCTAAGCCTGTCTCTTTAGCCCAATTAGATGAGGATCGCAGACTCATGTAGAATTCTGTCTCCGTGGATCTCCAAAAAATATTAGACTGGGGAAGTAGAAATCTTATAGAATTCACGCCCACCAAATCCCAGTCTTGCTTTCTTTCTCATAAGAGCTACACCAGCCCTAGACCCATCACAATGAACAACTAAGTTATTCAAAGTAATGAGTCCTTTTCTCTTGTTGGCATTTCTGTGGATCGAAATTTTAATTGGCACCAACATGTCACATCAATTGCAGAAGCGGCTGCTAAGAAATTAGGTTTCCTTTTCTGGGCTTGCAAATACTTTTCACCAGCTAATCTCTATACCTTATATACTTCACAAATAAGGCCAAACCTCGAATACTGCTCACACATCTGGGGTGCAACTGCCGCTTCTACACTCGCTATCCTGGACTCCATTCAAAAGAGAGCTATACGTCTCATCGGTGACCCTACCCTCACCTAAAGGCTGCCATCCCTTGCCCACCAACGTGCCGTTGGTGACCTCTCTCTATTTTATAGATATCTGCACGGGCACTGCTCAGATGTGCTTTCCTCCATAGTTCCCTCACCTGCTGCCCACAACAGATCTACCAGGGGAACAGAGCGAATGCACCCTTTTACTGTCCTGGTCACCAGACATAGAACTTCTTGTTATGCCCGCTCTTTTGTCCCGAGGACTTCCAAGTTGTGGAATTCCTTGCCGGCACATGTGTTTCCTTCTCCTCCGAGCCTCCAAACCTTCAAGTCCAGAATTAACAAGTCGCCTCTTTCCTCCCTGTCAACACCCACGGTACGATAGTATTTAGGCTGTAAGCCCTCGTGGTGTGTTGTTGAAATAATAATATAACAAAATATATAAAAAAACACAAAAAACCAGACATCACCCAATTACAACTAATGAAACATGTTAAAGACCACAAAAAATGGAAATCTGGAAACAATAGTACATTCAACAAACAAACAATTAGAAACAATTAATGCCAGAACAAGTCCAAGTACAAATATTTAAACAAAACTTAATAAAATCCATACATATAGACAAATTATCAAACCACAGTGATCAAGACAGGAGACCGATACACACGACCAAGTCAGAAAACACAACCAATCAAAGAACAGAAGCCGACCAATAGAAGCTCAACACACAGGCGTCACGTACAATTCCAGACATAGACCACACAGAAACGATCATAGTCACTAGAGTGCTGATGATGAATCAGGACGGTTAGAAACTGTAGTACACGTAAACCAATAAAAAATCACAAAAAGTACAGCAAACAAATAAGTATATATATATATATATATATATATATATATATATATATATATATATATATATATATATATATATATATATATATATATAGATAGATAGATAGATAGATAGATAGATAGATAGATAATAAATCTAAAACTACTACTACACACACTTCCACATATATAGATTACAATTATCTTGTCTCGGCTTCTTTTTGCGCATTTTTTAAGCTAAATTGCTTATTGCTTTTAACCAATGAAAAATATTGGCAAAGAATTTTTCGTTTTACAATTTTCAATATTTATAAAATGGAGTAACATTGAAAATATAAATTAAATGTCCTTTAAAATCACTCACAAACCATACTCTTTGAAATGTAGGCTTGAAGTGCCCATTTTTTTAATTTAGTTTGTCATAATGGATAGGAGCTTACTGGCAAGTTTTTCGTGGATGATTATCTATAAAAGTATGTTTACGAAAGAGGCGTGGTACAAAAAATTTAAATTGCGGTGAACTAACTCATATTAAGAATTGAATTGCGAAACCATAGACGATATTCTTCATCATATTTTCTTTATTTATTTTACTTATTTTAGCTGGATAAATAGGTATGTTTTTTGCGCTTGACAAACGTTGCGTAAGTAGAATAAATTTAATTCAAATAAATTTAATTTACCTTATATGATATAAGTGAGTAGGTAGGCCTGAAAGTCATACACTCTTTCCATTAAAAGTTTTTCGACCTTGTAGATTTCAATGTTTTATCCAAGCTCCCGCTTTTCTTATATTCTCCTTCAAAGTTTCATTTGCAAACTCTGGGATTTAATTCCCCCTCCACATCAGCTATACGGCCATTTTAAATCCCATATGAAAGGAGCTTTATACATTTCGTATAGGAAGCTATAAAATCGATCATGTCGTTTTATCGGGTAATATGATCTGTGCACACGGCAAAATAAAACCCCTTTCCTGCATATGTTATCGTTTTATAGTTCTATCCGTGCAATAGCCGACCGCCCACACGATCTATGGATATGAGGGCCTTATGTGACCTTCCAGATGGGCCCGCAATTCCAGATAACGGCAACTAAGTCGTAAAAGATAAAAATTTTCAGCGGCGGAAGAATGATGCATCTTACACCGCAACGACACCAACAATGAGGAACCCGATCTGAACGGCTTCTCCGGCTCGAAGGACCGGAAAGCTGAATACTAGTGAGATGCAGGACACTCGAACCTCTGGCGATAATGTGATTTGCTTCTGGATGGTTTCTTTTTTCTGCTTGTATGATTTATAGCAGTGGCTAGGAAGAGAATTTGTAATACATCTTCTTGCACAGTTCACGCTCATACGGTGTGATAGGCTGTCTGCCATCTTTTTCGTCCTATACAAATCGGAAGTTGAAGGGTGAGTTTGCATTTCTGAGACACGTCATACACAATCTTGTGGTTTTTTATCTTTTTATGATAAAATTCTGGTATACCAATTTAACATTACAAGCGTTCACGCGCTAACAGAAATCTATAGATTCTAGTTCTCACCACCCTAAACAGTGTCGATCCTTTTTTCATGAAATACTTCGTGAAAAGCAACGCCTGTGACGCAGAAGCCAGTGACATAATTACTGCGCTGTAAGTTTATATATATATATATATATATATATATATATATATATATATATATATATATATATATATATATATATATATATATATAACAACACACCACGAGGGCTTACAGCCTCAATACTATCGTACCGTGGGTGTCCACAAGGAGGAAAGAGGTAACTTGTTAATTCTGGACTTGAAGGTTCGGAGGAGAAGGAAAAAACATGTGCCGGCAAGTAATTCCACAACTTGGAAGTCCTCGGGACAAAAGAGCGGGCATAACAAGATGCTCTATGTCTGGTGACCTGGACAGTAAAAGGGTGCATTCGTTGTGTTCTCCTGGTAGATCTGTTGTGGGCAGCAGGTGGAGGAACTATGGAAGAAAGCTCCTGCAGTGCCCGTGCAGATATATATATATATATATATATATATATATATATATATATATATATATATATATATATATATATATATATAAGAGAGATCACCAACGGCACGTCGGTGGGCAAGGGATTGCAGCCTTTGGGTGAGGGTAGGGTCACCGATGAGACGTACAGCTCTCTTCTGAATGGAGTCAAGAATAGAGAGTTTGGAAGCGGCAGCGGCATCCCAGATGTGGGAGCAGTATTCGAGGTTTGGCCTTATTTGTGAAGTATATAAGGTATAGAGATTAGCTGGTGAAAAGTATTTGCAAGCCCGGAAGAGGATACCTAATTTCTTAGCAGCCGCTTCTGAAATTGATGTGACTTGTTGCTGCCAATTGCGGTTTCGATTCACAGAAATGCCAACAAGTGAAAAGGACTTATTACTTTGAATAACTTGGTTGTTCATTGTGATGGGTCTAGGGCTGGTGTATCTCTTATGAGATAGAAAGCAAGACTGTATAATATTGTATATTTAAGTGGAGGGTGCTGTCTTCCGCGTAACTGTGAACTGGGTTGAATGTGCTAGAGAGGAGGTCATTGATGTGGAGAAGAAACAAAGTAGGGGCTAAAGCTGAACCTTGAGGGACTTCTGCATTAATTGGATACAGTTTAGAGGAATGGCCATCTACGAGAACATAAATGCTCCAGTTGGAGAGAAAATTGACTCTCCAGGTACAGAGTTTTGGTGGTAGGCCATAGGACGGAAGTTTATTAAGCAGCGCTGCGTGCCAGACCTGATCGAATGCTTTGGATATATCTATACCGACGATCTGGGATTCACCATATGGTTCCATAGACTTGTTCCAAGAATGGGTGACAAAGGAAAGAAGGCCGGCAGTTGATCTGCGCTGACGGAATCCATACTTCCTGTCGTGGACCAGACTGTGTTTTTCAAGAAATCTTGGTAATTCGGTGTTAATATACCTTTCCATCACTTTAGTGACGACTGAAAGGAGAGAAATAGGCCGGTGGTTGCTAGGTAGCGCTTTGGATCCTTCCTTGGGGAAGAGTTGTACTCGAGCAGTTTTCCAGTTATTAGGGAATATTGTAAGATATCTCAAACAGGCGAGTCAGGACAGGAGCAAGTTCTGGTGCGCATTTTTTGAGAACAATTGCTGGGATCTCGTCAAGGCCAGAGACATCTCTGGTATCAAGGAAAGATATCATCTTTCGTACCTTTCTATTTTTGGAAATGATATCCGTCATCTTATACGCGACATTGGGGACTGTTGGTGGTTGAACATTTGGAGGTGGGTTGAGAGTATAATTGCCGGCGTACAACAAGGCAAAAAGTTCAGCCTTGCCCAGGGCGGTACAAACAATTTCATTCCCTGAAACAAGAGGTGGGAACGTGCTCTTGCAGAAATTATTCCCAATAGATTTAACAAGAGTCCAGATGGGTTTCCTGCCGTTGGGGATTAAGAGGACTTTGTTTTTGATGTGGTTATTAAAAGAGTTTTTTGCTTCAGAACGAATGCGGACATAGCGGTTTCTTGCGTCGTTAAATGCTTGACGGTTTTCTTGACTGGGATTGTGTAGAAGCTTTTTGTGAGATTAGACGTTTTCAAGTCTGGCCTTGTCTCAGCATTTAGAGAACCAGGGCTTTTGAGTGGCTGAGGAGGTTTTCTGTCTACATGGGATAAATAATTCCGTGCCAGTTTGGATAATTTCGGTGACGTTTTGTGAGATATCAGAGTTGTTGACCATTAACTCGCTTCTTGAAGAGCTGGAGATTATAGGTATCCTGATATATGAGAGCGCGATATTATTATTACATTCAGATTAGTACAGAGGAAAATCCTATGCAGTTTGTGTTTGCAATGACTAGATGCGCATAATGAGAACACAGCACAAGTCAGAAAATATACAAAACTTACAAAATCAAACGAAACTTAGAGAATACTACAGGTAAATTTAATCATATTGGCTTTTAGTGAATTTTCCTAAAAAAAAGATTTACTACGTGAATATTGGAACCTGTGATGAGCACCGATAAGCACACTTACCCAAATCACTACAACACATTTTAAAAACCTGACGAGCGTTTGACTAACCAAGTGAGCGTCATCAGAGTATGAATAACTCTTAGAATTATTCATCCTCTGATAACGCTCTAATGGGAAGGATAGGAAGGAGATCCGGTTTTTACGAGATATGATTATTGGTCCCTTGACTCCCGATTAAATCCAGATGCTTATATATATATATATATATATATATATGTACCTATATACATATAAACATATAAAAATTGAAATGGTGGTGGATTTTTGTCAACACTTTTTTAGAATATTCTCGTAGATTTCTTTCCTCATCTGTGGAAAACACCTTTCTAGGGAATTTGCGTAGGAGAAATTCGCTTTTGACGAGATCCCGACTTTAAGAACATTTTCTTCAGATGAACGTATAAACTAAGACCTCTATTAACTCTTGTCCGAGGTGGTTAGGGTAATCACAGAATTTAGGTCTTTGTACCAGTCAGATTCTCGTGGTGCTTGTTCTTTCTCTTTGTTACTTAATTGAGAAACAAAATTTTAAAATACGGCTGCAGCAAGTGTGTTATTGTAACAAATAAGATATTATCAATATATACATATTATGAAAAAATAGTGCTGCAAATTGAATCATAACTTCCACATAGTTGTGATAATCTACTCTCAAAGACATTTTCACGAAACTAATTTAGGGTCCATAAATTTTTGAAACGTTATATTACTCGGGTTTTAATGAAAAAAATCTATTTTCACCAAATAATCACTCATTTATCCACTACCGCCTGATGCGATCTTACCCAAAAACAAGTCGAAGCGTTGCTTTGTCGGGTGCTAACTGCATACAAAATTTGAAGATGATATATCAATTCAACAAACAGATGTACAGGCCGACCAACCGACTGACCGACAGACAAAAAAAATTTCTTCCATAATCAAGATCGATTTAATTTCAGCACAGAATACCAGATGTTTGATGAAAGTGAATGTTTTCTAATAAACAAACCCTAAAACGTTGTATTACTCTAGTTTTAACGAACAAATGTCAATTTTCACCAAATCATCCCCCATTCATCCCCTAACCCTTGGAGCGATTTCACCCAAAAGCAATCCGAATCGTTCGCTTGTGGGGTGCTAACTGTATACCAAATTTGACGATTATGTCTCAGTTCGTTCTAAATAAAGTTATCGTGGCTACAAGCAGACAGACACAAAAAATTTCCGTTTCCAAATCACGTTTTCTATGTTTTGTCTTTTTACGACGTTTAGTCGAATTTTTTTAAAAAATTTATGTCGCCGATGCCATACTTCCACACGTATGGACGATGTAGAAGTAATACTGACAGAGCAAGTGCGTTATGGTAACGAATTAGGTATCATAATACACACACAGACACACACACACACAAATATATATATATATATATATATATATATATATATATATATATATATATATATATATATATATATATATATATATATATACAGGGTGGGGCATTGAAAACGAAACAGACCGATTTGCGTCCACAGAATTTTTTTTAAGAACCTCTGAAACACGACAATTTTAATATTGAGGGGGACATCAACCTCTTAAGGGTGGTGATAACAACCCTTATATTTTAAATAGGGAACATGGGTCGAGTGTTACATCATTTAAAAGCTCTTTCTTTTCTGAATTCAGCACACTAATTTTTTTGGAAGTTTTATCAACTCGTTTAAAAATTATTCACACTTGGAGTTGCAAGAAGGTATTTCATTCATTGTGATGCGAAATGCACTAGTTAGTCAATTTTTCGTTAAAAAAACTAAAAAAATAAAGTCAAACGTTAAAAATGTTTATTCAGTTAAGTAAGTGTTCAAATTGTTGACCACCAGCTTCGATACAAAAGTACAAATTTTGTTAAAAACCAGCTCTGACATTCTGGAGCATTTGTGGAGTTATTAGACGGCATTCTTCAACAATGCGTCGTCGCAATTCTCCCAGAGACTCCGGTTCTGTTGCGAAAATTCTACTCTTTAAATGGCCCCATAGAGAGAAGTCTAAAAGAGTTAAATGCAGTGATCTTGGGGGCCACTCAATAGCACCTCTACGACCAATCCATTGCTCTGGAAACTATCTATTCAAAAACTTCCTAACACGTTGTGAAAAATGCGGAGGAGCTCCATCGTGTTGAAACACTAGATGATTTTCTTGATAGCGATCATCATTTTCAACAATGTCAATTAGTAGAGGGTAAACGATATCTTCTAGTAACTCCAAATACGTTTCGCCACTCAAATTGCCATCAAGAAAAATTGGTCCGATTAAACGGTCTCCAAAAATTCCAGTCCAGACATTCAATTTCTGTGGAGTTACAGTGTGGACTTCGTGAATATTTCTTGGATTATTATCTGCCCAATAACGACAATTATGACGATTGACTGTAGAGTTTAATGAAAACGTACACTCGTCTGGAAAACAGATATTGAACAGAAAGTTCTCGTTATCAGCTATTCGTGCAGTCATAACTTCACAAAACTCCAGCCGCCGATCAAAATCATCTTCATTCAGTTGTTGTACAAGATGAATTTTATATGGGTGAAATTTATGATGCCTCAATATTCGCTGAATAGTTCTTCTTTTGATGTTTGAAACAGTGGCCAATTTTCTCGTGCTCAAAGTTGGGTCTGCAGCAATTTGTCCTAAAACTTCAATCTCAGTAGTCTCGTTTCTAACCGGAAATTCACGTTCAGGATCCCGTTCTTTGTTGGCTACTGAACCAATTTGTCGAAAATTTGCAACTATAAAATTTATTTTCTGTTAACATGTCTGTTCGGATGTCGTTCATTAAACAAATCTGCGGTACAGTTGGCACAGTCATCGCTTTTGAAAAAAAAGAGTAAATATTGCAACTCTTTCTTCTACAGAATACACCATTGTGAAATTAATGTTCGGTAGTACTATCAAGTATCAAAGCGACCGATTAACTGAAATAATAAACCGCATTTCTCTCATCCCGATAAGAGATGTTCTGATAGTCCATTTTTTGTTTACAAACCAACAAAACATTGACTATCAGCACATTTTTTATCGGAATGAGTGAAATGTGTTTTTGCATCTTCATTTTTAAACGAGTTGATAACACTTCCAAAAAAATTAGTGTGCGGAATTCAGAAAAGGAAGAGCTTTGACATGATGTAACACCCGACTTGTTCCCTATTTAAAATATAAGGGTTGTTATCACCACCCTTAAAGGGTTGATGTGACAAAGTTGAGTTTTATGTCAAAACATGTCCCGTTCAATATTAAAATTGACGTGTTTCTTAAAAAAAAAATTCTCTGGACGCAAATCGTTCTATTTCGTTTTCAATGCGCCACCATATATATATATATATATATATATATATATATATATATATATATATATATATATATATATATATATATATATATATATATATATATATATATATATATATAATTATAATAATAAATATAATTTTTGTGAATATGTCTATGTCATTTCTATGACAATTCGTTACCATAATTAACTTGCTACGTCCAGACTTTTTTTTTCGTTCCTTATAAGGCCAGATATTTTCACTTGAAAAAAAAAATTCTCTGGGCGCAAATCGGTCTATTTCGTTTTCAATGCGCCACCCTATATATATATATATATATATATATATATATATATATATATATATATATATATATATAATAATGTTAATAAAATTTCAGATTTAAGAGATTTTCAATGCACACCATTATTAAAACCGCAATATCTCGGTAACCACTCACTTTATGAGTTTCAACTAAGTATACCTTTTTCGAACAAAAAATTAGTAGTTTTCAGTTTTTCTGAACAGATTTGCAGAAAGTTGATCATCGAAAAAGTTATGCCCCTGTAAAACATTCGGGTTTAGTGTAGGTGGCGCCAACTATGATGTAGCTCAAAATAGGTATCACGGTTGGAAGCGGCATCCTCGATAACCCCCTATTACAAAGTTCCAAATCAATATTCCAGTAATTAGCAGAAAAACGAGCGATTTAATTTTTTTCAAAGTCAATTTTAACACACTGTATACCGAAAACAAGCAACAATCGGACAAAACGTATTAATGAAAGTCTATTTAATTTTTGATGCTCTATCCGAATATATGGGTTTGGCCCATTGTTAGAGGGACACCCTGTATATATATATATATATATATATATATATATATATATATATATATATATATATATATATATATATATATATATATATATATATATATATATATATATATATATATAGGGTGGCGCATTGGAAACGAAATAGACCGATTTGCGCCCAGAGAATTTTTTTTTTCAAGTGAAAATATCTGGCCTTATAAGGAACGAAAAAAAAAGTCTGGACGTAGCAAGTTAATTATGGTAACGAATTGTCATAGAAATGATATAGACATATTCACAAAAATTATATTTAATATTATAATATATATATATATATATATATATATATATATATATATATATATATATATATATATATATATATATATATATATATATATATACCATAATTAACTTGCTGCGTCCAGACTTTTTTTTCATTCCTTATAAGGCAAGATATTTGCACTTGAGCTTTACTCAAAGGAGTGGTTACAACAGAGTGGTGTTTTCTAAATTCTGTTGTTTTTTTTTTATAAAATAATTTTCAGTGTCGTTGGCTAAAATTAAAATAACGAACTCTTAAACTTGGTGAACAAAGGGCCATTAATAAGCCTAATTTTTTCTTTGGAAAACAAAATTTGTGTTGCCTCTGGCAATTTATTATCCTTTTATAAACTCTTTCAATTTTTATTAAAATATGTTCTTCTTTGAAAGTGATAATAACAAACACTGCTATTAAGTCTCCATTAAAATCCTTTTTTCTTATGTCGTCAGTTCCTTTGAATAAAGTTAAACAAAGGGTAAAAGCAGAATCTGAGCTGTCTGCAAGCAAGCAAGATAACTTTTTTAATTAAATTAGATGTTTCCAGATCAAGAAACAACCGTCTTATTTTATTATTTTGGACGTTTTAAACGATTCTGTTTACGAATATACAGACTGTTCTGTAATCAGTAGACACTAGGCAGCACTAGGTTTCTGACAATAAACCATTACGATCTCATTTTCAATTGTTAACGGTAACATATTGAAATAACAAGTGCGTTATGGTAGAAAATCTTTATTAAATTTTTTCAGTGTTATAAATATAACCTCGGTGGTTCAGGGGTAAGAACGTGTGCCTCTGAACCGAAGGGTACTGGGTTCGATCCCGGCGTACTCCTTTCACTTTTTCAGTACAAACTGTAAAATTAACATCAACCGAGGTTCTGGCATTGTATTTGAGCTAGTTGAATGTCTGCACGTTCCGTCCTTCTGAGGGGGCGTAAAGTCGTCTGTCCCGTGTCCATGCGATGTTGGGCATGTTAAAGATCCCTATCCTCCTAACAGAAAGGCAGGGGTTCGGCAAAATGTCCAGGATAGTGAGGTGAAACTGCTCCCTGGCGTCGGTGATTGGCCATAGTCGCGGAAATAGGCCAACGTTAAAGAAACAAAACACACACACACACACTGTAATAAATCAAATGTCTTTGAACCTAAAGAAAACAAAATTTCGGGCGCAGAAAGTAGGTTATAGTAGCGAATTTTCATAAGAATTGTACACTACAATTATACGGCATATTAGTAAAGTTAATACTTTAAACTTGCAGATACCTTGAAGATCGATTTTAGAGGTCCTAGTACGCGCACATTTGAAGAAATCTTTCGAAAGTGTTAACATCAATATCTCTCTATTATCAAAAAAATCTTGCGTTTTAACTCCTTTTGAGAAAAATGTCCAAAACTCAAGTTTCTACGAAGGTAAAGAAGTAAATTTTGTTATATCTGTAGATAGTGTAAGTCTCTTTAAAAGAAACTTGTATTACAAATTTCATTAAAGTTATACAGAAGATTTCCAGAAGGAAACTTAATTCATATTTAGAAAAGTAAAGTATCTGCCAAAGTATAAACGTAGTAGTTATTTTTCCTTATTAATCGCCAGTATGATTTCGTTTTAGTCAACCTAATCAAACCTTTACAACAATAACAAAATTATGATTTCAGACTCAAAGGTGACAAACTTATTTAGGCGTTTTAAACAAAAATGAGATCTTGTTCCAAACGTATGAAATCTGTGCACTATTGTTTCTCCAAATGTGAAAATAAAACATTAAAAAAAAGATGCATGCATCTAGCTGGATTCGATCGCGTCACTTTGTACGTGGGATGCGAGCATGATAACCGCTACGCTATCTGGGCAGCCGTGAAGAAAGGTTTTACTTGCGTCATAATGTAGATCGGCTCCATGCCCGGGATATGTAAAGTATACATAACTAATTAGTTACAGAAAATTATGTAGTAGAATTACCATTGAAACACATCCCACGGCTGTTTCGCTATTATATGACGTCTTATGTTTAAGCTTCTATATGAAAAAACTATTTAGAATCATTGTTATAAAGACGTGATTTTGTTTAAATTTCTGATACATTATTATGCGGCATCATAATATATCCATGCTGCGCTAAAACTGTCTTTGAGGCCGCTAATAAAGCTACAAATATAGTGTATTTTAATAACTGTTGAATCGCCCAGTTAAATAACAATCAATTGGCAAATTTTTAATTTCATGTCGTCTGTCATTTTCCATAATTGCGGCCGAGATTTCACGATTGTGTATTCGGGTATTATGGTTTCTGCCTGGTATATATTTGGTTTGGTTACCGTTGCTGTATGGTTTATACCTGTTGAATGAATTAATCTACACGTGGCAGTTAACTACTCAGTATCTCAGGCATTCGACTTTAACCACTAAGTCGTTTCAACGCATGTCATTGGGATTAAAGTAGGTGGTATATATATATATATATATATATATATATATATATATATATATATATATATATATATATATATATATATATATATATATCAGGGACAATGAGGCAAGGGTCAGGATGAGAGAAGCAGACAGACGCCCATGGAAATGAGGAAAAGTAATCCCGCATTTCGTCCCAGTTTGCGGAGTTGTAGTGCCAAACGATATGTGGGTGTGATGACTGTGTGACCTTGGGTTGCATTGCGCAGGAAGCAGTGACCATGCCGTGGTCTGAGCGACCAAGGGGGGCGGTGACTGATATCTTATAACATTCAGGTTGTGTAGTAAGAAGGAGATCCAAGGATTTGAGCTGTGTGTTGGGATGCGAGGAAAGTAAGTAGGTTGCTGAACCATATTGGCTAAAGAATTGCTGACTGCAAAGGCCTCCGCTGCTCTTCCTTGTGGATCGGTTTTTGAGGATCCTAGCCATTCCTTATTATGGACATTGAAGTCGCCAAGAACAGTGACCTCGGAGGAAGGATATTCAGAAATCAGATAGTCGGTTTTTTCAGAAAGGTAGTCAAAGAGCTGGACAAGGTTGTTGTCAGAAGGTGACCGGTAAATGCAACAGATGAATTTAGTTGCAGCCCTGAGAGAGAGTTTTATCCATAGTATGTCTTTTCTTCCAGCTTCTAAATTGGGGAGTCTGGTGCAGGGTAGATTGCTACGGACGTATGCGCACACGCCTCCATGCAATCTAAAGGAAGTAAGGAGCTCATACCTCGGGAAATTAAGGTGATTAGTGGCTGTTTTGGCACTGATTTGGGTTTCGGTGAGGAAGAGGAGTTGGGGCCTGTTAGCCTGGAGGAAATGGTGGACGGAGTTCAGGTTAGAATTTACGCCACATATATTCGAAAAGGATATGTTAAATCTTGATGTTGGTGCCCCCTGTACACCCCTCTTCCGGATATCCGAATGGAGGGGTATTTTGCATCCGGAATATTTTGTACAAGGAGGAGCCAGCATCATTTTTGCTTATAAGGAAAACCGACTCATACACCAGAACCGGAAACGTCCGTTGGGACTTCACCGGCCCCTTGATGTATGGGGTGGTACCTCCTTGGGCGTGAAAAAATCCTTTACTATTACGCAAAGGAAAATTCCACTACCACCTACTATGGATTGGATTGGATCAATGTCTACCCCTTTAAAAATAAGATTAATAAAGGGACTATCAATTGTCCAATAGTTATGCTTTTCGACATAGTAGGAGGGTACAAAACATTATCATTTTGCATCGATATTCTCGATAAGTAGTAAGTAGTGGTAGATTTTGTTAATCAATAAATATTTAAGTTCTGTGTGCATTTAAGGGTTGTTGCTTTATTTAAAGGAAAGATCAGATAGGGCAATATATTTCAAAATTTAAAATTTAATTATACTTTTGAAATCATAATAAGTTTGGAGGACTTGAACCCACTAGCGTATTAAGCTCCCTGTTTTGAGAGTCCAAATCATTCATTCTATTAATATTTTTGTCGTATGCAGAAATAGAAAGATATTGAGTACACCAAGGTGAAAAATTTCACTCACATAAGTCTAAAAAACACATTTTTACAGGTAAGACCGAATTAAAATCTAAAACAAAAATACTAACACAAGATTTACATACATGTATTTAATATACACATATTTACAATACATTTCAGAGAGTATTTTACAGATAAGATCTAATTAAGAAACTAAAATACCTAGAAATTTACATCACACAAAATGCACTAAACATATTTAAATTAGCTACCATATCAAGTATTTTCAAGAATTTTTCTTAATGAAAATTCGCTAAAAAAAAACTATAACATCAAAGTTAATATTCGGAGAATGTGTAATAAAATATTACCTATTAAGAAAAGATGATATTAGCCTTATCAGAATCAAGGAAATAAAAATAGGATGCAACCCCCACATTTGTGACACTTGTTGGATAGGATGCTCCGCGAAGCGAGGGGTTAACCTTCAATTTCTTGCAAAGCGAGCAGCTTAGAAATTAGAAATAAGACATATTTCCCGCTATGTCCCTCTGCCACTAGAGCCATAATGACAATTAGCAGCGTGTTACGCAACTGATTCTACGTCACCCCTCACAACTTCCTGCAAATGAGCAGAAAGTTGCCAGCGTTAGCGCCTTCTTTCTTTCATGTTGTTATCACTGATTTACCCTTATTGTCGCTGAAATCCGAGTAGGCCTTTTCAGATTCTTTACATTTTGCAGCTGTTTCGGATACGGCTTTTTTCTTTACGACTTATGGGTTATTGGTGTTTCGCAAAGATAATTTACTTTTTAGCGAAAATTTGTAGAAAAAATTTGCGATTGACGGATCACTAATTTAAGACTTTGTAAAAGTTTTTTAAATGAGCGCGAACTAAGACTTATAGAAGTCATATGCAGGATTCGTTTAAATGTATATATAGGTGTACAGTGTGTTCCAATTTCAGGCTGCACGCGTCCGAATTTTTATATCTTCGGAAAAAGCACACCCATTGTAAAAGATTAACACTGTAGATGAAACCTATCACACATGCAAAATCATCCCAAAAACCAGTATATTATTGAATGTCGGGGAATCTATAGCTGAAACAATAGGTCTCACCGATTTATATAGCGAAATGGTTAACAAACGAATTTAAAGGCTTGCCTATCAAACAAAAATGTTTTTCAGTTTCAAATTCACTTGAATTTATTAATAAAGTTAAGAAAACTGGTTGAAGACGAGGTTTTGATATCATTTGATGTGACCTCGTTGTTTCCCAGTCTTCTCATAAAAGAAACGCTAACGTATTTAGACCATGTGTTAAAAATGAACAACATATATGAAGAGGTTTGCAACGAATATATAAATTTAACAAATCTTTGCATTAATCAGAATATTTTCCAATTTCGTCATACATTTTTTGAACAAACCCATGGCACAGCAACGGGCAACCCCCTTTTCCCATTCATTGCAGACCTTTTCATGAGTAGATTTGAAAGAGACCTAGCAAATGAAAATGACTATTTTCCTAGAGAATAGTCCCGTTATGTGGACGACGTTTGCAGAGTATTTTATTTAAATGTGTGCAAAGTAGATGATTTTATTGCCAAATTAAACAGCAAATTTGACTCCATTAGATTCACGCATGAAATAAAAACTAATAACAAATTACCTTTTCTTGATGTATTAGTCATTAAAAATAAAGACACTTTAGAATTTGACGTCCACAGAAGGGAAACCACTACTGTGAGTTATATGTCGATTGACTCACCCCACAGTTTTCCACAAAAAAAACAGCCAGTTTGAATGGTCTGGTTCATAGATTAATACAGTTTCCATTGAATAAAAAAATCTACAACAGAGAACTTGAATATATTTAAATTGTAGCTAAGTATAATAATTACCCTACATACTTAGTGAAAAAATTAGTCAATAAACATAAATAAAAGAAAATGAGGAAGACATCTACGACTTTCGACGAAAAGATAAATCAAAGAGAACTGTTGTCTGTTTACCACTTAAACCACCAATTACGACAGGGTCTAATAGAATTTTTAAGAAAGGCAATTTGTAGCTCACATACTCTACAAAAAAGAAATTTGTTAGGTAACCCAAAGACTAAGGATAAAACCGTAGAAGTGTCGGGAACCTGTGAAATAGATTATAAGGATTGTGAATTTAAATATATGGGGCAAACGAAAAGAACTATTGATTTAAAGAACATTTAGCCCAACTGATAAATGGCAACATTGATAAATCATGTATTGCTCAGCATATTTGGGGTAATAATCATCGTGTAGATAAAGAAAGTTAATAAAAAATGCCAAGCAGTCGCGTCAGTTTAGATGTTTACGAATGTATATATATATATATATATATATATATATATATATATATATATATATATATATATATATATATATATATATATATACATTCGTAAACAGTTGGAATAATGAACTACGTAGAACCGCACCTACTATATTCATCCAAACATTTTTGTTCAAATTTCTAACTATATATATATATATATATATATATATATATATATATATATATATATATATATATATATATATATATATATATATAGTTAGAAATTTGAACAAAAATGTTTGGATGAATATAGTAGGTGCGGTTCTACGTAGTTCATTATTCCAACTGTTATCTTAATAATAAGTGTGTCCTTTTTAGTAGGAATATTTGATACCGACACACAGTATTACAGAAGTAGGTATACAATTTTAATTACAGGGATTAAAACTCAACAGTGGGGGGTCTGTCTGTATACTTTCGTAGAGGGCGCTGTTCGCAACTGCTTGGTACTAACATATAAATAGTAATTCTAGTTTTTACTCGCTTAGTTTATTCATCCCTCTGATGACGCTAACTTTGTTAGCAAACGATTGTCAGGTCTAAAAACTGTATTGTGATGAATTGGGTTTTCCAAAATGTACTTATCAGTGCTCATCATTGATTCCAAGCGAACTCAATTAGAGCTTGAAATAAATTTGTAGACCATAACACACTGCGTTTGGATTTTTTTTAACCCATATTTTACAACATTAAAACAAGAAGCGAATAAATGCTCAAAAATAGTCAGCCTACCCCATCTGTGTGTATCGACCAATCACAAGGCAAGGAGCAAATGTCTAATTTATGTCACAATTCAATGTCAAAATTTGCGATTTTTAAAGACAGATTCCAGAGCGTATGCAGCTTGTAAAAGCAAATGTTACGTGAAATGTGTTTCAACGGTTACTTTTCCTCATTTAATTAAAATGTTTGCAGAAAATGTATTTGAAATATGGTATTTTTAAGAGTTTGGATATGATGCTTGAAACGGTATAAAAATAAAATAGGGAGTTTCGAAGCCACAAATTTGTTAATTAAAAAAAAAAATTAGCGATTAACAAGGAAAAATACATGCCATGTCTATAGTTTGGCAGGTACTTTCAATTTATAAATAGCTTGGATAGGTGAGGTTAGCTGAATTGTTAGACAGCTCGATCGGATCAGTTTTTCCGGAGAAAATTTAATTTTTTCCTGGAAAGCTTCTGTACTTTCAATGAAATTTGTTACACAGGTTTCCTTTAAAGATACTACGGTACCTACAGATATTAAATTTTTATTTTCTGGTTTCATAGGGAAATGAGTTTTATGCGTTTAAAGTTTTTTTTTTTCAAAAGGAGTCACAAAGTAACTAAAAAATTGTACGATAAAGACAATTTATTCAATTTCACTGCGAAAAGAAAGTATATTCTGGCTTAAGGTATCAAAAGATTCCCAAAAATTAAATTTCAATTTGGCAACAACATTATTTGAAGGACATATATTTGGAAAAGGACAAGAGATAGACAAAGGGAAATAATTCTAGCAGAACTGGTAAAGGGTGAAAGCTATACAATTTGAAAGGCTGAAAAAGTAACAAGACTCTCTTAACATACATAAGAGGGTCAAATAAATGACCGGAGGCTTCAGAAGGAAACAGAACAACATACTGATGGACGAGAATGGAAATGTGATTCTAAACCTAAAAGACAAACTCAGAACATGGAACGAATATACTAAAAGACTGTTTAAGATGTTCGAAACAGACCTCAGTTAGTGAATAATATTGAAACAGATAGCCCAGAGAGAAGAAATGAAGAAGTAACATACGTACTTAAAAACATAAATAATTGGAAAGCGCCTGGCGCGGACGAATTGCCTGTGGAGCTGATCGAAGAAAATAGCATATCAATACCCATAGAACTGTTCAATACGATCTACAAAACCGGAATTATACCCAGGGATTGGTTAATATCCACATTTCTTACAATTCCAAAGAGGAACAATGCGAAAAAATTTAGAGATCACGAGACCATAAGCTCATTAGCTACACACTAAAAGTGTCTTTAACAGTCATACATATATAGAAAGCTAGACGACGACATAAGTGACTCTCAGTTCGGGTTTCATAACGGGGTGGGCACAAGAGAGGTAATATTTGCTGTAAATACAGCGCTCTTTGCACGTCAACAGGGATCTATCTATACGCCTGCCTAGTGGGCTACGAAAATTTGACGGAGTCCAACATGACCAACTCATAAAAATCCTAAGATAAAAGTAATTAGGGATTCCTAATATAACAATGATAGAAAACTACGTGAGGACTGGAACCTGTGATGAACATTGATAAGTACACTTGGAGAAACCCAAATCACCACAGCACATCTTCTAAAGATCTAGCGATTTCGCTAACCACGTTAGCTTCATCACAGCAGGAAAGAATTATGAATATTTTCATCCTATGATGAAACTAACGTTGTTAGCGAAACAATCGTTAGGTCTTAAAAAAGATGTGTTGTGGTGATATGGGTTTCTCCAAGTGTTTAATAGAGTTGGGACAGCCTGTATAAATATTATAAAAATACACGAAACATTTGACTTATACAAGATATTATATTTATTTAACTAGCCCGACTTGTTTATAGAAAAATCTGACCACACAAAGTTAAAAATTCCCAAATAATTAAAACACCAAGACTTCACTCAATTAAATAAAGTGATACGATTTTAATTAAACTACGTTATATTGCCTGCTTACTCAACAATAAATAAAGACTGAGACCGTTGAAATTTTTAATTATTGTTTATATGTATATTGAGATACATTTATTTCTCGTTACCGAATAATTAAAACACCAAGACTTCACTCAATTAAATAAAGTAATACGATTTTAATTAAACTACGTTATATTGCCTGCTTACTCAACAATAAAAAATTCTGGACGCAGCAAGTGCGTTATGGTAGTGAATTTTCATAAAAATCTTTTTAATAACAAATATGTGTCTTTTTAAGAAAGCAGGCATCAAATTTGGTTACCAATATAACCTATATAGTAAAAACAATGTGCCATGTTTCATAAAAATAACTTTATTGTGTGAAAATGTACAAAAATTTCCAGAAGTTAACTTAAAATGTTCCCGAAAAACACGTTTCTTGGTCAACCTTATAGGTTAATAGCAAATTGAGCTGTTCAAATATGAAACATTTGATCAAAATTCGCTACCATAACGCACTTGCTGCGTCCAGAATTTCTTTTCGTACAAACATGCATTATATTTCGATGGAAAATGCAAAAATGCAATAACATAAGGCGTGTTTGATTAAAAAAAAAGGAAATTTGTATCACCAACGACTTATGGGCCATCCTGTGATTGTAGAAATATTATTTTAAGATGTAGCTCAAGACACCCTATAATTAATATATACAAATTTTCTTCATATCTTATATAATAACGGATATATTGAGCTTTATTGATTTTTTACGAAAATTCGACAAAAATTATATACCATTAAATGATAAACTCTATAGCTAGGGCTACTGCCAAGCATCAGAGAAAGGGTCTATTTGAAATGAATTTTCTGCAAATATTTTAGTAAAATGAAGGACAATGATGGTTGAAACTAAGACTTTAGGGTTTGTAAAACATCCTTCTTGAGACATTTTATTTCTATAGCCCGTATTAGATTTAAGTTATTTGCCTAAATGTTGCCAATTTTGACATTTTAAATCGCCACTTTGACGTTTTGAGGAAAACCCCAATTTATTTTTCTTTAAATGCCTATAACTTTTTTGTCTTTTGACCTACATAGCTAAATTTTGGTAGGTAACTTACCTATAAGGATGTAAACCTGCGTACCAAATTTGGTTGCCCTTACTTTGTTAATTCCGGAGATATAAATTTTTTTCAAAAGAAAACACAAAATTTTCCGGGAAAACCTGGGCAGATTTTCCTGGCTAACGAACTCATCCAAGCCATTTGCAAAGGGAATTTTTTCACCAAATTTGATCAAAATCGGCCCATTATTTTTTGAGTTATCGGTGTGATACATATATATATATATATATATATATATATATATATATATATATATATATATAAATATATATATATATATATATATATATATATATATATAAATATATATATATATATATATATATATATATATATATATAAACATATAAAAATTGAAACTGACCCCGGATATGTTTTCTGGGAGGCCTAATTAGCGCTCATTTGAAGAAATTTTTTCAAAATTCAAAAGTCGGGATCTCCTCATTAGTGAATTTTTTTTAAGAAAATTCACTAATAAAGACTGAGACCGTTGAAATTTTTAATTATTGTTTATATGTATATTGAGATACATTTATTTCTCGTTACCGAATAATTAAAACATTTCCAAAACTAAAAATTAAAAAAGATACATTTATGTCTTGTTACCAACTGACGATTAACATAATGGTAACTAAAAAATTTCCAAAACAAAATTTAAAGAGATATTACAACATTTAGAAACTAATTAATGACGTCATACACCATTAAAATTGCGATAATCATCCAAGGTTAATGACCTTCACATAGTTGTTAATGAGTAATTAATAGGTTTTTAATGAGTAATTAATGGGATTATAATTATCCAAGATGGCGGGTATCGTCGCCCTTCTACTGACGTGTTTACATTTGCCCTATGGTATGATAAGTATGGTCACTTATTTCTCAATATCGTGGTGATGTAAATACAGAGAAGCAAGCTTATTGTCATTGTGACATTACCGTCCAGTAACGTAACAAAGTAGTGGTGTTTGAAATCAATTATGAAATTCGCATTTTCAAATATTATTTGCGTCGTTATTTTTGTAGTATGTGAACTGAAAAAAATATTAAAAATCAATTTTTTTGGGGTGTCTATCAGGTGTGATAAGAAAAAAAAACATGCAAATTGTCTATTGCTTCTACCAAATATATTAAAGTAAACCAAAACAAAATGTTGCATGCACCGAGAGGGAACCGAACCGAGCTGTAGGCGTACCAGGGGAGCCTTTTACTACTAAACCAACTACGCAATTGTAAAATGTTTGTTTACCGGATAAGTAGATACTTACGCCGAGTTCGTGCCCTGGGAATTTTTACACTATATTAAAAGTAAACTAACAACGGATTACAGAATTAGTTGAGTTGTGACTTGACACACATTCATATTTGCTGCCAAACGATTTAAACGGTTCTTGGGATTTTTGTGGCAGAGATTTTCCGGTTGCAGGTTCGGGTAGTGTTCGCTCCTCGTATAGTGTAAAAGCAGTGGAATTTATAATCTTTATTTTGCGATAAGAAGAACAGACCAGAATTCCACGAATCGTCAAGAAGAACACAACTTAAGTAGTCAGCAACGCAAAACCGCGATATCGTATAGTACCGCTACCTTAAAATTAGATGTGTGTGTGATACAGTCAAACCAGCCTTAACAAATCCATTAAACGCACCAGCAACCCAGGATAGCCTTTTCCGGGACACGCACGAGTTTCTGTGAGTCCAGTACTCGACAAGAGAAGAAATTCACAAAGGTAAGTGGCTTTTTGGTCATTCACGAGTTTGCATCAATTTCCACTGCTTTTGCCCCTTCTCTTTTCATTAAAACCGTTACTTAATTAACAAACGCAAATTACAGTCCACTTTGTTCGTAATAGCCCGCTTAACGCCAATTTTCTTCGCCCGCTCCAGCCCATTTCTTGATCCTTCTCAGCCGGATAGTTTTTTTTTGTCTCGGAAATAATACGCAAGTAAATTTGGCTATTCAACTTTGTTAATTTTGAAAATAACTAAAGCGCGCTGGTTTAGCTGTATTCAATTCAGATTTTAAATTAATTTCCCGCAATTTTCATGTATATATCGCTAGAACCTTTATAATTATAGAATTTTTAAAAGTTATTTTCTTATCGCAAGAATCCGCCATTCAGTTAAATGTTGCTTTATTTTGAACAACGAGCACGGCTTTAGGAGTCGACGCATATCATTTCACGCATATATCGCTCTTTGCTTCTGTTTCATTCTTATCAATTTGTACCTGAATAATTCTTTGTTTCACATTGGTACGTATATCTGTTATATTTCCATATACGAGGCCTATTCAATTAATATCATGACTGACACTAAATTAAGGAAATACAAAAACCAACGCAATATTCAGCTATCTGAAATAGACACATTGTCTTCTCTAGCCCAGAAAGCCCAGTCAGATGTTTCGCTTTATAATTTACTTAGGGTTAGATCTTCCGAAATCGACTATTTAAGGGAACAGTTTATTCAAACGCACGAAAATATCGTTTCTGCAATTTTAAGTAGTGAACATGGAAACGCTTCTGATGAAAACACTATTTACGCTGGATTTATGGACGCTTATTTTGAAATTAAAGCCATTTGTTCTAGGTTGTTCCCTGACAATAAAACAAATGTCCAGGAAATTCTAAATTCAAATACAGCTGGTCTTAATGAAGGTGCTAAAGCAAGGCTAGCTAAAATAGAAATTCCTAAATTTAGAGGTGACTATAAAACCTTTAACACTTTTATCGATTTATTCAATGCCTTAGTACAGGACTGTCCCGCATATTCCGACATTGAAAAGTTTCATTATCTAACTATATCAGTAGAAGGCCCGCCGTTATCTCTAATAAGATCTTTGCCTCTGACCGCTGACAATTATCAGATAGCTTATAATACATTAGTCACTCGTTATTCTAACAAACGTCTGCGTGCCCAAGAGCACTGGCATGCTATAGATAGCATTTCGAAATTTAATTCTGATGACCACGTCAATATTCGCAATTCGCTAGACATTATTTCGGAAAATCTTTCTGCTTTAAACACTTTAGGCTTTCCTACAGACCAATGGGACTTTGTTATGTTTATGTTGGTGTCAAAACGCCTTGACAGGAACATGTTGACGAAATTTGAGTTAGACCACGCTTCCACCGAGGTCCCTACATTTACGCAATTGCTTGACTTTCTAAATAAATATTGTATCGCTGGTGATGCTATGAATCAGAAGTCATTCCTTTCGCACTCTCAAAAGAAATATTCTGACAAATCGCAAGCTAGACCAACGCCTCGAACTTCCGCTTTTTTCGCTGATAATTTAAATTGTAAATCTATCTTACATACTTGTGTGTTTTGCAAAGATTCTTCGCATTCTATTTATAATTGCTCCTCATTTTGTAATAAAACTCCAAAAGATCGCTATAATTTTGTTAAATCTTCTCGTCTTTGCCACAACTGTTTAAGTAGCCTACATTATCTTAACAAATGCAAATCTACCAGGTCCTGTCGCAAGTGTGGTCAGCGTCATCATACGCTCTTGCATTTTGATAAAAGCTCCGCGCCTATTCCGTCGCCAGTGTGTAATAACCCTTCCAGATCTCCAGTTCCTTCCGCTCCGCTCGACCAAGAGCAGGTCTTTGCTGCTTCTGGGATTGTATCTAATCAAACCACGGTCTTATTGGCCACTGCGCTGATTGAAGTTCTTGATAACCATGGAAATTATCAGATTATGAGATGCCTTTTGGATGGAGGTAGTATGATGTCTTTTATCTCGCAAAGGGCTTTTAAGCGTTTGGGGTTGCCTAAGCAAAACTGCATGTTTGCAATCAAAGGACTGGCATCTATGCAGACTTCTTCTCAGAGTGGTTGTGTAACGCTCACTGGAAGACCGGTTGGTCAAGATTCTTTCAATTTTACTGTCGACGCATTGATCTTGAACGCCATTTGTGATAATTTGCCAGCAACCGCTATTTGCTCTTCCAATTGGTCTCACATTCGCAATTTAAAATTGGCTGATCGCCATTTTAATCGTCCAGGTCAGGTCGATATATTGTTAGGAGCCGACGTTTTTTCTAAAATCCTTTTAAATGGACGCATTTCCGGTGGGGAAGGTCAACCTGATGCCGTCAACACCGTCTTTGGTTATGTGCTCATGGGTAAGATTGGCAACACAGTTCATTCTTCTGCTGTCTTTTCTTTCTTGTGCAGTAACTTTGAATCAAATCTCGATCGCACTCTTAGGGAATTTTGGGAAGTGGAAAGTGTTCCGACTTCGTCGCATCACTCTAATGAAGATATTTTTTGTGAACATCATTTTAAGACTAAAATATCTCGCTCTCCTTCTGGCAAATATATCGTTTCGCTCCCATTTAAATCTGAGTCGCTGCCTATTTTTCCTGGCATTCGCGACCTCGTCGTCCAAAGATTTCTTTCCCTGGAACGCCGCCTTGCTAGAAACATGGACTTGTATACCCAATATTCTGCTTTTATGAGAGAATATTTGGAACTAGGCCACATGAAACGTGTTTGTGACAATAAAGATTCTCCCGACGCATATTATATTCCGCATCATTGCATTTTGAAACCAAATAGCTTGTCTACTAAACTCAGGGTAGTTTTTAATGGTTCGGCGAAACTTCCCAACCAAAGCTCTCTTAACGATTGTCTACATACTGGACCAAAACTACAACAAGATATTGCCACAATTCTGTGTCACTTTCGCCTTCATAATTATGTCTTGTGTGCTGACATCAAAATGATGTATCGTAACATTCTTGTCGACCAATCACAGCATGATTATCAAAGAATTGTTTGGAGGTTTGCTTCTGATGAACCTTTGGTGGACTATAACCTGGTTACGCTTGTATATGGACTAACGCCATCCCCCTTTCTCGCGATACGCACTCTTCATCAGTTAGTGAATGACGAAGGGGGCTCTTACCCGCTAGCTTCTGCCGCCATTTTAAACGACACTTATGTTGATGATGTTGTAACCGGCTGCTCTTCTTATGAAGACGCAAAGCTTTTACAGTCAGAGCTGATCTCGCTTTTTGAACGAGGCGGCTTTGAGCTTAGAAAATGGTCTAGTAACTGTTCCGCATTACTTTCACATTTACCTCCGGAACATTTGTCGCAAAATCCGCTTATTTTTGGTTCACTGGCAAACGACACTCCTTTAAAAATTCTCGGTCTACAGTGGAGTCCCTCTGAGGATACATTCTTTTTCTCAGTCTCGCCGTTGGGGAAACCCTGTACGAAACGCAACATGCTCTCGGAACTGGCCAGAATCTTTGACCCGCTTGGATTTCTTTCGCCTATTACTATTTTTCAAAAGATTCTAATCCAGTCGCTGTGGACTTCTAAATTAGATTGGGACCAAACCCCGCCCTCGCATATTGTTGAGGCTTGGAACCGTTATCGAAATGAACTCGGTTTACTAAGCAATTTACGCATTCCTAGAAAAATCCTTCCACCTCATTCTGGATGTGGTTATGAATTACATGGGTTCTGTGACTCTTCTGAAAAGGATTACGCTGCCGTTGTTTATATACGATGCCTCCGCCCTGACAAAACAGTTTTTGTTCAGTTTGTTTGCTCTAAAACCAAAGTCGCTCCGGTTAAGAAACTAACCATTCCTAGGCTAGAACTGTGTGGTGCAGTTTTGTTGGCGAAACTCCTATCGTTTCTTCTGAACGTTTATCAGACTCGCATGACTTTCGAAAGAATTTTTGCCTGGTCAGATTCGCAAATCGTCTTGAGTTGGATCAAATCCTCGCCTCATCGTTGGAAAACCTTTGTGGCAAATCGAGTTGCCTACATTCACGAAAGGGTTTCTTCTGAATTTTGGCATTATATAGATTCTGCTAATAATCCCGCCGATATCGCCTCTCGAGGTGTTCATCCTTCTCAATTTCTCGCCCATGATATTTGGTTCAATGGTCCATCGCTACTATGTCGTTCTGAGCTGTCTGCCTACTCCCCGTCTTCAGAGCTGCAGTCTGAAGAGGTCTCTGTTGAGGAAAGGACAGTTTCGCTTTTAACATTTACAGGTGAAGAAAATCTGCTTGATGATTTGTTAGAAAATCATTCTTCTTTACATTACATACAGTCTATTTTGTCATACGTATTACGCTTCGCTTTTAATTCTAGACATTCTTCTATTGCGAAATTTGGACCGCTATCTCGGTTAGAGCTTCATGATGCTCTGACCCTTCTGGTCAAGCGCACTCAAGCGGTCTACTTTGAAAAGGAGTTATCTAGTAAAAAATTCCCTAAGTCCTGGAGAAAACTCGCCGTATTTCAAGACAGTACTGGTCTTTTGCGTGTAGGTGGTCGCTTGACTCACTCAAGTTTGTCTTATGAGCGAAAGCATCCGCTCTTACTTCCACAAAAGTGCCGACTCACGGTGCTTTTAATTGAACAATACCATAAAAGGTATCTTCATATTGGCCCTCGCACTCTTCACTTTTTGTTGTGTCAGAATTTTTGGATTTTGTCTGCAAGACGTGCCATAAACACTGTCATTTCGAAATGTATGCCATGTTGGAAAGTAAAGCCTCAACCTTATCAGCCACCTATGGGTGACTTACCCCTTTCTCGAGTGTCGCAAGTCAAACCATTCTCGCATACTGGGGTAGATTTTGGTGGTCCATTCGCGATCACTATGAATCGATACCGAGGTGCTAAAACCTCTAAGGCATATATTTGCCTCTTTGTGTGTTTCGCGACTAAGGCTATACATCTAGAACCTGCCTGTAGTCTTTCGACTGACGCTTTTCTCGCTGCCCTCCAACGATTTATTGCTCGTCGTGGTCGATGTGATAATCTCTATAGTGATTGTGGTACAAATTTCGTTGGCTCCGCCAAGGAGCTTAAACGCATTTTTTCTGATGCAACTGCTAGGGAAGGAATCCATTGGCATTTCAACCCCCCTTCTGCCCCACATTTCGGTGGTCTTTGGGAATCTGGTATCAAGAGTGTAAAATCTCATCTCTCTCGTGTTGTTGGCCAACAAATCCTATCGTACGAAGAATTCTACACTGTCCTGACGCTTATAGAATCTGTCTTGAACTCCCGACCTTTAAATCCCATGAGTTCGGATATCGATGACATTCACGCTTTAACTCCTGGACACTTTCTTCATATGGAGCCAGTTTCTACGCTTCCAACTCCCGAGTTGTCGTCTGTCCCCTTAACTCGTCTGTCAAGATGGCAACTTCTCCAACGTATGCACCATGATTTTTGGATTCGCTGGCACAAGGAGTACCTTCACACCCTACAACAACGAAGCAAGTGGCTTGACGCTGGTGCTCTTCCTACTATTGGGGCGATGGTGGCCGTGAAAGCTGAAAAACTTCCGCCTTCTAAATGGCTACTAGGTCGTCTATTGTCTCTAATTCCTGGTCCTGATGGTGTCGTAAGAGTTGCTATTGTAAAGACCTCGAATGGTATCCTTCGTCGCCCTTTGGTGAAGTTGTGCCCGTTGCCAACTAATGACTAGTAGTAGTAGTATTTGTTTCTAATTTAATTTAATTTTTTATTTTAAGTCTTTTTATTGTTTTGTGGATTCTTGCTAACCGGGATAATCATTTATTTTGTTTCTTGTTCTCTTTTTTCTTATCCGCCGCATGTTATCGCTTCTCCTTCGCGTTAATTATTTTTTTTTTGTGTAGAAAAATGTCTTGCTTATAGCAGCCATTTTGGCCGGGCGGGATGTTCGCTCCTCGTATAGTGTAAAAGCAGTGGAATTTATAATCTTTATTTTGCGATAAGAAGAACAGACCAGAATTCCACGAATCGTCAAGAAGAACACAACTTAAGTAGTCAGCAACGCAAAACCGCGATATCGTATAGTACCGCTACCTTAAAATTAGATGTGTGTGTGATACAGTCAAACCAGCCTTAACAAATCCATTAAACGCACCAGCAACCCAGGATAGCCTTTTCCGGGACACGCACGAGTTTCTGTGAGTCCAGTACTCGACAAGAGAAGAAATTCACAAAGGTAAGTGGCTTTTTGGTCATTCACGAGTTTGCATCAATTTCCACTGCTTTTGCCCCTTCTCTTTTCATTAAAACCGTTACTTAATTAACAAACGCAAATTACAGTCCACTTTGTTCGTAATAGCCCGCTTAACGCCAATTTTCTTCGCCCGCTCCAGCCCAGGTAGTATATTTTATGCGTGTTATTTGTATTGTTTGGTTATCGTTAATGTATGATTTATGCCTGTTGTAAAAATTTATCCACGCTTGGCAGTTAAATACTCTGCCTGTCAGGCATTGGACGTTAACCACTTGAGTAGTTTATTGTTTTTTAGTTTTTATTTTAAATTTGGAAAAAAAACTATACATTTTGTGAACCATATTACTTAAATTCACAACAGATGTTTATTTGCACCATTTCTAGCTATATGTAGGTCTCATCCCAGTTACTTTAATTGTTTCAAAAATATAGCGGCCTCAGAAATATTTTTTATTTTTTGGAGAAAAATGTCCGTTACGGCTGATTTACGAACTTGTCCACGATATTACAAAATGGAGATATGTGCCAATTTTCGTTCAAATCAGTTAAGTTTTTTGTGAGTTATCGCCAGGATACCTATATATATATATATATATATATATATATATATATATATATATATATATATATATATATATATATATATATATATATATATATATATATATATAAACATGTAAAAAATCAAACGGCTCCTTGATATGGGTTTTAGCGGCTCTACTCGCGTTAAATTTTTCTAAAGTCTCTCCGTTGTTAACTCCCTATTAGTGAATTTTGACTAAAAATTGGAAAAAGAATTAGGTGTAGCCCTATAAATTTAGTGCTGAGGTCTGCTAATTAAAAATTCTGGTTTTTAAGCCACTAATTTTTGGTATAATCTTCTAAGCTTAAAACTAATTTTTACATATTTTTCCAGGAAACATTTAATGTACTGAAGCTTGGCAGTAATCACTACAACTCTTGGTAAGTAGCCAGTAATTCTGTTAGGAAACTACAAATATTTACCTTTCCTTCTCGTATCAGTCAGCTTACTTTCCAAGCTTTTATTTACTCAACAAGACAATCAACCTGACAACCAGACAATCATCCAACCAGAAAACCAACCAACCAACCATAAAACCAACCAACCTGACAACCAACCAACCAACCGAGACGATTTGTCTTGGTTGTTTGGGAACCACAGTAATTTAAATGTGTAGTTAAATGTGCCAGTCTGTCTGCCTCAACAGACGCGTTACCTACTTCTCTTATTAGTAAATTTTCTTTACAAAACATTCACTAATGAGGAGATCCCGACTTTTGAATTTTGAAAAAATTTCTTCAAATGAGCGCTAATTAGGCCCCCCAGAAAACATATCCGGGGTCAGTTTTAATTTTTATATGTTTATATATATATATATATATATATATATATATATATATATATATATATATATATATATATATATATATATATATATATATATATATATATATATATATATATATATATATATATATATGTATGTATGTATGTATGTATCACACCGATAACTCAAAAAATAATGGGCCGATTTTGATCAAATTTGATGAAAAAATTCCTTTTGCAAATGGCTTGGATGAGTTCGTTAGCCAGGAAAATCTGCCCAGGTTTTCCGGGAAAATTTTGTGTTTTCTTTCAAAAAAAATTTATATCTCCGGAATTAACAAAGTAAGGGCAACCAAATTTTGTGCTCAGGTTTACATCCTTATAGGTAAGTCACCTACCAAAATTTAGCTATGTAGGTCAAAAGACAAAAAAGTTATAGGCATTTAAAAAAAACGGGGGGTTATCCTCAAAACGTCAAAGTGGCGATTTAAAATGTCAAAATTGGCAACATTTAGGCAAATAACTTAAATCTAATACGGGCTATAGAAATAAAATGTCTCAAGAAGGATTTTCTACAAACCCTAAAGTCTGAAATTCAACTGTCACTGTCCTTCATTTTACTAAAATATGTGCAGAAAATTCATTTCAAATAGACCCTTTCTCTGATGCTTGGCAGTAACCTTAGCTATAGAAATTATCATTTAATGGCATATAATTTTTGTCGAATTTTCGTAAAAAATCAATAAAGCTTAATATATCCGTTATTATATAAGATATGAAGAAAATTTGTATATATTAATTATAGGGTGTCTTGAGCTACATCTTAAAATAATATTTCTACAATCACAGGGTGGCCCATAAGTCGTTGGTGATACAAATTTCCTTTTTTTTTTAATCAAACACGCCTTATGTTATTGCATTTTTGCATTTTCCATCGAAATTTAATGCATGTTTCTAAGAAAAGAATTTCTGGACGCAGCAAGTGCGTTATGGTAGCGAATATTGATCAAATGTTTCATATTTGAACAGCTCAATTTGCTATTAACCTATAAGGTTGACCAAGAAACGTGTTTTTTCGGGAACATTATAAGTTTATTTTTGGAAATTTTTGTACATTTTCACACAATAAAGTTATTTTAATGGAACATGGCACATTGTTTTTACTATATAGGTTATACTGGTAACCAAATTTGATGCCTGCTTGCTTAAAAAACACACATATTTGTTATTAAAAAGATTTTTATGAAAATTCACTACCATAACGCACTTGCTGCGTCCAGATTTTTTTTTTTCGAAAAAAATTTTTTCAAATGAGCGCTAACTAGCCCCCCTGGAACACATATCTGGCGTCAGTTTCGACTTTTATATGTTTATATATATATATATATATATATATATATATATATATATATATATATATATATATATATATATATCACACCGATAACTCAAAGAATAATGGACCGATTTGGATAAAATTTGGTTAGTACCTTTCTTTTGCAAGTGGGTTTGGAAAGTTCGTTAGCCAGGAAAATCGGTCCAAGTTTTCCTGGAAAATGTTGTGTTTTCTTTAGGAAAATGTTTATATCTCCGCAAATAACAAAGTAGTGACACCTAAATTTGGTACGCGTGTTTGTATCGTAAAATTTTCGGAACGCAGCAAAGGCGTTATAGTAGTGAATTTTCATAAGAATTGTACACCTTTATTATACGGCATATTACTAAAGTTAATATTTTAAACTTACACTGACCTTAAAGCTCGATTCTAGAGGTACACGCACAATTGAAGAATTCTTTCGAAAGTGTTACCATCGATATCTCTCTATTATCAGAAAAATCTTGTGTTCTAACTCTTTTGAGAAAAATGCCCAAAACTCAATTTTATATGAAGCTAAATAATTAAATTTTGCTGTATCTGTAGAGAGTGTGAGTGTTTTTCAAAAAAACTTGTATTACCAATTTCATTAAAGTTACAAAAGTTTTCCAGAAGGAAACTTAATTCGTGTTTAGAAAAGAAAAGTATCTATCAAATTATAACGTAGCAGTTATTTTTCATTATTATTCGCAAGAATGATTTCGTTTTAGTCAACCCAATTTTTTTCAATATCAACAATAACAAAATATATGCTGAAAATTATAATTTCAGACTCAAAGGTGAGAAAGTTACCCAGGCGTTTCAAACTAAAATTAAACCTTGTTCAAAACGCATGAAATATGTGCACTATTGTTTCTCCAAATGCAAAAAAAAAAATACAGTCATCGAGCTGGAATCAATCACTCCACTTTATGCGTGGAAGACCAGCACGCTGTCACTGAGCTATCTAATGATACGTTAACTAACGTTTTGTTTGCATGATATTTGACGCAGGCTTCTTGACCGGGATACTATACTAAAAGTATTATGCGTAAAAATTTAGTACAGAATTAGTAGAATTACCATTGAAACACATTTAATGACTGTTTTGGTCTTGTATCAGCAATTGTTCTCAAAAATGCGCACCAGAACTTGCTCCTGTCCTGACTCGTCTGTTTCAGACATCTTACAATAGAGGCATATTCACTAGTAACTGGAAAACTGCTCGAGTACAACCCGTCCCCAAGAAGGGATCCAAAGCGCTTCCTAGCAAACACAGGCCTATTTCTCTTTTTTCAGTCGTCTCTAAAATGATGGAAAAGTATATAAACACCGAATGAGTAAAATTTCTTGAAAAACTCAGTCTAATACACGACAGGCAGTATGGATTCCGTCAGCGCAGATCAACTGCCGATCTCCTTTCCTTTGTCACCCATTCTTGGAGCAAGTCTATGGAACTACACGGTGAATCCCAGATTGTCGCTCTAGACATATCCAAAGCACTCGACCAGGTATGGCACGCAGCGCTGCTTAATAAACTTCCGGCCTATGGCCTACCACCAAAACTCTGTACCTGGACAGCAAATTTCCTCTCCAACCGGAGCATCTCTGTTGTCGTGGATGGCCATTCCTCTAAACTGTATCCAATTAATGCAGGAGTTCCTCAAGGTTCAGCTTTAGCCCCTACTTTGTTTCTTCTCCACATCAATGACCTCTTCTCTTGCACATCCATCCCAGTTCACAGTTACGCGGACGACATCACCCTCCACTCAAATATACAATATTCTAAGTCTGTCTCTTCAGCCCAATTAGATGAGGATCGCAGACTCGTGGAGGGTTCTGTCTCCGTGGATCTCTAAAAAATATTATACTGGGGAAGTAAAAAACTTTTGACAATTCAACCCCACCAAATCTCAGTCTTGCATTCTTGCTTATAAGAGATACACCAGCCCTAGACCCATCACAATGAACAACCAAGTTATTCAAAGTAATAAATCCTTTTCACTGGTTGGCATTTCTGTGGATCGAAATATCATTTGCCACCAACATGTCACATAAATTGCAGAAGCGGCTGCTAAGAAATTAGATTTCCTCTTTTGGGCTCGCAAATACTCAACTCACCAGCTAATCTCTATACCTCATATAGTTCACAAATAAGGCCAAACCTCGAATACTGCTCCCACATCTGGGGTGCCGCTGCCGCTTTTACACTCGCTATCCTGGTCTCCATTCAGAAAAGAGCTCCGACCCTCACCCAAAGGCTGCCATCCCTTGCCTACCGACATGCCGTTGGTGACCTCTCTCTCTTTTATAGATATCAGCACGGGCACTGCTTAGAGGAGCTTTCTTCCATAGTTCCTCCACCTGTTGCCCCCAACAGATCTTCCAGGGGAACAGAGCGAATACACCCTTATACTGTCCAGGTTACCAGACATAGAACATCTTGTTATGCCCGTTCTGTTCTCCCTAGGATTTCCAAGTTGTGGAATTCCTTCTCCTCCGAACCTCCAAACCAAACAAACAGTTTTGTAATTAAGCCATTGAGATCAAATTTGGTACACAGGTAGCTGTTCACAATCTAATAGTCTGGATTATTTATAAGTAAGATTGTTTCAGGAGAAAAGGGAAAAAATCGTGGGTTGATTGAGGTAACTGACACTTTACTATTAATAATCGAGTAATATATCGTTTCAGACCTGTATGGGTACATGAATACGAATATTTTCTTTGTGGTCAAGTCGTGCACGCAAAATTCATTCATTAGGATGTCTTTCCGAGGAGAGTAAATTATCACAGCTATGTAAAAGTTATGACTCAATTTGCAGCACTATTTTCGTTGAATCAAATAAATACTGAGCTTTTGGAATTTTCAATATAATCCATATTATCTATCCAAAACGTTTCATTAATTAAATTTCCACATACTGAAGCTTTTATTTACGGTGAATTTACTATACGAGATAGCCAGGCAATGGATGCTATTATTTTAATACAAATCAGAACAAAGAGGTGTAACCACCGTTAAATTTTTAATTGATAGGGAGATCAGCGTACAAAATAACTAATGAAATTGGTTGTTCTTTTCATCGTACAAAAACAATATTTATTTATTGAACATTGTGCATTTGGGTGGGATTTCACAGATATTGTCGTGATTGTGTTTACCTTTAGGTAATACAGGGTGATTTTACACGAAATGCACGTAGCGTAACAACATTGCTGATCATAAAAAAATTCTGCTAAAAGCATACATAAAATTCAAATTATATACCTAATCTGTAAATAAAATTGAAAATAAAATTATTTTTTTGCACGAAAATCCATTAAAAACCTTATTTTCGACGAATTTCATTTAAAAAATGTTCCATCAATTGAATAATTTTTCATACAAAAATGCCCAAACGTTTCTTCAAAGAAAATTCATTAAATTCATTAATAAGAAAATTCACGAATAAAATTAAATTAAATAAATAAAAAAACTGGTACGATTTTCCTGGCCTTTATTTACCCACCTACCAAAATATAATTTTTCACAAAAACTTTTTCGACAACAAACATTTCATGAAAATTTGCAAAAAAAATTTCAAGAAAATCCGTACACATCTTTTTTTATAATACCTTATTTATGATTAATTTATGATTAATTACCAAAATTTCACAAAAACATCTTACCAAAAAAATGATTTCTACGAAGCACAAAAAAAAGCACAAAAAAATTTCTGCGAAAACCAACTACATAACTTTTTACACAAAATTTTGCAAAAAGAATACATAAACTTCAAATTATATACATAATCTGTAATTAAAATTGAAAATAAAATAATTTGTTTCCACGAAAATTCATTAAAACCTTATTTTCGATCAATTTCGTTTAAAAAATCTTCCATAAATTGCATGATTTTTCATACGAAAATTCGCAACAAACGTTTCTTCAAATAAAATTCCTCAGATTCATTTATAAGAAGATTCGCTATTAAAAGAACACGTTGTACAAGAAATTAACTAATAGAAATAGAAATAAATGAAATAAATTTAAAAATTCTCAAAATCTTTTTTTTTATTTCAACAACACACCACGAGGGCTCACAGCCTAAATACTATCGTACCGTGGGTGTCGACAAGGAGGAAAGAGGCAACTTGTTAATTCTGGACTTGAAGGTTTGGAGGTTCGGAGGAGAAGGAAAAAGATGTGCCGGCAAGGAGTTCCACAACTTGGAAGCACTCGGGACAAAAGAGCGGGCATGACAAGATGTTCTATGTCGGGCGACCTGGACAGTAAAAGGGTGCATTCGCTCTGTTCCCCTGGTAGATCTGTTGGGGGCAGCAGGTGGAGGAACTATGGAAGAAAGCTCATCTGAGCAGTGCCCGTGCAGATATCTATAAAAGAGAGAAATATCACTAACGGCACGTCGGTGGGCAGGGGATGGCGGCCATTGGGTGAGGGTAGAGTCACCGATAATGCGTATAGCTCCCTTCTGAATGGAGTCCAGGATAGCGAGTGTAGAAACGGCAGCGGCACCCCAGATGTGGGAACAGTAGTCGAGGTTTGGCCTGATTTGTGAAGTATATAAGGTATAGAGATTAGCTGGTAAATAGTATTTGCGAGCCCGGAAGAGAATACCTAATTTCTTAGCAGCCGCTTCTGCAATTGATGTGACATATGGGTGCCAATTGAGATTTCGATGCACAGAAATGCCGACAAGTGAAAAGGACTCATTAATTTGAATAACTTGGTTGTTCATTGTGATGGGTCTAGGGCTGGTGTATCTCTTATGAGATACAAAGCAAGACTGAGATTTGGTGGAGTTGAATTGTACAAGATTTCTACTTGCTCAGTCTAATATTCTTTGGAGATCCACAGAGACAGAACCCTCCATGAGTCTGCGATCCTCGTCTAATTTGGCTAAAGAGACAGGCTTAGAATATTGTATATTTGAGTGAAGGGTGCTGTCGTCCGCGCAACTGTGAACTGGGTTGAATGTGCTAGAGAGGAGGTCACTGATGTGGAGATGAAACAAAGTAGGGGCTAAGGCTGAACCTTGAGGGACCCTTGAATTAATTGGATACAGTTTAGAGGAATGGCCATCCACGACGACACCAATGCTCCGGTTAGAGAGGAAATTTGCTCTCTGGGTACAGAGTTTTGGTGGTAGGCCATAGGCCGGAAGTTTATTAAGCGGCGCTGCGTGCCAGACATGGTCGAATGCTTTGGATATGTCTAGAGCGACAATCTGGGATTCACCGTGTAGTTCCATAGACTTGTTCCAAGAATGGGTGACAAAGGAAAGGAGGTCGGCAGTTGATCCGCGCTGACGGAATCCATACTGCCTGTCGTGGATTAGACTTTGTTTTTCAAGAAAGTTTAGTAATTCGGTGCTTATATAATTTTCCATCACTTTGGAGACGACTCAAAGGAGATAAATAGGCATGTAGTTGCTAGGAAGAGCTTTGGATCCTTTCTTGGGGACGGGTTGTACTCGAGCAGTTTTCCAGTTACTAGGGAATAGGCCTCTATTGTAAGATGTCTGAAACGTACGAGTCAGGACAGGAGCAAGTTCTGGTGCGCATTTTTTGAGAACAAATGCTGGGATCTCGTCAAGGCCAGAGGCTTTCCTGGTATTAAGAGAAGAGAGCATCTTTCGTACTTTTTTAGTTATGAAAATGATATCCGTCATTTTATGCGCGACATTGGGGACTGTTGATGGTTGAACATTGGGAGGTGGGTTGAGAGTAGAATTACTGGCGAAAAACGAGGCAAAAAGTTCAGCCTGGCCTAGGGCGGTAGAAACAATTTGATATCCTTAAACTAGAGGTGGGAACGTGCTCTTGCAGAAATTATTCCCAATAGATTTAGCAAGAGTCCAGAAGCGTTTTCTGCGGTTGGAGCTTGAGAGGACTTTGTTTTTGATGTGGTTATTAAACGAGTTTTTTGCCTCAGAAAGAATGCGGACATAGCGGTTTCTTACGTCGTTAAATGCTTGACGGTTTTCTTGACTAAAATTGTGTAGAAGGGTTTTGTGAGCCTTGACCTTTTCAATTCTGGCCTTGTCACAGGATTTGGAGAACCAGGGCTTTTGAGTGGCTGAATGGGTTTTCTGTGTACGTGGAATAAATAATTCCATGCGAGCTTGGGTAATTTCGGTGACGTTTTGTGAGATATCAGAGGGGTCAGGATGTGAGAAGCAGGCAGACGCCCATAGAAATGAGGAAAAGTAATCACGCATTTCGTCCCAGTTTGCGGAGTTGTAGTCCCAAACGATACGTGGGTGTGATGACGATATGACCTCGGGTTGCATTGAGCAGGAAGCAGTGACCATGCCGTGGGCTGAGCGAGGGGGACGGTGACTGATATCTTATAGCATTCAGGTTTTGTAGTAAGAAGGAGATCCTAGGGATTAGAGCTGTGTGTTGGGATACGAGGAAAGTAAGTAGGTTGCTGAACCATATTGGCTAAAGAATTGTGACTGCAATGGTAGGTTTTTTCAGAAAGGCAGTCAAAGAACTGGACAAAGTTGTTGTCAGAAGGTGACCGATAAATGCAACATTTAAATTTAGTTACAGCCCTGAGAGAGAGAGTTTCATCCAAAGTATGTCTTTTCTACCAGCTTCTAAATTGGGGAGTCTGGTGCAGGGTAGATTGCTACGGACGTATGCGCACACACCTCCTAAGGGTAGTAAGGAGCTCATACCCCGGGAAATTAAGGTGATTAGTGGCTGTTTTGGCACTGATTTTGGTTTCGGTGAGGAAGAGGAGTTGGGGCCTATTAGCCTGGAGGAAATGGTGGACGGAGTTCAGGTGAGAATTTAGTCCGCATATATTCGAGAAGGATATATTAAATCTTGATGCCGGCGCCCCCTGCACACCCCTCTCCCGGTGATCCGAATGGAGGGGTATTTTATCTCCGGAACCTTTTGTACAAGGAGGAGCCATCAACATTTTTGCTTATAAAGGAAACATACTCATACACTAGAACTGAAAACGTCCGTTGGGACTTCACCGTCCCTTTGATGTAAGGGGTGATGCCTCCTCGGGCGTGAAAAAATCATTTACTATCATGTAAAGGAAAAGTCCACTACCACCTACCTATCTGATCTAAATACAGAACTAGATACTTTTTCTGTGACTTCGCAGAGAACATTATTTTGCCTGTGTATGCTATAAAAATTGAATCCGGTTGTAGAGAAGAAAACAACTTCTTCTTATGTCACAAATATCTACGTCTATGTTAACTGTGGCACGGTTTTACCCACTAAGAGCAACCAAAGCTACTGTTAAACTTGAAAAAAAGTGCTTATCTTTCATTTTCAACAAAAAGTCGCTAAAAGATATATTGGAATTGCACAATCTGATCAAAAAGGGTTTAAATGGAATCAAAGACGAAAAAAAGTAAAAAGAGAAATTCAGTTACCGGTGAGATTTGAACCCACGTCACTACGCTCATCAGTCAGGGATACTAACTATGACATCACGTAAGCCTTCTAACAAACTGCAATGAAGAAAGGTGGATAACCAATAATGGTCTTAAGATATTTATTTATAATATGTAAGGTCTTTAGAGGCAGATTTTGCAGTTATTTCAACAAATGAGAACTGTAGTATAAATTTAAAACATTCTGATATACATCTTATGCAATATTTACTAAACACATACTAGTTTCGCTCTTATTTGAGCTCATCAGTGTGTTACACCAGCAATAATCAAAAAATATCTAAATTTGTTGGCTTAACGTAGCCAAATTCTGAACGAATCGTGAGATGTACAACCTACCGACATCTAGGACGAAACAAGGAACTTTGTCTGTAAGACGACTCCGGTACAAACTCCCTCTCTCTCTCTCTCTCTCTCTCTCTCTCTCTCTATATATATATATATATATATATATATATATATATATATATATATATATATATATATATATATATATATATATATATATATATATATTGTGTTCGATCATTTCCGCATTGATGAATTTTTTCAGAGAAAATTCACTAAAAGCTATAAATCCCATGTCATTCTTTAAAATACAAACACAAACATTTTAAATTCAGTTAATATACCATCCACGTGTGAGACGTATTTCTATAAGACACAATGTATAATTGTGATCCATAAATAATACTAATACTAATACACCATTTTCACAATAACAAACTGTTGACGTTGACAATCTCGCTATTAGAATAAGTACTTCAATAACTAATATAGTAAAAGCTTATTATGTATTTACTATGTAATCTGCCATCAGTGAGGTCAGAGCTATATACGGTATACTTTTCATAGAATATTAATACATTAATGTCCAGTAAACTAGTCTCGCCATGTCATAAACGTTACGAGGATTATGCCCACATTTACTGCTGATTCCACTTTATTGACCAATTTAGTAGGCTCTGTTAGATTTACCTGTGATAGATTTATTATTTATGAATGCACATACGTTTCATAAAACAACAAACCAGTATTGGTGATATTAGAATCGCTAATGAGCAGATTGCACTTTTAGTTTTAAAAACATTTTTTCAAATGAACGGCAACTCGTACCACGAAAAACCCCGAAACACGTCATTTATAAATTCAAAAACTACATACTGCAACGTGAAAACTTCAACCCCACATTCAACCCCCGTCGAGTGACAGTTGCAAACATCCAATTTTTAAATGGGAGGTAGGGACTTGTGATACGTCGTTTGAAAGATATTTCCATCCTCTATTCAAAAACGCCATCGTTTTGAGCTGTATTGCCAAAATTAACAAAGAAAAAAAGAAAAGAAATTCATCTCATTACCAAACTTCTCTACAACACACTAAAATAGCGCTCCCAATTGAATCATAATTTCCACATAGATGTTATAATCTACCCTCCCAGAAAGACATTCCCATGAAGTGAATTTAGCGCCCATGACCATAAAGAAAATATTAGTATTGTTGTACCCATAATCTTCTGAAATGTTATATTACTCGAGTTTTTGTGAGAAGTACGACAGGGTCGCCACCTCGGTGTGGAACCACGTAGTATGTTGTCACGACAGCTGCAAATGACACAAAATGTTATAAATTTAATTTATTTGGTGTATTTTTCCAACGTTAGCATGAGGTTGGTTCGCTGTGAGCATCTGATAAAGAAAACAACATTTCTGTCAAATCTAATTGGCTACCACCGGTGATTGGTGAAGAAACTATGATATCAGAGAGAGAGAGAGAGAGAGAGAGAGAGCGCGTAATAGAGTAGACTTTATTTAGTGTACCGACTTGAATGAATGAATGAAACGTTCTGAGCTCTTTACTTCGTTTAGATTGCATGGAGGCGTGTGCGCGTAGGTCCGTAGCAATCTACCCTGCATCAAACTCTCCCAATTTAGAATCTGGAAGAAAAGACATACTATGGATAAAGCTCTCTCTCTCTCTCAGGGCTGCAACTAAATTCATCTGTTGTATTTACCGGTCACTTTCTGACAACAACTTTGTCCAGCTGTTTGACTACCTTTCTGAAAAAACCGACCATCTGATTTCTGAATACCCTTCCTCCGAAGTCTCTATTCTTGGTGACTTCAATGTCCATAATAAGGAATGGCTAGGATCTTCAAAAACCGATCCACAAGGAAGAGCAGCGGAGGCCTTTGCAGTCAGCAATTCTTTAGCTAATATAATTCAGCAACCTACTTACTTTCCTCGCATCCCAACACAGCTCAAATCCCTTGGATCTCATTCTTACTACAAATCCTAACTACTATAAGATATCAGTTACAGCCCACTTGGTCGCTCAGACCACGGCATGGTCACTGCTTCCTGCGCAATGCAACCCGAGGTCACACAGTCATCACACCCACGTATCGTTTGTCACTACAACTCCGCGAACTGGGACGAAATGCGAGACTACTTTTCCTCATTTTCATGGGCGTCTGTCTGCTTCTCTCATCCTGACCCCTCTGATATCTCACAAAACGTCACCGAAATTATCCAAGCTGGCATGTAATTATTTACTCCACGTACACAGAAAACATCTGCAGCCACTCAAAAGCCCTGGTTCTTTAAATCCTGTGACAAGGCCAGACTTGAAAAGGTCAAAGCTCACAAAAATATTCTACACAATCCCAGTCAAGAAAACCGTCAAGCATATAACGACGCAAGAAACCGCTGTGTCCGCATTCTTTCTGAGGCAAAAAACTCGTTTAATAACCACATCAAAAACAAAGTCCTCTAAAGCTCCAGCGGCAGCAAACCCTTCTGGACTCTTGCTAAATCTATTGGGAATAATTTCTGCAAGATCGCGTTTCCACCTCTTGTCTCAGGGGATGAAATTGTTTCTACCACCCTGGGCAGGGCTGAACTTTTTGCCTCGTTGTTCGCCGGCAATTCTACTCTCAACCCACCTCCAAATGTTCAACCATCAACAGTCCCCAATGTCGCGCAAAAAATAGCGGATATCATTTTCAAAACTAGAAAGGTACGAAAGATGCTCTCTTCTCTTAATACCAGGAAAGCCTCTGGCGTTGACGAGATCCCAACAATTGTTCTCAAGAAATGCGCACCAGAACTTGCTCCTGTCCTGACTCGTCTGTTTCAGACATCTTACAATAGAGGCATATTCCCTAGTAACTGGAAAACTGCTCAAGTACAACCCGTCCCCAAAAAAGGATCCGAAGCGCTTCCTAGCAACCACACGCCTATTTCTCTCCTTTCAGTCGTCTCTAAAGTGATGGAAAAGTACATAAACCCCGAATTACTAAAATTTCTTGAAAAACACAGTCTAATTCACGACAGGCAGTATGGATTCCATCAGCGTAGATCAACTGCCGACCTCCTTTCCTTTGTCACCCATTCTTGGAACAAGTCTATGGAACTACACGGTGAATCCCAGATTGTCGTTCTAGACATATCCAAAGCATTCGAGGAGGTCTGGCACGCAGCGCTGCTTAATAAACTTCTGGCCTATGGCCTACCACCAAAACTCTGTACCTGGACAGCAAATTTTCTCTCCAAGCGGAGCATTACTGTTGTCTTGGATGGCCATTCCTCTAAACTGTATCCAATTAATGCAGGAGTTCCTCAAGGAGTTCAGCTTTAGCCCCTACTTTGTTTCTTCTCGACATCAGTGACCTCCTCTCTAGCACATCCAACCTAGTTCACAGTTACGCGGACGACAGAACCCTCCACACAAATATACAATATCCTAAGCCTGTCTCTTTAGCCTAATTAAATGAGCATCCCAGACTCGTGGAGGGTTCTGTCTCCGTGGATCTCCAAAAAATATTAGACTGGGGAAGTAGAAATCTTGTACAATTTAACCCCACCAAATCACAGTCTTGCTTTCTTTCTCATAAGAGATACACCAGCCCTAGACCAATCACAATGAACAACCAAGTTATTCAAAGTAATGAGTCCTTTTCGCTTGTTGGCATTTCTGTGGATAGAAATCTCAATTGGCACCAACATGTCACATCAATTGCAGAAGCGGCTGCTAATAAATTAGGTTTCTTCTTCCGGGCGGCCACATCTGGGGTACTGCTGCCGCTTCTACACTCGCTATCCTGGACTCCATTCAGAAGAGAGCTACACGTCTCATCCGTGACCCTACCATCACCCAAAAGCTGCAATCCCTTGCCCACCGACGTGCCGTTGGTGACCTCTTTCTCTCTCTCTCTCTCTCTCTCTCTCTCTCTCTCTCTCTCTCTCTTTTATAGATGTCTGCACGGGTACTGCTCAGAGGAGCTTTCTTCCATAGTTCCTCCACCTGCTGCCTCCAACAGATCTACCAGGGGAACAGAGCGAATGCACCCTTTTACTGCCCAGGTCACCAGACATAGAACATCTTGTTATGCCCGCTCTTTTGTCCCGAGGACTTCCAAGTTGTGGAATTCCTTGCCCTCACATGTTTTTCGTTCTCCCCCGAACCTCCAAACCTTCAAGTCCAGAATTAACAAGTTGCCTCTTTCCTCCTTGTCGACACCCACGGTACGATAGTATTTAGGCTGTAAGCCCTCGTGGTGTGTTATTGAAATAAATAAAAGAACGTTACAGCCTGTATAATGACCTGAGTGAAGATTGGCACCTGTTATGAGCACTGATAAATAGACTTGGAGAACCCAAGATGTATTGTGGTAATTTGGGTTCTCCAAGTGTACTTATCTGTATAATTGTGTATCGGTGTAAAACTCAGCTTCAATTTGATTATTATTTAAGTGCATAGGTCTTATTTCAATATCTGAATAAACACATAAAATATCATTGAAGTAGAAAAATATATTGGATCGTCTCCTAAATTTGAAGAGACAGCAGCAAATGACAGCACGATGTCATTTTGTTTTAATATGAAAGCGTGTCGGTCTCTGATACGAATTGATAGAAAAGTTTTTCCATGGGATCTCGAAAGTCGCATGTTTCTTTACGACAGACTGTTACATAAAATGTTGAAAATGTAGAAGTGTTTCGTCTCGTAACATGCGAAAAGCATTTCTCTAAAACGACACGAAATGGGCACGGTATCAATAAAGTGGAAAGCACACTCGGAAAACATCGTTCGCGCCGTTTGTTATAAATAACAAACACTCACCTGTTTATGAGAAATGATGCACTTCGGCGCTGAAAAATATAAAGTGTACTTCAAAGTGACTGTTTTACTGTATTTGGTTGTGCGTGGAGTTAACTATACAATCCACTGGATGTACTAATAATGTGATGGCAGCAAACACTGTCTTTTGCTTTGTGTTAATGTAGTCACTAAAACATACCTCTAGGTGTATTTAGTGTTTTCAATCTAGCAAAATATTCTACGGAAAATCTGCAAATGTAATAACTTCGTAATACTAAAAAGTCAAAGCTTCTATTTAGTAATTGTAGAACTTTTCCATTATGATTTCACAATTTAACCACATGCAGTGTGTCCCAAACTGGATGGGAATGTATTGCTATCTCCGTTATTATTAGAGAGAGGGAGATGGTTAAATTAGCAATGTTTTGTAGAATTTCATGTTCGTTCCAAATATGACCTGTATTTTACCCTGCCTCTTTTCGTTTTCAAGTTATTTTGAAAAAAAAAATTTTTGATTTCTTTTTTCTTCAATATCTAAGTAGGCGTTTATCTGACATGTCTATATTGGATTTTTTGCTCATGTGATAGCCTGTGAAAAGAGCTTTCCAATAATGTACAACATGCTTGAGAAATCTTGTAATTGCACTGACAATTTTGAGGAAAACCGTTTTGAGGATAGTAGGCTATGAAATCCAATACCAGAAAACAAACGACAAAAAAAGTGTTCAAAAATCAGTAGGCCATGGAGTCTAACCATAGACTTCTACTTCTAACGTAATTTTCCGTAGTGATTCACGATAAAAAAATATTGTGATTTAATTAACAATACTTAATTGGGTAATAATGCTAGGTAATATTATGTAAAACAGTTTAATAACGAAACACGGCAATAACAAATAGAAACTTAAACTCCACAAAACAACACAATTGCAAACGGAACTCAACAGGTAATAAAATAGAAACTTAAAAATACACTAAATAGAAAATTGTTCAATATGGCCACCGTTTTGTTCAATGCACTTTATACACGTTTTTGAAACATGCCTGCAAACTCTGGTGAGGGTCTTTTGGTTGATATGATTTATGTCTTCCGTGATTCTGTTTCGTAATTCATTGATATTTTGTGGTGGATCGAATTTATACACATCATTCTTCAGAGTACCCCAAAAATAAAAATCCATGGGTGTTATATCAGGACTTCAAGCACACCAATGAACCGGCCCATTGTTACAAATGACACAATTATTAAAATTTTGGTACAAAAAATTCTTTGACGATCCTAGCATTATGAGCTGGAAAACCGTCTTGTTGGTACCAAATCTCGTCTAAATTATCATGAACTCTTCGCATCGATGTTACGATATCATTTCTTAATAGATTTAAAAACCTTTCCCCAGTAATTATTTTCAAAAAAGAATGGACCAACAATGAAGTTACCTGAAATTTTTAAATGAACTGTCTAATCTACAATTAGAAATAACAGTTTTTTACCTAATAAGCCGTACCAAACATTAATACCAAATCTCTCTTGCAATCGTCTTTCTTCCTTTAGATGAGGATTTTCATTTGCCCAATGCCTATTATGGTGATTATACACACCACAATTTGTCAATCTGGATTCATCAGTCGATATTATTTTCAAATGAAAAGTTTCATATTGCAGACATTGTCCTTGATACCATCTGCAGAATTAAAGTCGCTTAGGGTAATCGTCAACATTTAAGCCTTGTATGATTGTAGGTTTGTATGGATGGTAATGACTTTGTTTTAATACACGGTGTACCGTACTTTTTGTAACGTCAATTTCTTCACCATAAAACCGAACAGATTGCGGAGGGTTTTCGTTTGAAACCTGTAAGACGGCATTATTTCTTTCTTCATTTCTAGGCATTGGTAGTTTCTTTGCGTGGAAGCTACCGTCGTTCAATAGATTGGTCACTAATATTTTGGTGTTTGGTTGTCGTCTTTCTGGGTAGTTGTTTTGATATGAATTTGCAGCTGCCTCAGTATTTCGGATATAACGAATATAACATTCCAACATGTCAAAATATTCTTCATTACTGAACATATTGTTGAATAATATTTAAAATAAACAGGAAACAAACTATTTAGTACAAAATTTTAAGCGACGTGTTAAATACACCTCAAATTGTTCAGATAATTAAGGATGACAGTATTCTTAATTGTCGCGATAGTGTTTTATCCATAGCAACTTTTCTTCTGTTCTTTTTCAGTTGACTTACGTTTAAAAATCAAACAATTTTCAAAGGCGTCTTCGTAAACCATTAATCTGCTTTTTATTGAGTTCTGTTAGTAAATTTAGTTATTTACTAGGTTTGCCTATTTAATTAAATTATAACAATTTTTTAGGATAATGTTGTATTGTAAAATATCATTTGTAATAATGGGCCGATTCATTGGTGTGCTCAAAGTTCCTACTTTGTTATCGTGAATCATTACGGAAAATTATGTTAAAAGTAGAAGCCTATTGTTAGACTCAAATGCCTACTGCTTTTTGAACACTTTTTTTTGTCATTTGTTTTCTGGTATTGGATTTCATAGCCTACTATCTTCAAAACGGTTTTTCTCAAAATTGTCAGTGCAATTGCAGGATTTTTCAAGCATGTTGTACTTGATTGGAAAGCTTTTTTCACAGGCTATTAGATGAGCAAAAAATCCAATATGGCTGCTATAATAAAAACAAACGTTGATACCTGTAGCTCAAAAACAAATGAGAATCCAAAGTTGAGAATAGCACAAAAAGATAACTCTGCAAAAAGTGTCCTAATAATGTGCAAGTCTTAGACATGTCAGATCAACGCCTATTTAGATATTGAAAAAAAAAGAAATCGACATTTTTTTTCAAAATAACTCAAAAATAAAAAGAGACAAGGCAAATTACAAGCCATATTTGGTACGAGCATGAAATTCTACAAAACATTGCTAATTTAACCGTCTCTCTATCTCTAATAATAATGGAGATAGCAATACATTCCCATCCATTTTGGGACACACTGTATACACGCTTATTCAGCAATTTTATCTACAAGATTGTGCATAAGTAACGCATCAAAATCGTAACTCTTAAATCAAGAAAAGCACCGGACTCGAAATTTCCAGGTTTGCATAACAGATTATTTGCGCCTTCGGTGGCATTATCGACCATTTTTTAAGCACCTCTTTTTTGGGGGGTGACAACACTTTCATTTCTTAGATAGCAACATAATTAATGCGACACATTTTAAGAAAGCATATTCAGCGTACTTTTTAAGGTTATTAATTATTAGTGAATTTTCATTAAGAAAAGTCACTAATGGAGAGTCATCGATGGTGAGACTTTCGAAAAATTTCTTCAGATGATCGCGAATTAGAGCCCCTGGAACCCATTTCCATGGTCAGTTAAAATGTTCGTTCATCAAATCTCAACGGCCAATTTTCTTAATAAAAAATTAAAAAACATCTTTTAGAACACAATATCTCTCAAACTGTCTAAATTCTTGAAACAAAAATTTACAACTTAAAATAAAATACATACACACGTGTTTCTATACCAATTTTCAAGTCGTTTGATCAAAGGAAAATAAAGCTATTCGAAATTAATAATAAAATAATCCCTGACATCACTTCAGATTCTGTAATGCAATATCTACAATGTTGGACAAAGACAGATGACGTTATCTGTACTGCTATACTATTTAAATAAATCGTAGATGAAAATCTAAACAGTGGAAGTCAGCAGCATGTCAGAGTGGAGAACAATGTGAGAGATACGACAGGGGCGCCATCTCGGTGCAGGACCAGGTAGTATGTTGTTACCACACCTCTCTAGTTTACACAAAATTTTATAGATAGAGCTATGTACAATGTACAACCAAATTATAAAATGTCAGACTTGGACCATTTCTTTCGTAATACTGGGACAAAACTTGCGTCCAAAAGCGCTTAATTATAGCATGCGAATGTATACTAATATATAAAAAATAATGAAAGTGATTCAATTTGTTTAAAAGCAATGTAGAATGACGTTTCATTATGTATAAATATTAAGCCTTCCATTCTTCAGGTTCACGGTATTTAAAATATTGTATGTATTACCTAGTGAACTCTCTACGGAATTCATTGGTAGGTATTACGAAAGTGAAACAAAAATTATTTTAAGAAGACATATACCTACCTCAAACTAATACAGTAAGTACTTATAATATCTAGGTAGGTACTACAAAGTACATACATCCTTAGTTAAAATTATATAAACAAATGTTTAGGTTAAATTATTAAAATTTTAATTTCAAAATTTTGTATTGATTATATTTTTTTCATTTTCAAAAAGTATGGTTACAGCAATACCAGAAAAGAGTTCGAGCGAGTTATGGTAGCGAATTTTCATAAAAATATTTCAAATGGTGATAACCCAATTTCCCATTAAACTAGAATCTCAGTTTTGATATATAGTAAAACCTATATAAAAGCAGCGTGGATACTAAATTCAAAAAATAACACAATGAGCTTTACAAATAATTACAAATTTGTATTAAAAAACCTCTTTTGTTATTTCGTTTGCAGAAGCTGGTTCGATTGAGTTGATTAAAACCGATCATTCAAGTGATTAGTATGAAAAAATATTTACCTGCCACCTATAATTTTATAGATGCATTCCGTTTTTAATAAAAATTAAATTTTCAGTAAATTTGCGATTAGCTCATGGGGGGTGTTTAGAAAAATATTTTCAGAAATAGGCTTAAACCCCCCTTGGATGCCCAAACCACAGGAACAATTTCTTGCAAACAGTACATAAGAAAGTTACGGGACTAAGGGGGAATAGGGGTGCTGGGCGGAGAAGAATATGAAAAGTAAGTGTGAGCGTAAACTTCGAAAGAAACAGCTTAGTTGGACCCAATTAAGCTGCCTTTATCCCATTGTGCAGCTATACCACAGCATAATCAATATTATGCTGTGGTATAGTCAATATATTGCTGTGGCTATGCCTCCTTAGAATTCTGTTTATCGCGCGCAGAACCTCTATATTCACCGCAGGTCCCGTAACTTCCTTAGGGGTTGCTCCGAAGGAGTTTTTATTGTTTACATTGTTCCTGTCTATGCATTAAGGGTGCTTGTAGGCATGCAGAAGGGGAAGGAGCACCCCCGCGACGAAGCAACGAATCAAGATTTTCAATTTATGTTTAAATTGTTATCTCATTCCATTTAAATTTTTTCCAAGAAAGATTTTGAGGTTGCCTTGTTTGTCAGTCTTACATAGTAAGCTGCAATATTTCATCATTTTCAAACAGTTGTAACCTTCCGCAAAATTCTTATCTATTCTGAAATGTTCACCAGGGATAACCCGGCACAACCTCCTTAAGATAAGCTATGATGGCGTAGTAGAAAGTAGTGAGCTGTAGAGACCGATTGACCTCAAGTGGATCCAAATCTGGTCGGTAGTGAGGTCACTATTGCCTATCAACCCTACCCTAAAAAGTTTCTATCTATCAGATTTATGTTTAGCAATATTACAAATATTTTATAAGGTTGGAAGATCTTGATGTGGTTTACTACTTACGCTGTTTTTGTTTTGCACTGCCTGAAGTCTTATATTTGTGAGATCTCCAGACTAGGGCCTGGTTACTGGGATGCTTCCTGAAATTTTTCTTCGGTATCTCGATATTCGATATGAATATCTTTGATCTGTGTTGTCGACGAATATTAGAGATTCTTCTGGATAGGAATTTCTTTTCAATTAAACAAAGATGCATATGTATATAAAATCAGTATCAAATTTATTGACATAAATTGTGACAGCATCCAAGATTCAGTTGGTCACTGTTGTTGGATTTCCAATAAATATTACATTATTAAAAAAGAAAACAAGGTGAAATTTAAATATTTCACCAAAGAAATTAACCAGAACATATTACAGAATTGAAATGATATTACGTTAAAAAATATGAATATTACACATATTAGATAAAGAAATTAAATGCTGTAGTATGCAGCTCAAAAGCAAACACAAAATATAACAAATTAACGTTCTCCAATCAGTTGTACTGATGTCATCGAAATTCAAATAAGTTTTAAAGGGTTGTTCCTAAATGCTTAACTGGCCAGTCTATTTTAATTATTTAATGATGCAAGCAAATTTGAGTGAAGCTCAAACAATAAAAAAGTGTTACTTTAAATTTTTACCTTAGCAATGGTCAATCAATATTCTCAAGAAATGTACAGATTCGATATTTTACAACCAAAGATTGATCGGTTACAAATTTAGTGCGATATTACTAAAGTTACGATGTTAACAAAGTCTTAGAAAATAAACATGAAATTAAATTTGGGGTCAAACACATATCACTGACGTGAATAGAATTCCAGTTTAATTATGTTAAATTGAAAGTTCATTTATAAATGCTTGAAATTCAGAGGGCTGCTCTAAAGGTTCGATAGCTCCACACAAATAGAATTCAAAAGAGACTCACCAACGCCGTGTCACCTGAGGGCATTCATACGGCTTCCAGTTACCTGCCGAGTGGTTGAGGATGTTTCCCAGATGGACACCAACCATTAGTGCTGAACACAGGCCTTTAATCTCCCACGAGAGAGAGAGAGAGAGAGAGAATTGGAGAGAGAGCGAGGGGTATTTTACCTGAACTGATGTCGAACAGGTGGTTCTTGTCTTTAAATAAATTAACGCCTTACGACGTCTTCGGTAAATAAATTGACTAGAATTTTCTACGGCAATCTATATGTGATTACCTGCGGGTGAAATTAATAACACTGATTGATTTTTGAGCTCGGTAATTTAGCTGAATTGTTTGTGATCGCACTCGGGAATTCCCCATATTAGAAAACAAAAGGTCACTGCTTGATTTGCGTGTTTCAGTAAAAACGCATCATTAATTCAAAATCAAAATACGATAAAAAGATTTGTAAGAATCACCTACAATAGTTATTCAACATTACCGATAACAAAAGAGAATTTTACACCCTATTTTAGGACAATTATCAGCCACGATAATTACAGACATGTTGACTGGAGGAGTGGCACCACCCAACTCCTTTAGTTAGCGACTTGAGCGCCGAAATTCATCTAATTCCTCTCTCAACACTTCATACCCGTGATCTATACTTTAGAATGTTGATGGTTAAGTTTCTATTAAACATCCAGGTCTGAGAGAGACAGATATAGTTCCCGACTTCCCTTAATTTTGCAATGGGCCTGGACGTGTTCAACGTTTCCCAAGAAATCTTTGAATATTGCCAACGGCTTCTAAGATAAAATAATATTTGCTCTAGAATTTTGGCTTCAGTTTGTGAATTGTCGGTCTAAATGACCCACATTGAGCACAGTTCTTCAATACTCTTTTTAGAATATCACGAGTTGGTTTTGGTCTATCTGGAAATATTTCCGCAAATATACGACATGTTCTGTCAACTACCCCCATAAATCAACACTAAATTTAAAAAATCGTTATTTGTGTAGCCCAAATAAGACATGATTTTACAAATACTTATCTAAACTTGTTAATAATATGAATAAGTTTGAACTAGTTAAGAAAATAAGACAACAATTTTCACAAGTACGTCATTTACTTGTGAGTTTTGTTTAAGCTTGCTTTCGTCATGGCCTGCTTATTAAGAAGGCGACCACAATTAATGAAATTGAAACAAATGACGAATATCTTGAAAACTATCAACTTTAGGTATAGGGATTGCTAATAAAGAGCGAAACGCAATAAAAAGATTCATTAAGAAATGCTATAAAATACAGGGTGTTCCATTTAAAATATTTAAGTTATTTATAATTGAAATTTTCTAGATTTCGCACTTAGTTTCTAATACCCAGTATGTATTTTTTTTGCTCAAAACAAACTGTCAGCCATAAGACATTGTTGCCGAAAACAAGTTTCAGCCCTCTAGCTCAAACATTAGCGAAAATATGGCTGTTACAGTGCATACATGATTTTCCAAAAAAAAATTCAGAAAAATCAAGATATCTGAGACGGTCGCTTTAAATGGTCTAGTATGTTAGTAATAGATCACTCAAAATTTGAGGCAGACTCCAAAATAGATTTAAAAAATTACATGTTCTATTTAAAAGCAAATTAATGGCGACTTCCGGAAGTATCATGGCGTCGCCAATATTTTAGGTGTATTTCCCACCATTTAAAACCTTGATGTGTAAATTTTCAGATTTTTAATACGGCTATATCTCCATTTAGGGCTGCCCTAAGGTCTTCGCGTTCCACCCTGTATAAGAAAAAAGTTTGCACTTTGTATAAAAAATGCATCAAATAGATTGGCTGCGGTGTAGTCTGTACTGGAACAAAATATGTCAAGCCGATTTATTATTTTTTTTATTGGATATTCGGTTAACATCACTACGCCAAAGTAAATATTACAGAGTAATAAATATATTAGATGTCTACGAAAAAGTCTGGATGCTTTATCACAGCCGACTGTTTGAGGGGGAATATTAGGCTATAAGAAAATGTAATTCACCTACTCTTCTGAAGAATGTAACCTTATTTCTGTTTTCTATAGCTACATTGACACTGATCCCAGCCCTAAGTCTGGCTAATACTACACATTCACTCTCTCCACATTTGATACAGCCCAGTATCAGCTACTTTCGAAACAGGCTAGACATTAAATTCGGAATCTATTCGCTCTTATCGGGTCCCAAATCTATTACGATCTCGTCTAGATCCGTGCTGTTATTTTTTTTCAAGATTTCATGGAGATCTTATATCAATCAGAGATGGATTTAAAGAACTCCGAAAAAGACTTGGAAATCTACAGACTGCAATCCGTTGAAGTGGCTTAAATTGTTCCATAAGCTACTCCTAAACTCCAAAGCGATTTAGCTACGGTTTCCTCAAGATATGGAACGTTATGAGGTTGTATAGAGTCAGTGATAGGTTTTCTGTGTTTTTGTATTAAAAAGGTCGGGACTCAGCAACTGTATCGTAGTAGCGAATTTTCATGTTTTGTGTTACTCCACCTACCTTATCTCCTAAGCGTATCATTGGACCCGTTTAAATGTATAATTTATATATATATATATATATATATATATATATATATATATATATATATATATATATATATATATATATATATATATATATATATATATATATATTAGTTGTTTATTCAACTTACCATTTAGCTCCAACTTTACTGTTGCTAAAAAAGTCTGGACGCAACAACTGCGTTATGGAAGTGAATTTTCTTAAAATGTTTTTAATAGAAAATAAGTCTCTTTAATGCAAGCAGGCATCAATTTGGTCACCGGTATAACCTATATAGTAGGAACAATGTACCATATTTTACCAACATAACTTGTTTGAAAATATACACAAAATTTCCAAAAATAAACTTAAAACATTTCCGAGAAAACTGATTTCCTAGCTGACGAGCCTTAGGTTAATAGCAAATTGCGTTATTGAATTTTCAAGCGTTTAATGAAAATTCTCTACTAAAACGCACTTACTACCTTTTTTGTACAAACTTGCATCATATTTCAATGAAAAATGCAATAAGGAATGTTCAAAAAAAGGATGCAGCTCAAAACACCATATAGGTGACCTATACAATTTTTTCTCGTATCTTGCATAATAACAATTATATTGAGCTTTACCGTAGAATTGCGTCACACTGTATATATTTAAACAGAAAGTATACCCGGATATGGATTCTAGGGGGCCTAGTTTGCGCTCATTTGAAGATATCTTTTTAGAATCAAAAGCCGCGGTCTCCTTATTAACGAATATTTTCTATCAAAATTAGCTAATAGACCGTTAAACCATAAATTTAACTAAAACTACTTCCAAAGCACCAGAGAAAGTGACTATTTGAAATGAATTTTCTGGAAATATTTTATTAAAATGAAGGGCAAATTCAAAATTCGGGATCTCTTCGTCAGTGAGGTTTTTTTTATTAGAAAATTCACTAAAACAAGCACTTGTGAAGCCACGGGAAAAGTCTACGACTGTACTAAGTATGGCACGGTTTCACTAAGTTAGGGCAAGAACAAGCAACCAGATATGCTTTAAATTGAATTAAGCCTTAAAACTGTCATCTCCTCTTTGTTTAATTATTTTATATACAAAGACTCGCTAAAAAATTCATCCGAATAACAACAATCTGATTAGATAACGGTAAAGTGAAATTAGACTTTTAAAAAAATTAATAAAGTAAAGTCGCTAACTAGGATTCGAACTCGTGATGCCGGAGTCAATTGAATTTGATTATCTGATGTACAGCGACTTAGGCCACTGAGCTATGCTCTTCGTGTGTCTACTACCAGTTATATCCCGTAATACATTGGTTCAATGTTTTAAAATTTACACAAAACCATTTCGATTTACAATAGATTTTTTGCTCATATTATAACAAAATCAAGGAAAATAACGACTTAGGCACATATTTAGGAGCTTGTTAGTCATTTCTTGTAGTATTTTTCACTCTCATTCGTACTCAATCAATTTTGAAGTTTTAACTTTCTTTAAGCAGATTTAATTAATTAAAAATTAATTTACCTCTAACTTTTTTGTCTTTTTAGATAGAGATCTGCGTTTTGGTACACAGGATACGCTTTATGACAGAAACCAGCTTACTAAATTTGGTTGACCTTACTTTGTTATTTCCGGAGATATATTTTTTTCGAAAAAAACACAAACATTTCCGGGGAAACCTAGGCCGATTTTCCTGACTGGCGAACTTGTCCAAGCCACTTGAAAAAGGGAGGTATGTGCCAAAATTTTTATCAAAATCGGATCATTATTATTTGAGTTATCGGTGTGATACACATTCCTTGTTTAAACTGACCCTGGATGTGGGTTCTAGGGGGCCTAGTTCGCGGTCATTTAAAGACATTTTTTCAAAATTCAAAAGTCGGGATCTCCTCATTTGTGAATTTTTTAAAGAAAATTCATTAAAAGTATTGGAATCAACGTCTTTGTGAAAGGCAACCAAAAACAATTATTCATTGTCTATATCAGAGTTTAAAGAATTACCACTAACAAATTATCGACTAAATCTGGGAAATTTCAATTACTTCAGCGTTTGGTTCAGCTGGAGTTGTTAATGATCTGTTTGCATGATCTGTATGGAAATCGTTTCAAGATTGACAAATTTACAAATCTCAGATTATAATATAATACTGAAGAGTAACTTGAGAATCAATTATAATCATTTGAGGTCAACAGTCAATAAGTTTCTCAGGTCAGTAGTTAGCACGCTGGGTCCATCTAGCTCATATTTTTAAGTAACATATAAAAGACATGATGGTAAAACAGTTGAGTGTAATGTTCAGAGCAAACGCAAATTACTGCATGATCTTGTATTGAGGTTTTACTCTTTGGGAACTCCATTCAAGGTGCATGGACAGATGATCCAATTAACTGGTCATAAATCTTAGTAAGGCCAATGGTTGGCCATGATGTCGTCGTCGCCTTCAGATTTGTTAAAAATAACGCAGATTACTGCATGATCTTGTATTGGGGTTTTACTGTTTCGGCACTCCACTCTAGGTGCATGGACAGATGATCCAATTAACTGGTCATCAGTCTTGGTAAGGCTGACGATTGGCCATGATGCCGTCGTCGCCTTCAGATTTGTTAAAAATAAACTCACAGATCCTGTGTTTTTGCACAAGGCAGGACTAGTGGAATCAGACTTACGCCCGTGGTATAAAACTACAGACACCTCATGGAACAAGATTATTACATGCTCCAAAGTAATTTCCCTATGGAATTTTGTCAACTCACTTGTTTAAAAGATATTACCCAGCCCATTGCGGATAAATGATATATGGGGGTATACCTCCAGGTTATGGCTTTGTTGCAGCAGTTTTATGTGCAACTTAGCCAAAAGCATAGTATATAATGATATGGCAGCCTTCTTCAAGTACAATGTATAACATCAACCATATGTTCACATTTACAAAAATAAGCTTATATCTCGTATATAGAAGGAATACACTTGGTATATGACTAGGTGGCTTTCATCTGGGTGCCGGGTTACTCGGGGGTCAAAGGCAATGAAAAAGCTGACAGTCTCGCGAAGAGAGGATCAGCAGAAACATTTATGGGACCAGAACCGACTCTGGGCGTGACAAAGAGCACTGCCAGGGAAGCCATTAAGACCTGGGTCAGAAACCAACACAAGGTGTACTGGGCGGACTGTCCAAGGCTCAGACATGGGAAGTCAATAATTGACGGACCCAGTTCAAAGAGAGCTGTGGAGCTGCTAAGCCTTAGCAGGGGACAGCTAAGAAACACAACAGGTCTCTTGACGGGACACATGGCCATCAAGAAACACCTGCATAAAATGGGGCGGTTCGAAGGTGAGCTCGCATGCAGACCCTGCGGCGAGGGGGAGGAATCAGCCCAGCACATCTTGTGCGAGTGTAAAGCTCTGGACCACAAAAGACAACTGATCTACGGTCAGTCTAGACCGGAGACAGAGCAATATAAAACTTCACCCTACCAATCGCTGTGCAGACTAGTTCAAGGCACAGTGATTTTGGAATGGGTGGAGTAAGACTAAGGGTATGCACAATCAACCAAAGGTTGCAGTGCTATCGAGGCGGCAAGGCCGCGGACGAGCCCCGAGGGAGAAAAAAAGGATAATGTTGACACGTTTAAAGTTAAATAGGGTTTAAATAATGTTATCTTCACGACATGGATTTAGTTTTTGATTTTTAATGATAATTTATTGTTGTTGAGTCGGTTGAACATTACTTTGATTTGTTATTGAATTTGGACGATTTGCTGAGATGTCACTATTCGAGGTTGTAGCGGCACAGTGACACACTTGACGGTTGTATTCGACCCACACCTTTCCTAAAGTTACCACGTTTCGCAGACAGTTATATCAGTTCTGGGCATGTTTAGCTTTTTGATGAGAAATTACAGTGACTTTGTCAATTTGCAAGCTCTATAAGCACTCTACCATGCTTACATTAGGTGTAGGCTTGAGTACTGTTGGCTGGTGTGGTGCTATAACCGTTATGTATCCAGTCTGGAGACAGTTCAACGAAAGTTTTTCAGGTACCTCTATTTTAAAGTGAATAGTTCGTGCCCACCTAGAGGTGCCGAGCAACAAAATTTGCTACTGTATTTTGTAGTCGCAGAGTAACTCTGTCACTAAAGTTTTTATACATTCTGCTACACAACAGGGTAGATTCGCCAAACATTTTATCCCAGATTAACTTCCTCGTACCTCGGCAAATTGCTCGTTCTTGTTTATTTTACTCTCCTTAGGCTAAGTCCAATTTAGTGATAGGGTCCCGCCTATATTTCATTTTAACAAACTTTAATAGGATCTGCCAACGCCATGACATAAATGCGGACTCTTAAAATTACATCTTGTCTCTTTTTCACATACCAATTTTTAGTGTTCTTTGGTAGTAAATATTATATTTTGTCTCTACATCTTTTGTATAAAACCAGAGTTGTTAGGTTTTGTATTCTTTGTAAATTTTCTTGAAAAAAAAATCATCATCATCATCAATCAGCCCTCTGCGTCCACTGCTGTACATAGGCTTCCCCTAGTCGAGTCCATTCTTTTCTATCTTGAGCGCTACGAATCCAGTTTTTTATAATTTTTGTAATGTCGTCTGTCCAGCGAGTTGGTGGTCTTCATCTGCTTCTTTTATCGGATCTGGGTCTCCATTCAAGTAATAGTTTTGTCCACCTGTCATCTTGCATGCGAGCCACATGTCTCGTCCACTTCCACTTGAGTTTTGCCACATGTACGACCACATCAGTCACTCCTGTTCTTCTGCGTAATTCTTCATTTCTAATGTGGTCACGTAACGAAACTCCAAGCATCGACCTCTCCATTTTGCGCTATGTTACTTTCAGTTTCTTGGCAGAAACGTTGGTAAGGGTTAGTGTTTCGGCGCCGTAGGTGATAACCGGCAGAACACATTGGTTGAAAACTTTTCTTTTCCAGCATATCGGAAGGTCGCTTCTGAAAACGTCTCCAAGTCTGCCGTAAGCCGCCCAGGAGAGTATAACTATTCTGTTTATCTCGCATGTTTGGTTGGTTTTGTATATGCTTATCTCATGGCCCAAATATGTGTATTTGTCTACCCATTCCACCTCAGAGTTTTCAATAATTAGGTTGTTACTAGGGACGAGGTTTGTCATAAATTTTATTTTACCGATGTTCATTTTTAGACCTACTGTTGCACAGACCTTTTGAAGTTCCTGTAGTATCATTCTACTATCTTCCTAGTTGTCAGCTAGTAAAACAATGTCGTCTGCAAACCGTAAGTTTGACAGACTTTGGCTGTCTATTCTTAGACCTTTTTGGTCCCAATCTAGCTTCTTGAACACATACTCCAGGACGGTGATAAACAGTTTTGGAGACATCGTATCTCCCTGGCGTACTCCTCTCCCAATTTTTATAGGATTCGTGTTTTCATGTAGTTTTACCACAAGAGTAGTATTTTTATATATATTGTAGATTAGTTTGGTGTAGCGATAGTCAATACGGCATGCTTCCAGGGACTGCAACACTGCGTCCAACTCCACAGTGTCGAAAGCCTTATGGAAGTCTACAAAAGCAAGGACAAGTGGTCTGCCATATTCGATGGTCTTTTCAATCACTGTTTTAACGCTTTGAAGATGATCATTGGTTCCAAACCCACTTCGAAAACCGGCATGTTCTACTGGCTGGATAAAGTCTAACTTCTTTTCAAGTCGTGTGGTAATTATTCTAGTAAATAATTTGTAGAGGTGGCTAAGTAGACTTATTGGCCTGTAATTTTCTAGGTTCGAGATGTCTCCTTTCTTGTGCATCAGTATTACGATGGTGTTGTGCCACTTTTCTGGTATCGTACTATTGAAGAGACAAAGGTTGAAAAGAGATTTGATTTTTTGGAGCAAGCAAGGATTACCAATCTTTGTCGCATCGGAAACCACGCAGTCTTCTCCGGGCGATTTTTGATTTTTCATCTTTTTAGGGCTAGTTTAATCTCATCTAGTGATATTTCCATCAGTATTTCCGAGCCTTGGTTAACCACGCCTTTTTTACGGGTTAGTATGTCAGATTCTGGATGTAGATTTATATCACTTTGGCTTTTATATAGCATTTCATAAAACTCTTCCACTATATTTAGAATATATTTCCTCTTCGTCGATGTGTGCCCTTGTGCATTTTTATGTTTTATTATTTGTCTTTTTCTATTGTCAAGCTTTCTACGTAGAACTTTCATACCTTTGTTGTTCCCTATGGTATCTTTGATTTGGTTGTGTCTAAAAGCTCTTACGTCGCGTCGGATGCCTTTTGAATTTATTTATTTATTTCTCTTAATTCTTCAGATGTATAGTTTTTGGACCTCATATTCCTTCTTTTTTCTATGAGCAGTTTGGTCTCCTTGCTTAGTTTTTCTTCTCTTTGATTTGTTGAGCAGTGTCGACTTTGGGCCTCAATTATTGTGGTTGTGATGATATTATTCAGTTTGTTGATGTCGTTACCAATGGCGTGTTCTATTTCATCCTTGGCTAACTTAGTGGTGATCCATTGTTCAAAGCTGCTGGATTTATTAGAAAATTTAATTTATTGCTCTTTTGGATCATTTTTTGTATTTATTTGCCAGTGTCAATAGCTACTTTTGCTCGAGCCTGTGGTCGTTCCCAGTAGCAAAATATTCAGCTCTATGGCGACTTTTCATAAATTTTGAGACCCATCCAGCGATCTTTTACATCTTCTCTGAACATTTATGTATAGAGAGATTTCATATAAAAATAGAAACGTAAACCGGTAAGCACCTTGCTTAGAATGTATATGGATATGCATGTATTACGCCGATAACTCAAAAAATAATGGCTTGATTTTGATCAAATTTGGTGAGTGCGTTCCTTTTGCAAGTCGCTTGGATAGGTTCGTCAGCCAGGAAGATCGGCCCAGTTCTTTCCGGAAAATCTTGTGTTTTCTTTCGAAATATATATATATATATATATATATATATATATATATATATATATATATATATATATATATATATATATATATATATATATATATATATATATATCCGGAAATAACAAAGTAAGGGCAACCAAATGGTATGCGTGTTTGTATTATAAAGAGTGAACTATGCACCAAAATTTAGGTCTGCAAGTGTAAAGACAAAAAAGTTATGGGCAGTTAAAGAAAAACAATCGGAGTTTTCCTCAAAAAGTCGCGATTTGATACGTCAAAATTCGCAACATTTGGGCATAAAACAATTGTTTATTGAAATATGATGCATGTTTGTAAGAAAAAAATCGAGACGCCGTGAGTGCGTTTTGGTAACGAATGTTCCTTAAATCCTTCATATTTCAATAACCTAATTCGATATTAACCTAAGGTTTGTTGGCTAGGAAACCGGTTTTCTCTGAAACATTTTAAGTTTATTTTCGGAAAATGTTTGTACATTTTCAAACAATAAGTAATTTTGATAAAATATGGTACATTGTTTCTACTATATAGGCTCTACCGGTAACCAGATTGATGCCCGCTTGCATTTGAGAGACATATTGGCTATTAAAAACATTTTTTTGAAAATTCACTTCCATAACTCACTTGCTGCGCCCAGACTTTTTATTGTTATATTGTTCGTTAATTGTGTGATTAATTATTGTATAGTGGTATTCCGATGATATTGTACTGTTTTTAATGTTCTGTAAAAGGAAATTGCTTCTGTTGGACATTTAAGTAAATAAATAAATAAGTAAATAAGTAAGTTAATAAATAAATAAGTATATAAATAAACTCATCTATACAAATTTTCAGGACAATACGTCGAATGCTTTTCTAGATGTCAAAGAATATCAAAATCTACTTTATCAGTTTAACACCCTACATCACTTAATCTTTTGATTCTTTGTCAAAAATAACCCTACTACGTAATATTTGATGCTGAGAATCTACTGCTTGTCTGTATACCATTACTTTTGGACAGTCCTGTATATGTGATCTATATTTATTTTAAGCACAATTTTCCTTTTTTGTAATAACTTATTTTCATTGCAAAAACGATGTCTGCAGTCCAGCGGGTTTGTTTTATTCATCGTCCATTTCATGAGTAATTTAAAAGCACTATGTTAAAACACAAAAACGCTTTTCAAATTTTTCTCTTGAAGTGGTCCCACTTTACCGTGTGCTAAAGTACATTTGGACCGTTGTATAATTTAAATGGACATCAGCGTGCACTCATTACTTCACAAAAAGCCCGTGTTAGTACAGATTCAGCTTTCTGCATCCAGGCTATGGCAGTGCACTAGTGCGTACGAGATTAAGAGGAAGACTTTTATGTTGGATAATCGACTTGCACTTAAAAGCTGGACTTTTTTTAGTTGAAGCTCTGTTTATCTGACCATATAAACAAGCTCCTGACTCCAGCAAACACGCTAGAAATAAATTTGTTTCCATATGAATTACACTTGAAACTTTCTGCTAACGTTATAAGTTACAAGGAGTCTAAATAATAAATCATTGTGTAGAGTGGTATTTGTGAGATTCACTGTTGAATCTGAAACCTTATAATAAATGTGATGGAGTGTTTCAGATGTTTTATTTGTGATTTTATGTAATAAAAACCCTTAGTGCGTTACGGTAGCGAACTTTTACATTCCCTAAAATTTTAATCTTGTGTCATGATCCGACTTGAGTTGGCTTAGACACCGGTTTAGCTATTTACACGAGAAAAACAGGTAGGTACTAGTCGCATTACAATTTAAATTTTAATAAAACAATAAAAACAATATTTAATTAAATATTATTGTTCTTTAGTCAATATACACGCCTTTAGCGTATTCATTTTAGTGAACTTTCGTAGAAAAAATTAATTAATGGGGATGTCACGACTTTTGAATTTTGAAAAAATCACAACGTAACTCAAAATTTTTTCTTTTTTTTTTGAATGTCAGTATGTTTCCGCGACTATGGCCAATCACCAACGCCAGGGAGCAGTTTTAGCTCACTATCCTGGAATTTTTGCCGAATCCCTGCCTTTCTGTCGGAATCTTTAACGTGCCCAACATCGCATGGCCACGGGACCGACGGCTTTACGCCCCCTCCGAAGGGAGGGACGTGCAGACATTCAACGTGCTCAAATACAATGCCACAACCTCGTTTGATGTCAAAATTACAGTATGTAGTGGAAAAGTAGAAGGAGAACCCTGGGATCGAACCCAGTACCCTTCGGTTTTTGCACCTGGACCATCGAGTCTCTACAACGATAACTCAAAAAATATAAAGCCGATTTTGATCAAATTTGGTAAGTACCTTCCTTTTGCAAGTGGCTTTGCTAAGTTCTTTAGCCAGGAAACTCAGTTTTTCTGGGAAAATTTGATTGAATATTTTTTTTCGTTGTAGGTGATAAATACCTTGAGAGGTTTGTTGGCGGGAAAAATCGGTTCAGTTTTTTCAGGAACATTTAAAGTCTATTTTCGAAACATTTGTTACTTTTACACACAATGGAGTTCGTTTGAGGAAACATAGTAGCTCCATTGTTCTACTATATGGGTTAGACTGGTAACCAAATCTGATGCGTGTTTTCATCAAAAAAGACGTGTTTGCTATAAAAAAAGGTTTTATGAAAATTCACTACCATAACACACTTGCTGTGTCCAGACCTTTTAAATTGACACGTCGTTAAAGAAGCCGTGGAATGGACCAGGAAAATTACGTCATATATAGAAACTTGAGCATAATCTATAAATAGCCGTTCTTTTCGTAATATTAAGCTAGTTGATTTCCTGTTGATAATATACAGGGTGATTCATGGTGAATTCTACATTGACTGACAACCAATCTACGCATCGCTCTGCCCCTACTAGAAAGTAGTACCAACGCTAATATTTTAAATAAATCACGCTCTGTTTTATCTCATTTCTAGAATCTCTATACAATTCCTAATAACTTTCCGCGACATGTGTCTATAGCTACTTTTTGCTGTTTTTAGTGAAAGTTTGTAGAAAAATATCACTAATGAGGTCGCAACTTTTGAATTTTGGACAAATTATCTTCAAGTGAGCGCGAGCTAGGCCCCCTAGAACACATATCCGGGATCAGTTTCAATTTATATATATATATATATATATATATATATATATATATATATATATATATATATATATATATATATATACATATTTACATATGTGTCGAACCGAGTAGACGTGTTAACGGTAGCTCCACAAAAATTGAATTTAGTGCGTGAAGTACAGTGAGTTAAATTGCCTGCTTAATATTAGCGTGTAAGTAGCACTTTTGCCATCTTATCTAAATAATAATTATACAAAATGCCGTTCACGCAAAGTCAAATTTGTGACATTAAAAACTTAATTAAGGAAACAGTTCGAGAATCTCTTATTAACGAAAAGTTTATTATTGAAATTGCAAATAAAGTAGCAGATAAAATCCAGTTACAAAAACTTAAAGATAACGTCGAGGTCCAAGAGAAAAAGATACATGACCTTGAAGGTCAATTATCAAATTTGCAAAATATTTATGAGAAGCAAGTGAAACGCTATAATTTAAGAATTTACGGAATGGGGAACAACGACATGACTGAGGACCTCGGAAATAATATCGTTAATACATTGAATGATAGACTTCAACTGAGTATAAGTCACACAGAAATTGAAGAATGTTATAAAGTGGGAAGAAAACCCAATGACGGAGCAGAAGATCGACGGCCAACAATTTTAAGGTTGGGCAGTTACAAATAAAAAGATTGATATTGAGCAAGAGGAGATTATTGAAGAGAACGAGTATTGTAGTGAATGAAGATTTATATATATTTTTCTGTGTGTATACATGTGTATACAAGTGTATATATAGTGTATGTATATATGGGATGATGTAAATTCTCAATGGTAGAGTGGCCTATAGGGTGATATTAATAGTTGAAATATATGGAATGTGATTTTTGTTCACTTATATATGTATTTATTTTTATGTTTTGATGGTAGGTAATTCGTTTAGGATAGGTCATATTAATATTAGATCACTGACTGGTAGTTGCGATGCTCTTGCCCGGTATCTCCATCAGGGGGCCTATGATATAGTGGGTGTCACAGAGACGTGGCTGCGTTGGGACATTGTGGATGAGGTTGTCACAATTTCGGGTTATTCGTTAGTGCGCAAAGACAGGTTGAGTTGAGGAGGTGAGGTATGTTTCTATGTTAAGAATTCTTTAGCTTATGATGTTATTACTATACCTAATGATAGAGTAACAGAACAGCTCTGGATTAGGGTGGAGGCTAACGGGTTCTCGTCCTGTATTGGTTGTATTTATAGGCCTAATTTTCACACCTACCCTCACTTTATGGCTAATTTTGAGAACAGTTTATACACAGTAATTCCAATATGTGATGATATTGTCATCGTGGTTGATTTAAACATCAATTTTCTTGATGACAGCTCAAAATCTTTTGCAAAACTGTGTGCATCTCTTGGTCTAGTGCAGATTGTGGATGCACCGACTCGTATTACTCAGAGGTCCGCTTCCCTTATTGACATAATTTTGATCAACAATGAGTCCCTTGTTAGTAGTGTTGGTGTGCTACATCTCCCTGACCTATCAACTGATCATGATTTTGTCTATTGTGAGTTGTTGAGAACTCAGATCCCGACAGCGGATACGGAATCTTATCTTAGGCGAAATTTGCATGAGATTGATTTGATCCAACTTGAGTCTGAGTTGTGCGCAATTCCGTGGAGAAATATTTATGACATAGAGCACCCGGATGATAAGGTGTTGTTTTTGCATGACTGTTTAACTATATTACTGGATAAGCATGCACCACTTAGGGTGTACACTCCAAGAAAGCAAGACAAAGGTTGGTTAACTGAGGGTTTAAAGAGGCTAATGAAGTTGCACGATAGTACCTTGCTGAAGTTTAAGCAAAGTGGCAATCAAAGTACTTTTACTTATTACAAGCAGTTACGTAACTTAGTTACCTCTTTGGTCAAAACTGAAAAAAGGCATATTTTGAACATAAGCTGTCTAATAGTGCAAATCTATGGAAATCTTTAAATAATATAGGTGTTAATCTCGGAAAAAGAGCAATGAATTCTATTCCAGTGAACCTATCTGATGTTGAGAAGTTAAACAAGTATTTTATTGACTCCATTCCAAAGATTGATAACGCGCAGGCGAGTCAGACTGCTAATCAATATAGGGACACAAAAAAATGTAATTTTGAATTCCCATTTAAATTTAGGGAGGTGTCAGAAATAGAGATACTGAATTATTTAAATTCGATTAAATCAAAAGCTATTGGATCTGATGGTATTTCGTGTACATTTCTCTTGCTCTGTTGTCCGTTTATTCTTCCATATGTTACGCATGTAATGAACGCTTGTATAAGAACATCCTGGTTTCCCACTGAATGGAAGAAGTCTAGGGTGATACCGACTGCAAAGTCAGCACGTGTTAAAGAGTTCTGTGATCTTAGGGCTGTAAGCATTTTGCCAGTGTTGTCAAAAATTTTAGAAAAAGTAATGAACGAGCAGCTGAAGTCCCATATACATAAATACAATATACTGCCTCAAAGACAGTCTGGGTTTCGAGCAGGGTATAGCTGCGCTACAGCCATGCTGGATATTGTGGATGATATACTTTCAGCAAGTGACAAAGGGTTGATGACAATACTTGTACTGCTGGACTATAGCAGGGCCTTTGACACGGTGAACCATGCAATCCTTCTTTCTATTTTGGAATATATAGGACTGGGTAATTCTGCAATAAAAATGGTGGAAAGTTACTTAAGTGATCGATCGCAGAGGGTTTTTTTGAGGGGAAAGCTTTCCGAGGACATACCTTTGAAAACAAGCGTGCTGCAGGGATCTATCCTGAGCCCTCTATTATATGCTGTTTATACATGTAACCTGTTCAGCCACATCAAGTATTCACAAATTCACTCATACGCAGATGACACCCAGGTGTACTACTCATTTATGCCTTCGGATATGACTAGCGTGTCGTCGGATAACAGATGATTTGAATACTATTTCCCAAGTGTCAGCAGCACATAATTTGAAATTGAATCCTGCGAAATCCACTTTACTTCTATTTGGTAGGAAGGTTGACAGGCTCAACTATTTCCAACTGGTGGATGTAGAAATCAATAGCTTACGATTGCCTCTTCAAGAGAGTGGGAAAAGTCTGGGGTTGCTGCTGGATAGCGATATGAAATTTGAAAGTCATGTATCAAGATGCATTATGCTAGCATTTTCAAGGCTTAGGAGAGTATATGCCTGGAGACATTATTTAAATCGTAAAACTAGGCTCTTGCTGTGTGATTCGTTGGTGCTATCAGTTTTTAATCATTGTCTATCTGTCTATGGGCCCTGTTTACGTTCCTGTGATGTTTCAAGAATTCAAAAGGTTCAAAACTCTTGTATTAGGCTAATCTATGGTATAAGGAAGTATCACAGTATATCAGCTGCTTTTGGGTCTAGCGGGTGGTTAAATATAGCTGGAAGAGTTGGGTATCATTTAGGATGTCTTTTTTATCGGATCATTAAAACACATAAGCCTCCCTATCTCTACAACAAAATCACTTTTAGAACAGACGTACACACACTGAATTTGAGACATATATTTACGGTGACCCCTCCGTCACATAAAACGGCGTTGTTTGAAGGATCGTTCAAGTTCGGTGTGGCGAGATTCTACAATGGGCTCCCTGTTGAGGCCAGAAATCTTTCTGTGAACAGATTCCGTTGTTGGTACCGTCGGAAATTGTCTTGTCAAAGGGTTACTTAGCAATGTCCTGGTGTAGTGCTTTGGGTGTTGGCGTTGCAATGCCAGTCGGCATTTGAGAATAAGATTAGGCATTCACTATCATGCGGTGATAATATGGGTTGGGTTAGTTTGTAAATGGGTTTGGTATGGGTTGGTTACTAGTATGTTTGTGATATTAGATTAGATTAGATTATTTTATTTATTTATTTTTTGTTCAAAGGGTTTGTGCATATGTTTTTTTTCCAATGTATGTTTGGCTGTAGTAGCGGTGGAAGACCAGTGGCAGCGTGTGACTAATCACTGCTAGCACACTGAACCGCGTGCTATTCCAGACATATAAGTGGAGTACTGTTTTAGAATATATGGTGCATCTGTATCAATGTATATAACTTATGTATCATAAATGGAATAAAGATTATTATATTATATATATATATATATATATATATATATATATATATATATATATATATATATATATATATATGTGTGTGTGTGTGTGTGTGTGTGTGTGTGTGTGTGTGTGTGTGTGTGTGTGTGTGTGTGTGTGTGTGTGTGTTTATGTATGTATCACATCAATAACTCAAAAAATAATGGGCCGATGTTAATCAAATTTGGTGAGTGCGTTCTTTCTGCAAGTGGCTTGGATAAGTTCGTTCAAAGTATTTCATATTGCAGACACGGAGTAAGCTTTTTTTGGCTCAAAAAAGTCAAGAAGTACCAGAAAAATTACTTTGAAAATTTTACAGCTTTTCTTAAAACGTCAAAGTCGCAATTTGAATGGTCAAAATTGGCAACTTTTTGGCAAAAACTTGAAACGAATATGGGTCATGTAGGGAAAATGTGGCAAGAAGTGTGTTTTACAAAACCCTAAGTTTCAGCCTCAACCGTCATTGTCCTTCATTTTACTATAATATTTGCAGAGAATTCATTTTGAATAGACCCTTCTTCTGATGCTTTAGAAGTAGTTTTAGTTATAGAGTTTATAGTTTAATAGTTTAATTTTTAGTGAATTTTCGTAAATTTTTTTTCTAAATGCATCGAAATTGCATGTTGGTAAGAAAAAAATCGAGACGCTGTAACTGCGTTTTGGTAGCGAATTTTCACAAAACGCTTCAAATTCCAATAACTCAAATTATTATTAACCTAAGGTTCGTGGACTGGAAAATCAGTTTTTTCGAGAATATTTGAGTGTATTTTCGGATTTTTTTTTACATTTTTAAATAATAATGTTATTTTGATGAAATGTGGTACATTTATTGTTTGTACCATATATGTTATACTGGTAACAAATGTAATGCCTGCTTTTATTAAAACAAGACATATTTGCTTTTAAAAAACATTCTTATGTAAACTTCCTTCTATAAAGCACTTTCTCCAGGCTATTTTGATATGTAGGTACATTAACTAATTATCTTCTAACAATAAATCATGACATTGACAAAATCTTCAATGCCTAAGTTACCAAGATGCTATAATTCGGTGTGGAGTTAGGCAATCCTCGGATGCTCTTTACAGCATGGCTAAATCTTTTCCCTTGCAAAAATTACTAAAAGTAAATTTGTTTAAATGGAACATCCTGTATTACTGGTTTGGAACGCTGCTGACATTTTCTATGTATTTTTGTATATCATACATATACCTGACTAGCTAAGTTTCTGAATTATGAGCACTTCTTTGTTGTAGTTCACTGAAAAGTTATTTCCATTAGATTTTCAAGTGTGGCATATTTTACATTAACGTCAACATCACTCCCGTTATCGCCTTGATATTTTTGTAATTTTACAGGGTGTAAATACAGTAGAAAACGATTACAGAACACTCTCCTAATGTAGTTTTTTGTTAATTGATTTATTTCGTTTAAACAGTGCAAGCTACTTTCCATAATTGTAAGCAGGTAGGATTTTAAGTTATCCTGTATCAATAGAAATTAAATGTCTTCGTTTTAAAGGTAAACATACACAAGATGCACTACTGGTCGGCGGAAAATCCCCATTGGATAACATCTCTGCCAAATCAATATCTATGGTCGATTAATATCTGGTTTGTTATAACCGGGGATAAAGTTATTGTTGCGCATTTGTTTGATGGGCATTTAAATTAGGAAATGTAAGCATATTTTAAGTAACCAAGTACGTCAGTTACTAAACCAAAACATAAACCCAGATATGTGGTTTTAAGAGACCGAACCACAAGTATGTCTCCGACATAACGTGACCAAGATGAAATGTAACTCGAATAGGGGTTATGGTCCCTGAAAATCAGTTAGCTCTCAAAAAAACTCATAAAGATCTCTGCGCAAAGGGGCGACATAGGGTTACCCATTGGGAGACCATCTTTCTGTACAAAAATCCTATCAGCGAATGGAAATATTTTTCACCAAGGTATGAAGAGCCCTCTGTGACTCACTGCTCAACGAAGAGGAAGCAAGTACACTTTTTAAGAGCAACAGTGTCTGATTGACGAGGACACTGGTACAAATATTGGAGACTTCGAGAGACACCAGAAATAAATTCTCTCCCAATGTAATTTGGTTGGGTTTATTCACCAGCTCTATAGAATTCTTGACAGAGTAAGGTGATTGGTAAGCTACCCCAGACATAGAGAAGACAAACATCTTGACAACCTATAAGAAATGCAATTCACGAAAGAGACGACTGGATGTATAGGACAACCCGTTTTATGCATCTTGGGGACGCCGTAAAGGCGTGGAATTGTGGTTTATTAAAAACATGCTCACCGAACTTGAAACTGTTCGAACGTGAAGAATTATCATTGTGACGCTGTGAATGAAAAAATTTACGAGCTAAAACTTTTTGAAAATGTTTTTAATCAGAATAAAGAGTGAATTATTGATTCTCATGAAAGCATCATACTCAAAAGTGCACAGCCAACCTGTTAATGTGTCATGTACTATCTTCAGTCTCATGTCAGTCTCTTCCTTCTTAGCATAGTTCGATCTCAGCTCTCTCTTGACCACCAGTCTGCTAAATTTTTGCATGATTCTCTCGAAACCACGTGGCACTGATCTGCTGTACAAGTTATTGACAAGCTTCGGGTATGGATTTTTCCTTACATATCTTATAAAAAAGAGCCCCTATAATTTCTCATTTACAGCGCCTGAAAGATAATTCTTTACGTTCGAACAGTTTCAAATTCAGTGATCACATTTTTCTGAGAGACTTGAAAACCTCTCTTCGTTCAATAGTTTTGATGATCCTCTGTTATCATTGCTTAACCAGGGCATAAAATTCGCAATTCCCACGAGGTTGAAGTCTTGAATGTTTAAAACAGTAAAGGACACAGGGATCTTTTTGGGAAGGTTCAGAATCGAAGATGCTGATTATTTGAGAAGAAAGGTTTCTGAAATTATTTCCAGGTTTAAAACTACCACTTAGGTTTTTTTTTCATTCATTAAGGTTTTTTCTTCCATAAGAGAGACGATTAATATACTAATAACGGTATTAGTATAAGACAATTAGGCAATAGACCTTAAGGTCGCAGTGAAGGGACTGTTATGGCCCACTCACAACTTAACCTAACCATGTTTTCTTTTCGAGGGCAGACCAGGGTCATTGTGTTATGGTTCTGGATAGGACAGATTACATTTCCAAAGTGCTCACATTCTTAAGAGATAATAGGATCTCAATAATCAATTATAATCCGCTCTCCTCCTTCGCGTCTACGTTTAAGAAGTTTCTCGATAGGTACGGTTCATTAATTTTCGAAAATTTCAAGCAGTTATACCCAATGAATCATATAATTCCACGCCTTCATGGCCTCCCCAAGATACATAAAGAGGGTTGTCATATACGTCCTGTCGTCTCTTTCGTGGGTACACATATTATAGGTTGTCGAGATGTCTTCTCTTATAATGTCTGGGGTAGCTTGCCAGTCACCTTACTCTGTCAAGACCTTTACAGAGCTGGCGAATAGACTCGGCAATATAACATTGTGAGCGAATTCATTTCTGGTGTCTCTCGATGTCTCCAATCTTTTTATGTGTCACCATCAATCAGACACTGTTGCTTCTAAAAAGTCTACTTGCTTCCTCTTCGTTCAGAGGCGAGTCACAGACGGCTCTTCATGCCTTGGTGAAAATTTTCCTAGCTCAGAATGTCTCCCTATGGGTAACCCTTTGTCACCCGTCTGCGCAGAAATCTTTATGAGTTTCTTTGATAGGGAACTAGTTTTCAGGGATTGTAACCCTTATTCGAGTAACACTTCATCCGAGGACATACTTGTGGTTTGGTCGAGTATCATAAAACAGCTACACCTGTTTCTGACTTGGCTGAATAACCTGCACTTTAATGTCAATTTGAGTATGGAGTTAGAAGTGGGTTTAGTTAGTATACACAAGTCAACCCAGTCTATTCAACCACCAACAGTCGCCAATGTCGCGCATAAAATGACGGATATCATTTTCAAAACTAAAAAGGTACGAAAGATGCTCTCTTCTCTTAATACCAGGAAAGTCTCTGGCATTGACGAGATCCCAGCAATTGTTCTCAAAAAATGCGCACCAGAGCTTGCTCCTGTCCTGACTCGTCTGTTTCAGATATCTTATAATAAAGGCATATTCCCTAGTAACTGGAAAACTGTTCGAGTACAACCCATCCCCAAGAAAGGATCCAAAGCGCTTCCCAGTAACTACATGCCTATTTCTTTCCTTTCTGTCGTCTCTAAAGTGATGGAAAAGTATATAAACACCAAATTACTAAATTTTTTTAAAAAACACAGTCTAATTCACGACAGGCAGTATGGATTCCGTCAGCGCAGATCAACTGCCGACCTCCTTTCCTTTGTAACTCATTCTTGGAACAAGTCTATGGAACTACACGGTGAATCCCAGATTGTCGCTCTAGACATATCCAAAGCATTCGACCAGGTCTGGCACGCAGCGCTGCTTAATAAACCTCCGGCCTATGGCCTACCACCAAAATTCTGTACCTGGACAGCAAATTTCCTCTCCAACCGGAGCATTTCTGTTGTCGTGGATGGCCATTCCTCTAAAGTGTATCCAATTAATGCAGGAGTTCCTCAAGTTTCAGCTTTAGCCCCTACTTTGTTTCTTCTCCACATAAATGACCTCCTCTCTAGCGCATCTAATCCAGTTCACAGTTACGCGGACGACTGCACCCTCCACTCAAATATACAATATTCTAAGCCTGTCTCTTTAGACCAATTAGATGAGGATAGCAGACTCATGGAGGGTTCTGTCTCTGTGAATCTTGTACAATTCAACTTCACCAGATCTCAGTCTTGCTTTCTATCACATAAGAGATACACCAGCCCTAGACCCATCACAATGAACAACCAAGTTATTCAAAGTAATGAGTCTTTTTCACTTGTTGGCATTTCTCTGGATCGAAACCTTAATTGGCACCAACATGTCACATAAATTATTTTTTTAGCAAATTTTGTAAACAATTTTATTAGCACATTCTGCTGGGTTTTTTTTTTCTAAAATTCTAGTTCACACTTTTTTATCAAATTTGCACAGAAAATATTCGCTTATGACGAGATCACGACTTGGAGACATTTGAAAATTTTCCTCATCTAATAACAATGAAAACAGTGAACTATATAGTTCACTGCCATAAAACAACAATAATATGTACAGGGTGGGGCATCTTACGTTTGGAATTGGAACTATAGGTTATTTTGAGGTTGGACGTTTTTTTGATGACATTTCCGATGTGACAGAAAGTTAGTTTTATGTTTGACATTCATGAAATGGGTCGCTTTTCGCTTGAAAGAAGTTGGGAAATATTAAAAACTTATTTCCAAAGTGGTGAGTCTTCTACTTAAAATGTAAGAGATTTACGGAAAAAAATTGACAAAAAGGATGTGCCAAAAACGCAATTTGTGCATCAATTTGTGAAGCGACTTCGTGAAGTAGATCGTTGTTCGATGAAACAACCCGTGTACGTACTCGTCCAGTGCGCTTAACCGAAAACATCGCTGCTGTTACTCAGAGCGTGAACAACCATCAACATCAACTCGTCATCGTTGTCAAGAATTGAACATTTCACGCACTTCTTTAAGAATAATGTTGCATAAAGATCTTAGTATGAATTCGTATAAAGTTCAATTAGTGCAAGCTGAAGTCCCATGACCATCTGATGCGTTTTCGGTTTGCTCAATTGGCCGAAGACCGCTTGATCGAAGATGAGCATTTTTACCGAAAAATCAGCTTTTCAGATTAAGCTTATTTCCGATACGTCAATAAGCAAAATTGTCGTATATGGGGCTCAGAAAAGCCACACGTCATTGTGGAGAAACCAATGCATCCACAACGATTGACTGTCTGGTGCGGATTTTGGTCTGGCGGCATGATTGGGCCATTTTTCTTCGAAAATGAGCAAGGAAACGCCGTCACGGTGAATGACAATCGCTACCGCGCCATGCTAAGAGATTTTTTGTGTCCCAAAATCGAAGAGCATGACATAGACGGCATTTGGTTTCAACAGGATGGCGCAACGTGCCACACAGCCAACGTAACAATCGATCTTTTGCGCACTGTTTTCGAAAATCGTATAATCAGCCGAAATGCTGATGTCAATTGGCCAGCTCGAAGCTGCGATTTGGCTCCGTTGGACGTTGGGAAGCCGTTAAGGACAGGTGTTACGCTAACCATCCAGAGACGATTGACGACTTGAAACATGAAATCGAAGTTGCCATTGATGAAATAGAGGCCTACACAATCGAAAATTTACTGGAAAATTGGACTGATAGAATGGGGTGTTGTAAAGCTAGCCGTGGCAATCATTTGAATGATGTTGTCTTACATTCCTAAATGGAAAGGTTAAATCTTTCTAATATACTCAGAACTTTAAAAAATTATTCATTATTTTTTTATAGCCGATAAAAAATAACTCAAAGTAACAAAATCACTGTCTTAAGACAGTTTTCATCCTAGACATAGCAATATAAAAGATATCACAATTAGAAAAATTAGCTTATAATTATGCAACAATCTGTCCATGAAACTGTTACATCCATAGTTGGTCCTGTGTGTTCGCTCAAAAAAAGTTGCTGTTGGCGAGTTGAGCGTGGTGGAACATGGAAAAGGACCAACTCCAGCAGATCATTACAGTCAATGTGACCATTAATTAACTTATATATAAACATCAATGAAAGATACTAATGTCGCGCTTTGAGACTGACCATACCAAAAAGAAGCAATCTGACATCATACCCAATATCTTGGCAAGGAAAGTGATGTTTATAAAGAACGTACTTAACAAATTTGTTTTGTACCCTTTCAATACGATGAATATGGCGAGCATAGGATGGAAACCATACAACACAACAATACTCAATATTACTTCGAACCAAGGATGTATACACACCAGTGATTGCCCTTGTGTCAATCATAAGTTTAGTGTGTCTTTTAACAAACCCCAAAAGTCTACAACATTTCACAACCACAGCATCAATATGCAAATTAAATGACAAATTATTTTTGAAAATTACACCAAGATCTGCAACTGAAGTGACAACATCCAACACCGCGTTATAAATGGTATAGCTATGAACAATCCGATTCTGACCCCTAAAATAACTCACAACCTTACATTTACCCACATTAAGCGACAACAAGTTTGAACTGCACCAGCGAGTCAAGTTGTCGAGATCATGTTGCAAAGTGTTGACACCATGGACAACTTCCGAAAAAAACTTCATGTCATCTGCATACAATAAACATTTCGATGATTCAAAACAAGTCACAACAATTAATAAAAATAGTGGAGAGAACGGGACCTATATGTGATCCCTGTGGTACCCCAGACAAGACGAGGACCTCATTCGATAGAGCACCACCAATGCTAACAAATTGCTTTCTGTCAGACAAGTAAGATCGATTCCACGAAAGATAACAGCCACAGATGCCCATTGCAAACAATTTTTGCAAAAGAAGGTATGACTGTCAAAAGCCTTTGATACATCAGTGTATACAACATCAATTTGTTTACCAGCCTACAATGCATCCGTCACGTAAGATTGAAAAATGACGAGATTAGTGTCCGTTGACCTTCCACTACAGAAACCATGCTGCTCTCCGACAATACTGTGTTTCAAGGTATTGGAAATCTCATCCGCAATGATAGATTCAAATAGCTTCGGTATTACAGGTTCAATTGAAACACTTCTATAATTGACAACTTGTGTCTTATCACCTGATTTGTGAATGGGGATCAGAAGATACAACTTCCAGAGTGAGGGGCAAAAACCGGCATTAAAAAACCTTTGAAAGATACTACACTAAGGGCCGCTCAAAGAGTGTCAACAATTTTTCAAGAACGAAGAAGGAATACCATCCAAACCAGCTCGTTTTTTGCCATCTAGTGAGTCAATTTTATCCTCGATTTCCTCAATTGTAAAGATATGCATAGAAAGGTTATGTGCAGACCGTATATTAGATACATCACAAAAGTCAACATCAACATGGTCAGAATAACAGGATTGAAAATGTGCAGCAAAGGCGACTGCTATATCAGACTCATTCTTATATATTACATTATTAAAACTCATTCTATTCGGAATCCCAGAATCCTTCCTCAAGAAATTAACGAAAGACCAGAACTGTCTGACATCAGACTGAATGATCTGTTCTATACTAGTCACAAACTGTAAATAATTGTAGTCAATGCGATACTTAGTGTCACGTCTAAGATTAGAATATTTCATATAATCAGATTCAAGTCCAGTTCTTTTAAATTTACGGTAACTTTTATTTTTCTCAGTGATGTGTTTACGAAGTTCCGAATCAAACCACCGAGGATATTTAGAACTTTTCACTGTTTTAGATGGTACATTTTGGCTAATAGCCTTGTACAGCACATTGTAAAACTGATGTGTTAATAGATCAAGATCACTTGAGTAATTAATAAAGAGTAGTCATAATCCAAGAAACACTGATTCACACAAGCATAGTCAGCTCTGTCAATATATATATATATATATATATATATATATATATATATATATATATATATATATATATATATATATATATATATATATATATATTTATATTAGTATAGTATTTATGTTTTGTCACCCTGTCTGTCTTACATTATAAAATAGATACCAGTTCCAATTATTTTCGTTCTATTTTAAGTGAAACTGCATCCTATCTCCGTACAATTTCCCCATTAAATCTTCACAAACACCCCTTATTTTTTATCTTTTAATTACGAACCTACTCTGTTGAATCTCTCCAGTGGAGCGCTTAATTCTCAACAGAGAGAAGAAAACTGCTCCGCTGTGAAAATGTTTAATGCCGATGAGTTTTTCAAGGGACAAAAGAACGCCATGTTGCACTGAACTTTCCAGTTTTCTACTCCAACAAAAGAATCTGCTGGAGAATGAAAGCTAATGAGGGAACATCGCCGACACATGTATTGTTTATCAGCTGCTGGGGAATCTTACTAAGATCATTTCTTATCGGTAGTTGACGTGTCGGAGCCAGGAGAACTGCCAGAGGGTCGCTGAGTGGACAGTTTTCTTTTTCCCTACCCGACTTATTATCGAAGTGTCTTGAAACTTCCCTGAAAGTTTTTTCTTTTCCAACATTAAAACTTACTAATACATCAGACTTCAGATAATAGTTTCGTGTTTATTGAATTTATAAGGATCTAAGTTTGAGCAAACAATATGTTTTAAGCAACAAAAAAAGGAGATCGAATAGCCTTGTTTGTGGCAGATTCATCGCTCTTCTAAGCAAATAGTTTCATGTAGCCAATTTTGATTCGATTTTCGCTAAAGTCGTGCTTCGTAATATAACTAATTTAACTAAGTCAAGATTGGAACCTGTGATGAGCACTGATAAGTACACTTGGAGAACCCAAATAACCACAACACATTTTAAAAGACCCGACGATCGTGTCACTAACCAAGTTGGCGTCATCAGAGGATGAAACATTCTAAATACTTAAAAACTAACATCAACTTATATACCGGATCTCAGGTAAAGAGATCGAACCGAGATGACAAACTAGTCGTAGGCAAATTCCAAAGTGTATTGTATTTTTATCGCCTGACCAGGTCTTTGCGCTATCCCTACTGCTTTATCTAAAAGTGTCCATCTGTAATAGTCTTGAGAAAGTTCAACGACAGCTAAATTAACAACGGTTCCTTTGGCGGCAATAACTGTATACTTGTGTTATCGGTTAAAACGTGTCGAAAACGTGGGAATTTTATTTAGCAAAGTAATCGATCAAGTGACTCGTAATTGGCGCTGGTGCACTGTTCATGCATTCTCTGTTGCAACTATATTTCGCAATATATACGCTCTCAAACCCATTCAGCTGACTTGGTTTTCTAACATTTTTTATTAATTTCAGATTGTCTTTATCAACGTGATGATTATTATCCCAAATATGTCGGGCGACGGCAGACTTATCTACAGTACCGTAACGTAATTGGGATATGTGTTCTTTGAATCTGATTCCAATCGATCTTTTTGTTTGTCCGACGTATTTAAGATTACAATCTTTACAACTTATTTCATAAATTTCCGACATTTTGTCCGCGCTATCCTTGTCTTTTGGATTACCTAGCAAGTTTTTTAAAGTATTTGTTGTTGAAAATGGTACCTGTAAGTCGACTTTTTAAAATGCTGTCTAAATCCCTCGTGATTCTAGGTTCAAATGGTAAGCAAACAAAGTTTTTTTCCGATTTTTCTCTTCTGAACGTCGTTGATTCCGTCAACATTTTCTTTGTTTTCTGTTTGTTGATTAATTTTTCCACTAAGCAAGCAGTGTATCCGTTATATTCGGCCACGTTCTTAATATAATTTAATTCTTTGGTATATCTACTTTTATGAAGCTTTCCCCAAGACCGTCATGCGCGGTAAAAATCCGCATCCTGCACGAGGTGACCCTGCTAATAACTAAACATGACGGATCTAGACAAGGAGGTTGAACTAAACTCCCCCAATCTACGGTGTCACGTGGATGGATGGCACCAGGGCGATGGTGTCGTGAACGTAACCTCTGGGGTACCAGGCAACCCTCCAGAGTAACCCGCCTTGCACCACACAAGGGGTTCTGATGGTGTGGACAGTATTTCCCCCATTCTCGTGGAAACAACATGAAGATAATAAACACATACAAAACCAAAACCAATGAGGCTCGAGGAGTGGCTCCGGCTACAGACTTGTGCCTTGAGTCTATCCCGGAAACGGAGACGAGCCAGGGGGCGGCAGCGGACTCTGGAGGTCCCACGACCGGCGTAGATACGGGGGATCAGGGGGTAGCTTCGGCCAGAGACCTGTCCCCGACACCCAAGCTGGAGGCTGGGTCCCACCGGAGGGCGGCGAGCTCCGCGGACTCCGGGGGCCCCTCCACCAGTGAGGACTCTACTGTTAGAGTAGAGGGACTGCCCCGGCAGTCCAAGCGTCTTTCCGGGGCGCAAAGAAAGAAGTTCCGGAGGGCGCAAAAAATGGCGGCCGGGACGTGGACGGTTGAGAAACCTGTAAAGGCGCAAGAGGGGAGTGCGGGTCAGAAGAGGACGCGCTCGAACTCTAGCACGCCCATACAAATCGCCGGGATTTGATGGAATAATGCCCATCATGCTCCAACAGGGGATAGATATACTGGCGCCGGTGCTTACCCCCATTATGAGGGCCAGCCTGGCTCTGGGGTACATTCCGAGGGCATGGAGACTGGCCAGGGTTGTATTTATTCCTAAACCTGGGTGTCCAACAGACCAGGCAAAGTCCCTGAGGCCAATAAGTCTCATGTCCTTCTTGCTGAAAACAGTGGAAAAACTGCTCGACCGGCACATTAGGGGCGGTGTACTGGAAGCATATCCTCTACACTGCGGACAATATGCATACAGAGCAGGATTCTCAACAGAAACAGCACTGCACCAACTGGTGCTGAAACTGGAGAATACGCTGGAGAACAAGGAGGTGGCGCTGGGGGCCTTCCTAGACATAGAGGGGGCCTTTAGCAACACCTCGTTCGGATCGGTTCTGGCAGCTGCCCGGGAGCGTGGAATAGAGGAGACCTGCTGCAGGTGGATCGGTTCCATGCTCAGGGACAGGGCGGTGTTCACCTCACTCGCGGGAGGGACTCTGCTGGCGGGGGTCGCGGTGGGGTGTCCGCAGGGGAGCGTTCTGTCTCCCTTGCTCTGGTGTCTAGTCGTGGACGGCCTGCTGCGGAGGCTCTCGGGAGGGGGGTATGAGGTACAGGGCTATGCGGACGACATTGTCATCATAGTCCGAGGAAAGGTCACACAGGCAGTGTGGGAGCGTATGCAGACTGCACTGAAAGTGGTGGAAGGGTGGACGGTTGATCAAGGGCTCGGGGTGAGCCCCGAGAAAGCAACCGTCGTGCCGTTTACGAGGAGGAGGAAGTGTGAAAGCCACAGAACTCTCACTCTATACGGTAGGAGCGTTCCAATGGCCAGGGAGGTAAAATATCTTAGGGTCGTATTGGACTCTAAGCTAACCTGGAATGGTCACATTGGAAAAATACTGCGTAAGGCAGTCATGACCTTAGCCGTCACTAGGCGGCTATATGGAAAAACGTGGGGACTAAGACCTAGTATGGCCCACTGGCTGTACACAAGGGTGGTCAGACCATCGTTAACATATGCGGCACTGGTCTGGTGGCCTAAGGTGACACAATCCAGTGCCAAACAAAAACTAGGCAAGATCCAAAGGATGGCTTGCCTAGGCATCACAGGGGCCATGTCTTCAACCCCAACAGCCGCCATGGAGGTGTTGCTGGATCTACCCCCCCTACACTTAGTTATTATGGGAGAGGCCAGGCTAGGACTATACAGACTAGCCTTCAATGGTAGACTGAAGATCAACCCAGGCTTCAGGGGCCACTGCAAAATTCAGGAGATCGTGAAGGAGCCCATGCTTGAAATGAGGTCAGACTTCGCGAGCCCGTGAATGTGCAGGGAAAACAACTTTACAGGGGAAATCCCTGATCGCGAGGCATGGCGGGAGGAGACGCCGGGCATACCACGGGACGCGCTCGTCTGGTTCACGGACGGATCTGGCGGGGAGCGTGGGACGGGGGCAGGTGTTTACTCGGAAGGACCGAGGGTAAGTCATAGTATTTCCCTCGGAGCCCATGCAACGGTGTTTCAGGCCGAGATGTACGCCATCCTGCACCGTGTGCGGGAGAACAAGAGGAGGGGCTACACCAACAAGCGGATCCTCATAGCCACAGACAGCCAGGCAGCCCTTAAGGCACTAAGTAGCCCACGGGTAAATTCCTGGCTGGTGAGTGAGTGCCGAGACGAGACGAGCGACCAGGCTGGGCAGAATGAGGTGACCCTCATCTGGGTGCCGGGTCACTCGGGGGTCAAAGGAAATGAAGAAGCTGACAGTCTCGCGAAGAGAGGGTCAGCAGAACCATTTATGGGACCAGAACCGGCTCTGGGCGTGTCAAAGAGCACTGCCAGGGGAGCCATTATGTCCTGGGTCAGAAACCAACACAAGGTGTACTGGGCGGACTGTCCAGGGCTCAGACATGGGAAGTCAATAATTGACGGACCCAGTTCAAAGAGAGCTGTGGAGCTGCTAAACCTTTGCAGAGGACAGCTCAGAAACACAACAGGTCTCTTGACGGGACACATGGTCGTCAAGAAACACCTGCATAAAATGGGGCGGTTCGAAGGGGACCTCGCATGCAGACTCTGCGGTGAGGGGGAGGAATCAGCCCAGCACATCTTGTGTGAGTGTATAGCTCTGGACCGGAAAAGACAACTGATCTACGGTCACTCTAGACCGGAGACAGAGCAATATAAAACTTCACCCTACCAATCGCTGTGCAGACTAGTTCAAGGCACAGTGATTTTGGAATGGGTGGAGTAAGACTAAGGGTATGCACAATCAACCAAGGGTTGCGGTGCTATCGGGGCGGCAAGGCCGCGGACGAGCCCCGAGGGAACAAAAAAAATATCTACTTTTGTTTAAAGGAAAATTAATTAACCGATTTACTAAAAAATTCAAACTGGCCATTTTTTGTGCGTACGTATGATGTGAGTCGCTCGGGATGTAGCTTAAGGTAGTGGTTTATTTTCTATAGACATCGAATTCTAAAGTGTCTTTATTCTTGATAACTAGTACATCTAGAAAGGGTAGTTTATTATTAGTTTCTAATTCGTGGGTAAATTTTATAGAATCAAATTTATTGTTTAATTTGGCAATAAAATCTTCTATTCTGCAAATGTTTGTGTTAAACACCGCGAAAATATCATCCACGTAACGACACCACACTCTAGGGAAATAACCACTTTCACTTTCAAGATCTGTTTCAAATCTGCTCATGAAAAGGTCTGCAATAAATGGCGATAGCGGATTGCCCATTGCCGTGCCTTGTGTTTGTTGAAGAAATTCATTGTTCAATTGAAAAATATTTTGTTTGATGCAAAGGTTTGTTAGAGTTAAATACTCCCTGCAGACATTTTCATTTATGTTATTCATTTTTAGCAACTGCTCTAAATATGTTAAAGTTTGCTCCGTGGGAACGCTAGGAAACAATGAGGTTACATCGAACGAAATTAAAACCTCGCCTTCGGTCAATTTAACCTCTTTGATCTTATTAATAAATTCAAGATATTGTAGAAATAGTTGCTGGTATTGAAACGGGAATTAGAAAACTTCCAGAACCGTCAAAAAAATTGATTAGAGAAGCGTGTAAAAGTAAAATTTCAAAAAACTTGAAAGAAAATAAGTCCACAAAAAACTAAATTGTAATCAAATGAAAATAATTAAACGATTGCGAGAGAAAGATTGTTTCTTTGTTAAAGCAGATAAAGGCAATAAGGTAGTGATTTTGGACAAAAACGATTATAAAGATAGAGTGTATAACGCCATAGCGACAGGTCCGTATAAAAAACTAAATAAAAACCCGCTACCAAAAATGAAAAATGTCGGGAATTTATGAAATAATTTGTAAAGATTGTAATCTTAAATACGTCGGACAAACAAAAAGATCGATTGGAATCAGATTCAAAGAACACATATCCCAATTACGTTACGGTACTGTAGATAAGTCTGCCGTCGCCCGACATATTTGGGATAATAATCATCACGTTGATAAAGACAATCTGAAATTAATAAAAAATGTTAGAAAACCAGGTCAGCTGAATGGGTTTGAAAGCGTATATATTGCGAAATATAGTTGCAACAAAGAATGTATGAACAGTGCACCAGCGCCAATTACGAGTCACTTGATCGATTACTTTGCTAAATAAAATTCCCACGTTTTCGACACGTTTTAACCGATAACACAAGTATACAGTTATTGCCGCCAAAGGAACCGTTGTTAATTTAGCTGTCGTTGAACTTTCTCAAGACTATTACAGATGGACACTTTTAGATAAAGCAGTAGGGATAGCGCAAAGACCTGGTCAGGCGATAAAAATACAATACACTTTGGAATTTGCCTACGACTAGTTTGTCATCTCGGTTCGATCTCTTTACCTGAGATCCGGTATATAAGTTGATGTTAGTTTTTTAAGTATTTAGAATGTTTCTTCCTCTGATGACGCTAACTTGGTTAGTGAAACGATCGTCAGGTCTTTTAAAATGTGTTGTGGTGATTTGGGTTCTCCAAGTGTACTTATCACTAATTTAATTTTTACGTCAGCATTGTTGTCAAACTAACAAGCAAGCACATTGCCATATAGAACTTCTGATGCAAGAATCTAAAAGCTGAAGGACAACTGAGTTGAAATATGCAGATCGCGGAGGTGTCACACTTTTGCACCATATACGGCAGATTGTTGTTTGCAGCTTAGTTGTATTTGATAGCGAATTTTCATATAAAACTTGCTCATAGAGAGGTAATGACTTTCGATTAATGGGCGCGGCCTAGAGCCGCTAGAATCTGTATCCGAGGTTAGTTTCAGATTCTATAAGAAATCCATCTGATGGCCGGACTGTGCTACAACACACAAAAAAGATTGATAACTAATCGCGTTTTGTTCTTGATAATGAGCAAAAGTAATTTTTGTGTTCTCTTTGGACGGTTTTAATTTTTTTAAATCTCTGGACGCAGCAAATGCGTTATGGTAATGAATTTTCATAAAAATGTTTTTAATAGGAAATATATATATATATATATATATATATATATATATATATATATATATATATATATATATATATTAAGAAAGCTTGCATCACATTTGGTTACCAGTATAACCTATATAGGAGAAACAATGTACCATATTTCATCAAAATAACTTTATTGTTTGACAATATACAAAAATCTTCCGAAAATAAACCTAAAATGTGCCCAAAAAACTGGTTCCCTGGCCAACTAACCTTAGGTTGATAGTAACTTAAGCTATCGAAAGAAACATTTTATGAAAAATCGCTACCATAACGCAGTTGCTGAGTCCCGAATTTATTTTCTTAAAAACATGCATTATCTTTCGATGGAAAATGCAAAAATTGTATTACTATAAGGCGTGGTCTATTAGGAAAAAAACTTGCATCAGCAGCGACTTATGGGCCACCTGTGATTGTAAAAATAATTTTATAAGATGCAGCTCCAGACATCGTTTAATTAACATATATTTTTTTTTATCATATCTTGTATAATAATGGATATTTTGAGCTTTACCCTAGAAATGCGTCACCCTGTATATATGAAAACAGATAAAAACTGAAACTAACCCGGACATGGGTTCTATGGGGCCTACTTCGCGCTCATTTAAAGAAATCTTTTCAAAATTCAAAAGTCACTAAAATTGTATCCAACTCTATGAGTAAAATTGTGACGGCCTAAAATAAATATGATTGTAAGAAGAAGAGCATGTCTACATTTGTATTACAAATGTCAGAAAACAAAATATTTATGTTGTGTGTGTGTTTTTGTTTCTTTAACGTCGGCCTATTTCCGCTACTATGGACCATCACCGATGCCAGGGAGCAGTTTCACCTCAGTATCCTGGAAATTTTGCCGAACCCCTACCTTTCTGTAAGGAGGGTAGGGATCTTTAACATGCCCAACACCGCATGGACACGGGACCGACGGATTTACGCCCCCTTCGAAGGGCGGAACGTGCAGACATTCAACTTGCTCAAATACAATACCAGAACCTCGGTTGATGTTAATGTTACAGTTTGTACTGAAAAAGTAAAATGAGTACCCTGGGATCGAACCCAGTACCCTTCGGTTCAGAAGCGCACGTTCTTACCCCTGAACTACCGACGTTCCCAAAATACTTATTTACATGTCACTTTGAAAGTAGTTCTGACATTTATCAAGATAATTTGTCAGTTGAATATGACATGTACTGTTGCCGTGGACTATCATTATGCACTATTGTATTACGCCTTATAAGAATCTTGTTGTTTTTTTGAATACAAAAGCTTATTTTACTGTAAAAACATTTGTCCATCCCTTAACCTGAAATGGTTTTCGTTTCATTTAACGTTGTTTCCTTATAGCGTCACAGTAGGTTTTAGAATCTAGAAATTATTCTATGTTGTGTGACTTTTTTCGTTGCATACCTAGAACAAATGGTTTTTTCCTTTAATTATAAATGATAATTTTAAGTTAATTCCTATATTTTCTGTGCCCAATATGTTGAACGGATGCGAAACAGGAGAAGGAAATTTCATTTAAAGTTAAGAGGACGAAGAGAACTTTATTCCAGGCACGAACGTTGTTTCCATTTTTTTTTTAAATATTAATAACATTTATAGGTAAATTAGCAGATTAGCGTAGTGTTCGTTTTTTGAAAAAAAATATCAGAAACATGCTTCGAGGAACCCCTTTATGCATTAACCAACGGACAAATGCCGTGATCTCAACTCCACAATACAGTTAAGACACCTAAAGTCAATTTGAGGTTCTGTGCAAGGTAAACATGCTACAACGGAGCTAGAAATGCAAAATGTAAAAAACTAACCTTGCAGAAGTCCATAGAAAGGAGAAACTACTTACCAACATTGTTTCTCCATAAAAAACTTCCACATTGCACAATTGAAAGAAAACGCTACATAATAAGCGTAATCTGATTCCTTAAAATTAAATAAATAACTGAAACTGCTACCAAAGCATCACATAAAGGGTCTGTTTTAAATGAATTTTCTGCAAATAATTTAATAAAATAAAGAACAACGAAGGTGGTAGCTGAAACTTAAGGCTTTTTAACTTATTTTACGCTGTATAGACGTTCATGTAAGTTCTCTATCTAGAACATGTCAAATTTGACGTTTATAATCGCGACTTTTTTGACGTTTTAAGAATAAAAACTTAAAAGCTTAGAACTTTGTTTTATTTTAACGTAGAGTTTCAAATTTTGGTGCATGGTTTTCTTTTTATGATATAAACCATCGCACCCAATATGGTTGCCCTAACTTTGTTTTTTCTGGAGATATAAAAATTTTCCGAAAGAAAACGCAAAATTTTCCGGGAAAACTAGTCCTATTTTCCTGGCTAACGAACTTATCCAAGCCACTTGCGAAAGGAAGGTACTCACTAAATTTTATCAAAATCGGCGCATTATTTTTTGAGTTAGCGGTGTGACACATAAATATATAAACACATATATATATATATATATATATATATATATATATATATATATATATATATATATATATATATATATATATATATATATATATATATAAACATATAAAGTCTGAAACCGACCTCGGATTTGGGTTCCAAGGGTCCCAAATAGCGCTCATTTGAAAAAAAAGTTCCAAATTCAAAAGTCGGGATCTCCTCATTAGTGAATTTTTTTTAAGGAAATTCACCAATAAGACATAAAAAATACTTCATAGTTGGCAACGTTGGTTGTTTATCACAGATAGAAGTTGCTCGCCTATTTCGAGAAAAAATTTCCTATTCGTCGCAATTAGTAAAATTGAAAAGCAATTTTTCGAGCTTGTATATGTAAGACAGGTTAAAAGAAACCTTCTAGTGCACTCACTAATGATGCTGAATTGACTGTTATGCCTGAGTCTGAGGAAAACCCACAAACTTTGAGTCGACAAGCAGCCAAAGCATTGCAAGTTAACCATTCATCAAATATTTCAACATTAAAAAACATATTTTTGCGAACAAATGTAGATAACATTGCTATTCAACTAGAACATGTTTCGTTTCCTGATGAGTGTATTTTTATACTTTACGGCCATGCTTATCGTTAGAATTGTCGCTACTGGTCTATAGAAAATCCACACTGGGTAAGAGAATAACATACGCAAGACTCTGAGAAACTTGATGTTTGGGCAGAAATAGTTGAAAATCATGCCATTGGTCCTTTCTGCATTGATGGCATTTTCAATAGAGATAATTATTTAGCACTGCTCCAAAATAATGGCAAACTTATATCCTAATCGAGCAAATCCACAAATTCCAGCGAAAGTGATATGGTTTCAGCAGGATGGATCACCAGTACATTACCAAATCAAAGTCCGGTAGTACCTTCATCTAATATTTCCAAATCGGTGGATATGCAGGCGAAGATCATTAGAATGAAGTAGATAGTGCGGCACCTGGGACCATCCCCTCCACTTTTTACTGCACATGCGCGTGACGTCATGCGCATGCGCTGACCTGCGCAGACCTGTGACAGTTGACAGCTGACCTGTCAGATTTGACAGGTGTCAAATGTCACTGACCTGACAGCTGTCAGCTGTCAGCTAACCTGACAGCTGTCAACGTCAGCTGTCACCTGACCTGACATGTGTCAACGTCAAATGTCACCTGACCTGTCAGATGACGTCACAAGCATTCCAAGATGGCTGACCTGTCATAGACAGTTGCAACCCGGGTTCTCTCTATGGAACTAACCTGAGATGACGTCACAAGCATTCCAAGAGGGCTGACCTGTCATAGACAGTTGCAACCCGGGTTCTCTCTATGGAACTAACCTGAGATGACGTCACAAGCATTCCAAGATGTCTGACCTGTGTGTCCATAGATAGCCACAAGTCAGGTTAGGTATTAACTGTCTTGTGATGACGTAAGATGTTCCGTCTGACCTGTGTGTCCATAGATATCTACAAGTCAGGTCTCCATGTGTGTATTTGAAGAATACCATCTGTCTGTCTGATTGTTTATTAAGGTTATGTATGTATTTGTTTATTAAGGTTAGGTGTTCGTATACAGACTGATTACCAAGCCATTTTGATTGTTTATTAAGGTTATGTTTGTATTTGTTTATTAAGGTTATGTTCACACACGTGTTGATTACCAGTCATATGATTGTTTGTTAAGGTTATGTATTTGTTATTTGAATGCAAACAGAGATAATACAAGATTGTACTTACATACAACAAGAGACGTCAGCCTTCTTTCACAGCTTAATACACACACTACTGAACAGGTGTCTTCTGTGTTGAGGATACAGACAGACAACTGATTGCCATTGTTAAAGCTTGTATATGTTGTTTGAAAGGATATAACACACGTCATGACAGTTCGATGTCTTTGCCTAAACTGACAGATGCATGTGTAATAACACAGCTGTTTAACAACAGCTAGAGTGAGTAACACTGGTAACACACAACAAAAACAGACAGACAGACCATTGATTGTCAACAAGTATCATATAGAATCTTGTTGAAGCTTGTACACGTTGTTTGAAAGGATATAACACACACACACACACTCGCATAGGTCATGCCAACACGAAGGCTTTGCTTAGACTGACAGACAGATGTATGTAATAACACACCGACAGACATACGACTATTTAACAACAGCTAGAGCGAGAGTTGAACAGTATAACGCTGGTTAACGTGGAGAGCAGTCATGTTCAAGCTACTCTTGAGTATCTGTGTTCTTTGTCTAAGTGCCTCCTGTGGAGAGGATGTAAGTGAAACAGACAGACAACTGGCCAACGATTATCTCATCAAATATGGTTATTTAAGCAGTAATATCACTAACAATGACCAGCTAACGATGTTAGAGAAGACAGAAGCTTTCACAGAGGCTTTAAACATGTTTCAAACGTTTTTCAGTTTACCCGAAAGTAACAATTTGACTAGTAGAGACATTGAACTGATGAAACGTAAACGATGTGGTGATGAAGATTTTTCACAGAGTTCATTATTAACAGTAAAACCTATATGGAAAAAGAAAACTTTGAAATGGTACATACATTATTCAGATCCTACAGTACTATTGCTAACACAAAAAGCATTCAAACAATGGGAACAACATATTAATTTGAATTTAGTGAGAACAAACAACTATGCGGAAGCCGACATACTTATAAGTTTTTGTGATGACCAACATTTTTACTTGAGAGGTGGGAAACCGTGTACATACCCAATTGGTGGTGATGTTTTAGGACACGCTTATTTTCCAAATGTTGCCAATACACCCATAGAGATCCACATAAGCAATAATCTCACGTGGAACCTTCAACTACACGCATCAAATGGCTCATCATACTATATGGTTATTCTACACGAACTGGGACACGGTTTAGGACTCAAACACTCCAACAATAAAAACTCTCTTATGTATCCACATGCTGGGGCCGGTATATCTGACGAAGATATTCAACGAATGCAGGAACTGTATGGGCAACGCTCTACAACAGCAATAACAACAACATCAACAACAACAACAACAACAACACAGCCTACATCAACCAAGACATCAAAGACTACAACAAAGACTACAACAAAGACTACAACAAAGACTACAACGAAACCTTCGATAAAACCAAAGGCTGTCGCTGTAAAATCTGAAACCAAAAACACTATGGACTTGTGTAATTATATAGACAAGATCAAACCGTTAGTCATTATAAACCACAACATGTATCTGTTTTATAAGAAATGGGTGTGGGTTGTCCCGTTGAACAATATGAAGGGGCCCTATCCGGAGGCAAAACTTGTGACAGATTGGTTGCCACATTTGAAAAATTTAAAAGAAATTAAACATATATATCAGAGACCTGGTGGTGAAGTGGTCATGTTTACAAATGACGAAACATTAAGCATTGTTGCGTTTCCTAGCATACAAGCTACATTTGTAGCCCCCTTCAATAATCTCACATATCTGAATACTTTGAGGTTTGACCGGATAAATGCAATGGTAAACACATATACAGGAAAAACCATTATATTTCATTCGGACAACATGTATGAAATCATCGGTGAGAAGGGAGCTAATTTCTATAGACTAGAAGCAGGTTATATAGACAAATTTTCTCCAGAATTTCCAGCTAACATTGATGGTGCATTCCGGTACACCAATGGACGGATATACATATTTCGTAAAAATAAATATTACGAATTTGATGAGTTTACCAATCAGGTCGTTACACTAGGCCGTAAAGATTTATCTATGTTTGGTATTCAATGCCCTACCCGCAGTCTATATGAGCAACTCAGTCTGCTATTACAAAAGATTCTCAGCTATACAAAGGATAACACTGACCACCAACAACCAGCAAATATTGAAGACTATAATGATTATATATAGTGTTTAACTTGTACAAAATATGTGTTTAACAGATCAAACAGCAGACACTTAGCTTAACATATTAATGTATGAAATAAAAATATTTACCAGCATGTGTATGTGTTTTTATTCCTTCTCAACAAGACCACTGTTCTGTTTAAGACTGTCTAGAGCACACTGAACAGCAGTTCAATATATGAGTTAAATAACACTGTTGTAGGGGCCCCCTTGATGAGCAAACGGTATTCGTGTTTGGACTTGTCTAGAATACAGTCGTTAAAAGTATGACATCATCCACACACCTGTTCTGTTGTAATTTACGTTGAATGACATCACCCCATTATTCGTGTTTGAACTTGTCTGTGTATCTGTTCAATATACGCAAGAGAGAGGCCCTCTTAAAGGTAAACAACCTGTCAGTTAATGACCTTGGCGAATGTTATCTTGGGTTATATCTGTTCAATCACCCCATTATTCGTGTTTGAGCTTGTCTAGTACAAACCGAGAGGATGACATCATCCATGTATTTTAGCCTAATATATAAATAAGTGAGTAAGTTCGGTTATATTATTAGTTGTTGTTGTACCATGTCGTTTAACAGTGTCTTATGGTATGGACACAAAAATAGATTGTTTGAAGAAGACTGTGAATTTGAATTAAAACAGTTGGTGTTAAAGATACAAGAAGAAGCCTTTATCGACGAACGCGATTCTGAAGGAGAAAATTATGAAGCCGGACATATAGTCGAGTTGTGTGACATATATTTAAGTGGGTTCTGCTCTACACAATTTTTTGCTTTGGCACTCATTCGATACTGTACAGGAGCTCAGTTAAGTGAACCGTTTTTCAAGTATTTACCCGAAGAAGCAAAACATCAATACATACGTTATTACGATAAACAAACCGTCCACACAGAGGCTATTTAGTTTATACAACAGCCCGTGGTATACAGATGAAACAAGAATGAATAGTGAGAACGACACCACAAAAGTTAGACTGTTAGTGTTACAGATACAAAAACAAGCTTATCGAGACGGGCGTAAGTCCGAAGCCGAAGAATATGAAAGTAGACATATGGTAGAGTTGTGTGACTTATATTTAAGTGGATTTTGTTCAACACAATATTTTGCTGTGGCACTCATTCAACACCAACCGGGGGCCCTGTTAAGTGAACCATTTTTTAAATATTTACCTAAAGAAGCAAAAAATCAATACAAATATTATTATGATGCTGATGAGGTCACACTCGAAACAACGAACATTGAAATTGAACCGCCCAGCGAGGAAGAACTCAAACAAGAAACACTCGAAACGATGAGAGAAGGGTTTAATAAAGAATTTGAGTTTTCAAGCTGTGATGACATCCACAAGGTTGCAGACCATCTAAACGATATATTAAAGCACAGTTCTAATTTAAATGATGATGATGCTGAACGTACTAAATCCATTAATTTTCTAACACGAAAACTTCACCGTACAGACGCCACAGACATGTTATATACAATTTGTAACGAATATTTCGACAGTCTTCCAACCAATGCTGATTGGGATAGATATGAGAACAAAGATTGTGTTGCTGTAGACAAGTTTGTTAAAGTCTGGCAGAAATATCTGGATGATCATGCAGTGTAGCACGAAATATGTTAAAGTATTTAGTGATCGTAATAGATTTGTAAAATTTACCAGGAAACCACTCAGAACCATTCAACAGACGTTTGTGGTGGGGGAACAACAAAACCTACTTAACATGGTCAGCAAGCTTCAGTCTAAACTTAAACGAGTTTGTGTAAACATGTCTTGCGATTGTATTAACATGAATATGTCGATGTCTGAGAGTGATAACAACGATAACGATTATGCCGTTGATGAAAACGATGGCCCCGATTTCACAGAACACCGAACACGACGAGTCTTATTTAACAAGTATCAAGCTGACGACAGGCTATTGATGGAAACCACTTTTAGTGTTCGACGATCCTTGAAATTGATTACAGGCATCAGTGCAAGAAACGACTTTACAAATGTTGTGAAATTTGTCAATCCGTTGGCTCTGAATGAAGAAAACCAATATTTGGCATTGGAAGAATGGGATTTTTACGATTTCCTAGACAACATACGTGAGCTGTATAGGAAATATCTTAAATGTGAAGACGAGCCAAATAGCTTTATAGTGCATCATCTTAATTACTGCCGCATAACCTATTCAAAGGTGCTAAGTGAAAAAGCCTTGTGTATCGATAACGGTTTCACATCTATGCATCTATTCTTAAACGAAGAGTGTGTAGAACAGCTGCTGAGACTTGAGGTGTTGGTTAAAGCAAGACTGAACTATCTGAAAGAATCTCAATTTACCTGGACTTACACGTGTTTTATGGAAAACATAGTGGAAATATTAAACGATCTGAGTAGATGGGATGCCAGTGTACCGCAAATCATACAAACTATAAAAACGTTACTCAACACTGTAACACCAGCATTTAAATATTACATGTTGGAGTGTTTGCACTACGCTCAAGAACAAGTATTGACAGACATCCACAACATTCGCCATGGTTCTTTTTAAATCAAGTTTCATCGTTCTATCAGCACTGTGTCAGAATGTGTTGTATATTCATAAGCCACCCAATGTAACAGAAGTACGAATTTGTTTCGACATCGATGACTGCATGATATGGTCAGCTCTTACAACAACAACATATCTACACAACGACGACCTAACCCCACTTGCAACATACAACATGTCAGCCAAAAGCCTGTCATCTGATGTGATACGTTACAAAGTTATGTTTCTGTTTGATAATGGTAGTCGGGGCGAGTCACCTGATTGGACCACTCTTGTGTTGACTAACACCCGGCTGTTCACTTCAAAGTATATTTTTGTGTTTATATCAACTGGCTTTCTTACATGTCTTACCATATTCATGTTGATGTATTTTTGTTTCAAATATAGCACTTATCTGCACATGTATCGCAAACTTGTTTGCTAATAAAAATATATAAAATAAACACTTGTGTTTTATTTACTAGTTTTAAGGTTTGCTAAGGGGTGTTACTAGAAAAACATATATATAATTTACAACTTTTTATTTCGGTAACAAGTTTACAACATACGAAAATAATAGCATACAATTATTGATGCTGCATATACAGCTTCTAGTGTATCCTGGTGAGTGATGCATGCACTTAGGAATGTCTGGCACCAACGCAGGACAATCAGTGTTTGTTTCTAAATTGATCACGTCCACACGGTAGCCACAAGTGAGCAGCATCTGTGTCAGAAATCTCTGTTTATTCTCGCCTTTTACATAGATTCTGTCCACCTGTTGTTCGACGATGTGTTTCATCAGGATATTTGGTAATTCTTCTAAATAAACAGTACCATAATTATAGTCGATACAGTGGTGACGGGCCTGCAGAAACTTGACTTGTTTGATTACATCAGCAGATAGAAAACGCATTGGTTGTGGTGGCTTAAACACATACTGTACAGTTTGATAACCATTATAAATTACTAGTTCTTTGGGTGTGAAGTCGGGGAGACAGAAACCCTGAGTGTCGACAACAACGAACCTCATCTTGATACTGCCCCAATTCACTATACTTCCGCATCAGCTTATATACACCTCTAGGTTGAGCAGTGGGGGAACAGCGTTGTATGCCATACTCAGATGATAGAACGAACAACGTTAGAGAGAGGGGAGTATTCGATGATGCAATCATGTATAATTATGCAGAAACATTTAGTGTTATTGGGAAAGTTCTGGTTACTTTCCATTTCCAATTTGATATCGACAGTAGACGGTTTGATGGAATCCGTATACTTTGAACAATCAAACACAAACATGGGATATTTAGCGAAAGCTTTGTAATCCAACGTAGGCTGCGGTTCTCTACCGAGATATGCTCGTTGAAATTCAATCATGTTTTTATATGCTTCCAGATAATTTGCTTGCCCAAAGTTCAGATTCATACCCTCGGTCGGTATTTGTTTTGAATTCAGATGTAGTCTTATATCTCGAACGTCCACATGATCAAACTGATTAATATCTTTTCCTGGGTTGTGGTGGCGATCCGTTTGAAAGACTACGATAACGAAGCGAGGTCGTTCGGTGTTTGATGAGGTCTTTACAGACCACAAGTCTTTGATTGAATTACTTACATTCGGTAATTCGTACATCTCCCATTTTCTAAACGGTATAAGAATCTTTTTATCTTGAGCGATCGATTGCAACAGCTGCTGTTGTATCACATCGCTGGGGTGTATGTGTTTGACTTGCAAAGCCATATGTTCAATATTAAACTTTATAGCTTTGTCAGCACCTGCTACACTGCTCAGAATATAGCAATTTCTATCGTTCTGACCGCGTGTTAAGCGTACCAACAAACGACTGAAAAGTACTTTTCTGTAATCTTTGAAAATATTACACAGATAGCTGAGCGGTAGGCAATAGCAAAATCTGTTGTTTTTCACCATGGTGTTCCTTTCGTTCGGATGCCAGCCGGCAGGAATGAGAGCTCGTGCTTCATCGCTGTTGGCTTGTAATAATGTTCGTACTGCTGTAACGATGCCTGGGTTTCTAACATGTTCGATAATCTGATTACACATCTCAACAGCCACAGAGGAGAACAAATGAGCTGCAGCATTCGCTGTTACCGACACATCACCAGTTGTACCTGTTGTCTCAGTGGAACCGCTGATCAGGAGAGCTGCCGAAGACCAATCGTAAAACACATCTTGTTGATTGATGGCAAACTCACATGTGTCGTTGTAATCAAACGATCTGGTTTGCGGGGCGTACGTGTGTACTTCTTCTCCTTTGATGGATTCGTCGTGAACGGGGTCTGCGAAGATATGTAGTTTGTTTGACATCGTAACCCAATGATTGTAGAAACTGTACGTTCTCTTCGGATAGAACCGTCTGTGATGCAGACAACAACGATACTGACCGATGTTGCTCGTCGGCACCTGTATTTATAACTAACATACCACCGGTGTCTTGTTCAGCTGTAATATAACGATGATCTCTTCACCTTGAAAGTTCACAGGCACTGCATTCTGATCGATGATGTTTACATTTATATGGGCGATGATACGTGTGTTGACGGGTAGAAACAGTTTACTGTGGGGGTTGATGTCAATTGCGTAGCCAGGATCAACCATCGGAGCAAACTCGTATAGTGTGTGTGAGGGTTTGCCTTCGTGGTAAGACCCGCTTACTATGTTACACTCCAAACGGATCGTTTTCACTTTAACAATCTCCACTGGTAAATCGGATGCATGCAACACATCCTTAATAAGAGATCTAGTTGAGGAAAAACCCAAGAGAGGAGCTATTGAGGCGTCCCTTGTCAAATCAATGTCATACTTGCACTGTATCTCACACTTCAAAGTGTTGTTGTTGGCTTTCAAACTGAACAGTTTACTTGCATCGTCAACAGAGGCACCCTCTGGAAATTTATTCAACTTGAGATAGATACGGGCCATTTCATTTTGGATACACCGTTCCATATCGCTAATTTCATATGCTCCATTGGGAATTATTATTTCTTGTATAACACCAGCTTTCTTAGGCTCTGCTTCGAGTGTAAAATTAAAATGCAACTTATTACAACCGGTCTCTATATTTGGTATGGTGTTGTATGTGTGAAAATTCGAGAGTGCCACCGAATGATCGAACCGGGGGTCCAACACTATCGGTGGAAATATATCCAATGACAGGGAGGACGTGGAGCCTTTCAACTCGAACGTTAGCGACATGACTGATACACACAGGTTATTGTTTGAGTCTTTTATTGTAAAAATTTTAAACACAAATGACCACAATTAATTGTGTTATATGTTTGATACACATCATGATTATACAGTATGGAATAGTCTTTAAGGTAACGTTGCAGCTCTACAGGAGGCTTCAAGTTTCCATACGAGTCAAAGTACTCGACGATGTCACCGCGTTTCCTCACAGCGACCCAATGACTGCCTGGCTCCTTGTGTGTTTGCAAATTCATGATGAACGATTCATTTTTACGTGGTCCATTGCGAGGTAGCTCGTCTCGCATGTATACACCTCTAAAATATGGGATTTTCATTTTACCAGCAAACTTGACAAGATCTACATTTGTTAGAGGTCTTGCTGGTAAAGGTATTACACGTTTTTTGTCTTGTGTAAATACAAACCGTAGCCAGTGCGTTGTTTCTTCATGTACAAACCATCACCAACACCACGCCCTCGTTTACCCACAGCAATGGCCTCCATTGTTTGATTGTGACGTTTTGCCTCTTCCAATTTCTGTTTCGCAGACTTGGCATCGTTCACAGCTTTAGCAATACCTGCAGCACCGCCACCCAGAGCTCCTAGTGCTGACAGCCCACCAAATATAAGAGGTAACAGCGGTAGGAAGCCACCGCTTTTAGGTATTGGAATAACTCTCGGTACCTTAACTTGCTTTCGACCACCTGCGTTTTTGATGACTTTTCTCGCTACATGTAGTAGATTTTTCACAGACGGCACCTCCTCTCCCACATTGATAGCACCGCGCATCAAAGCCAGTATGTTTTTAAACGGTACCTTACCACCGACTTTTCTCTTACTAGTTTTTCTGAGTTTGTTCACACCCATACCAAGTTTTCGTTTAACTTTCATTGTTTTTGCTACACTCCAAGCGGCCGCCTTCTCACCAAAACTTGCGTCCTTTGACTTGACTCGTTCCTTGGCTCGGTGCTCCAACACCTTGTCGGCACGATGCCTGTCACTCAACTGTTTGGATTGAGAGTAGGCGATGTCGTGCTCTCGACAAGCCTGATCTAGTGGGTTGATACCTTGATCGCCTCTGGCAAGACGTTCTTTAAGTTTAGTGCCTGGACCACAAAACTGATAGCCTGGTATGTGTAACTCAACAGGCAGTTTGTTAATGAGTGTGTTAACAAGGCCTTCACCCTTAATGACCAACATTGATACTAAAGCGGTGCTGTATTAAACACCCAGTATTTATACTTACAACAAGCAGGTTGGTGTTAGTCTAGTTAACGATGCGTATCGTAAAACACACAACAACAGCCCTACCAGTTACAAACTTGGACGATGTTGTGCATGTGGAAACAGTTACACAACACAGACACGGACTACTGTTACCCGGCACGGTACGTTGTTTGATATGTGGTCCTAGTGGCTGTGGTAAAACCAATGTCATGCTGAGTTTACTGTTTGAAGCAAACGGTTTAAAGTTTGAAAACGTTTATGTATATTCAAAGTCACTGTATCAACCGAAATACAAGATGTTAAAGGAGGTGTTGGATGCTACAAAGGGTGTTGGTTACTATCCTTATCGAGAAAACGATGACATATTAGATCCGGGAGATGCCTTGGACAACTCTGTGTTTATCTTTGATGATGTAGCTTGCGACAAACAAGATAAAATAAGAGCATACTTTAGCATGGGCAGACATAAGAATATTGATTCCTTCTATCTTTGTCAGACATACAGCAAAGTACCAAAACAACTGGTACGTGACAACGCAAACGTTGTTGTGTTATTCAAACAAGACGAAACCAATCTTAAACATGTGTACGACGATCATGTAACCACTGATATGACTTTTGAAAAGTTCAAGACACTGTGTGGTGAATGTTGGCAGACCAAGCATGATGTGATGGTGGTTGTTAAAGATTGTGATTTAGCACAAGGACGGTATCGCAAAGGCTTCGATCATTTTATATATATTTAAACTTGTGTGTGAGTGTGTGTTAGTCTTCATGTGTTCAACATACAGTGAGCATGGCTAAAAAATCTAAAAGTCTTCGGCGCAAACAAAAACTATCAACACAGCCGCCCAATATCAAACGTAAAATAGCCGATTTATCAAAGATTATTCGAAACAAATATTTGGCTTTGAAACTGGGCAAAACAGAGACAGATGAAACGTTACACCGTTTATATAGACCCCTGTTAAAACCGTTGGATGATATATCTAAAAACACAGCAAGCACAGCGTTGGCTACTGCTCAAACAACTCTACAGCAACAGCAACCAACTAAAACTGAACTTGATGTCAAACCCCCACCACCACCACCAACATCAACAAAGAAGGAAGTTCAATTTCTTAGTGATGATGAAACGTTTGAGTTGGAAGCAGAACCAGCTGAACCTGAACCTGAATTGTGGGTTACCAAAGCTTATAGAAAACTAGATACCGCAGCAAATACACCGGCAGCTATTTACGAGCAAACGTTAAGTTCGTATCCTGTAGTTGTTCGCTATTATGTTGATAAATATTTCACAGATAATCAACTATGTGATCAAACATACGGTGTTACTTATGATAAAGCCACCAATACTTGGATGCTTGGCAATAAGTCTGTTAAATTTGTTGTTACTGACGTAGATTTTAGAAATAGAGAAAGCTTTCAAATTGTTGTTGGTGACAGAAGATATTACGGCACTCAACACCTATTGGAATTGATATTTTTGAGAAAACCAGGTATGAGTGCTATGAAAAATAAGAACGCTTTACGTGACTATGCAGACATTATGGCAGCTACGAGTCTTCACAGAAAAGATAACAATCCTAAAGAAGACGTTCTGCGCAACACCTCTACCAAATATCAAAATGTAATAAAACCAATTTTAGAGAAACAAGAAGGTGCTAGAGCACGCTCTTCCTCAGTTACTTTAGGTCATGGTATGCCATACATGCTACATACTAAGCAACAGAAAGAATACGTATACTGGGACGATGTGAACGAACTGGTTGACAGACTTCGTCTTCTCGTGGCTTCCCAAGTTGCAGGTAATAATGCTCATAACAATGAGATACAGTCAATCTTAGAGGAGCTGAAGGAGGCTCGCATCATATAAAGCGTAAACACAAGCCAACCATCAGTTTCATCATGTCTATCGACAAGTTTGGTCGTACTGCTGCAAACTTCAACAGCAACAGCTCTCTACACAATCGCGTGGTTCAACGAGAGATTTTCCCTAGAACTGCAAGTGGTGACTTTGACGTACAAAACCATAGATTGTGTAACGTAGCCAACCCTATCGATTCAACAGATGGCGTAACTAAATCATTTGTTGATGCCTGGGTGGGCGACTATCAGAAACATAAAGCTGAGTATCTGAAGAATAAAGATGAAGTGACACAAAAACTAGTGGCCATTGTGTTAGAAGCCGTGCATAAGCCGGAGTTGAACGATTTGAAGCACGAATTGGAACAGAAATTGAAAGCTTTAACCAAGACCATATCAGCTCAAGTTTTAAAAGATATCGATGTGTCAACGAACCCAAAGCTAAAGAAGAAGTTGGGTGAAATAGACAAAAATCTAAAAGATTTGCAAGACAAGTGGATACTTTTAAATCCATCATCACCATGAAGCGTCGCCGGCAACAACAAACACGTAACGATGAACCATCTGATGCTAAGAAACAAATTATAAACGAGCTGTACAAGCCTGCTAGAATCAAATTTAAACGTAGACAGACCATAATTAGAGGTTTGAATGACTTGTGGCAAATTGATTTGGCCGAGTTTACAGACTATCAGCGTGAAAACTCCGGTTACAAGTACATTCTGGTGGTAATCAATTGTTTTTCAAAGTATGTATGGACGCGTCCGCTTAAATCTAAAAACGCCGAAGAGGTGACTAAAGCCATGGCCGATGTTTTAGCCAACAGCACAGCACCATCTCACATTCAGTCTGATCTTGGCAAGGAGTTCTACAACGCTAAATTTAAGGCCCTAATGACCAAATACAGCATCAATCATTACAGTACCTATAGTGTTAAGAAGGCGGCAATGGTGGAACGAGTCATACGTACGTTGAAAGAGAAGTTATATAAAAACTTTCACTTGTCTGGTTCTTACAAATGGCTACATATCCTACCCAATGTCACAGCTACATATAACGCAACCATTCATCGTACCACAGGTGTAAAACCTTTGGATGTCACTAGGAAAAACGAGGCAGCTATTCGTAAGCAAATCTATTCCAACACCGTACCGGTATCTGTACAAACTAAATTTAAAGTGAGTGATGTTGTACGTATAAGCAAGGCAAAAACATTATTTGAAAAAGGTTATACGCCACGTTGGTCCACAGAATTGTTTAAGGTGGCCACGGTACACCCCACTATCCCAGTGACGTATTTACTAGAAGACATGCAAGGCAAACCAATCAGCGGAGGGTTTTATGAGCAAGAACTACAAAAGACTTTATCTTCTGACCTGTATTTAATCGAACGAGTGTTGAGAAAAAAAGGCCCCAAGTCTTACGTGAAATGGCTTGGTTTTGATCGTACTCATAATTCCTGGGTCAACACTAAAGACATTAAATAACTTGTATTATGTTATGAATAAAGGAAACATGTTAAAAGTATTTTTTTTATTTCAAATCTTCCTTTATGCATTCACGCCAACAGAATGATTGTCAGAAAATACAGCTAATAAAACACAGAGATTTTTACACATATATTTTATTATCAACTAGTGTTATAGGTAAATCTGTTACATGTTAGCATATCTTTCAGTACAAGTTGATATTTAGTAATAAATTCACACACTATACACAGATTCTCAGAGTATTTTAAGCGGGCAATGAAGAAGGCACAAGGTATAACTGCCCTGTCTCTGAACTTGGACAGTTCCGATCTAATGTCAGCCATAAACATGTTTAGGTCAAAGAAACTCCTAAAACGTAATTCCAATAATAAGTCTTTGACCACAGAGCCAACATCTTCTAGTATTTTCAATGATTCCAAGCTTAGGTTGAAATTAGTGACATATTCATCACTGCACAACCTAAACTTAAAAAACACTGATTTTCGTTGTGTTTGAACCAAGTATTTAGTAAGTGTATACGAATCGGTGTTTTTGTCTGTACCTTGTGATTGGTTTTCCAGGTTGAAAATTATGGTGGGTAACACGTTTAAAAATTCTTCAAATGTCCACATGTCGAAAAACACAGGTATATTACAATTTTTCTGTGAAACCTTAACCAGAGGCATAAAGTTAAGCATGGGGTCAGCTCCGATCGTAAGTATTTTCTCACCGTTTGCCAACAGCGCAAACGTTGTCTGACCAACGAGCTCACAGTCTTGTGTTTTTAGTTTTTTCTCCATACTTTTCTGATTGATCTGCACCAACTTCTCATTGAATAGCTCATCGTGTGTAGGCTGATATTCGACTGTTTGTATGTTTGTAGGATCTGCAGCATTCATACTAATATCAGAGAGATTATTCGGTTCACTTGTGTTTGTTGTTGTTGGATAGCTTGTGTACAGCTCACCTATGATATTATCCCACGTCTTTGGTTCTTCTTTTGTTATAATACTTTCAACTGCGTTAGCCAGCAAGACATCTTGTAACACTTTAAGCTTTTTACCTCCACCAGCACCTCTACCTGTATTTTCTGTGTTGAGAGATTTTCGTTTTCGCGTATTCTGCACCATATTAGTTTTTAGTTACACCTTGTTCAACGTACACCAACAAAACTAGCTTCTAGACAAGCTCAAACACAACTGATGGCTGGATACCACCTAACAGAACTAACCCCTTAGATCATAACTGTAAAGACAACGTCAAACAGGTTTATCAGATCAAGGTCATCAACAGACAGGTTATTTACCCTAAGAGGGCCTCTCACTTGCGTATATTAAACAGATACACAGACAAGCTCAAACACGAATAATGGTATGATGTCATTCTACAGGATATGAGTCATAACCATGTTGTTTGTTCTCTGTTTTATTGTGTTATGTATTCTGTTATGGACATGTGTACAGAGCGACATACTTTTTACTCGTTTACAGGCCTAGGATCGACGTCAGCTCTCTTTAGACATATTTGTTTGTGTCTATAAATGGACGTTCTCAACATTTGTTTATTACAGTGTAAACATGTAACCTTCCTCCTGTCGTACGTGTATTGCCATTTTACGAAATTTTCATAACTTTCCCATGAGTGTGCGTTGTATGGTAGCCATTTTCCCAAGTTTTGACCATTTTTAATGAAACATTTGTCACAACAGCTTCTCTCTGTTGGTGGACAGCGTTTAAAACAAATGACACAGCAACGGAGACCATCATCATTCAGTTCTTGCTTGTCATCCTGTGTTAGTGGTTGTGTTGTTGTTGTTGGTCTCGCGGCTGTGTGTTCTTCTTTACTCTCTTGTAGATTGATTTCATTAAACTGCTGTTGGTGCTGCTGCTGCGTCGACAAACCAGAACCTTGTGAAGTGGTTGCTTGCTGGTGCTGTGATGATCCTAGACTTGTAGCTGTTATAGTAAAGGCATCACCTTCAATGGCCCCCTTATTGCTCTGATACATCTTGTACAGCTCAGACCACACTTCTTCAAACGTCAGCAACGACAGCTTCCTAAACGGCATATGATAGTCTCTATCCAAGCCGGAGAATGTAAAGCTTACTTTGGTGTCGGTGTTCAAGTCTCTAATAACTCGATTATAAATTTCCTGCATACCGTTCTTAAGCCATTGTTCAGGATTATTGACGCCACTGCTATTGAGTGGATTCAACTTGAAATGCACCATGTTCTGTATAATATTAAAACGACTGTTTCTTGTAGTCGACTCTCCAACAATTGAGAACGCCATAGTATGGAACTAAAATGTTTCTTGTTTTTGCGGAATCAAACACAAGACTGGCTTGTGTACGACGACCGTTGTACATCTATAACTCTCTAGTCATAGAGTGCTTGTGTGTGTGTTAACAATCAACAACAGCGTCTATATGTTTTGTTTGGTTCAAGTGGATGTCATTAAACAACTGTGTTATTTCTATAACGGGGCCCCATTCAAGACCTCAACATACGTTAGTGTGTGTTAAGCCGTGAAACAAGTATGACGTCTCTTGCTGTATGTAAGTATACTATTATATTATTTATGTTTACATACAAACAATACTTATCAAACAATCCTCGTATATCAAAGTTTAATTTAGTTGTTTTAAATTGAGTTTTGTTACTTGTGTGTTTTTGATCACTCCCTATATAAATTTAGATTCATTCATTCAAAATACAAACACTAACATAAACAAACACGCCGGCAATAAAACCAAGTCCCCGAGTTTTATTAGGCTATTAAAATAAACTCATTAACATATCTAGATGTAAATACGTTTTTCTTATTGATATAGTTTACTTGAAACGTTTTTGTTATTAAATGATATTAGATAGGTAAATTGGTACGTGTTTTAAATTTCTTTTTACTATAAATAAACAATTGTTTTTAACATTACAGTTCCTATTATTCAATTGGAATGTAATAGAGATACACCCCCTGCCTACACACACAAACTCAGCAGCCTCATAAACTCGTTTTATGTAACAGGTTTTTGTTTTATATATATACCCACTGATAACAAACTTTCATCGTATGTCTGAATAGCATAATCGGTTTAGCGACGTTTGCATATCTTAGTAAGTTGTATGGTTGGGGGTTCAAATCTAATTTCTGGCGAATGCTTTTCTTTCAAAAATCATATTTCAAATTAAATTCAAAATTTCAAATTACCCGCTCAATATATCTTCCTCATATATGTATGTGTGTGTGACTAAACCGAATGACTGTGTCCAACAGATGTCTCCCATCGAGCTAGAGAATATTCTCTACACTCTACAACTTTACAAATAGAATATTCTCTAGCTCGATGAGTCATATCTCTGGACACAACAGACAGAAATTTTCAAACAAATTCAAATTTCCCGCCAAAAACGAAATACCCTAACAAACTTCAATACACCTTAACAACAACAACACAATAAACAAACCAAACAGCTGTGTTTACGAACACCTAACCTTAATAAACAAAATACATAACCTTAATAAACAAACAGATGCATGGTAATCAACACACACATGACATAACCTTAATAAACAAATACAAACATAACCTTAATAAACAAACAGATGACACGTGAGCGAACATAACCTTAATAAACAAATACATAACCTTAATAAACAATCAGACAAACACACATGGAGAGCTAACCTGACTTGTAGATATCTATGGACACACAGGTCAGACATCTTGGAATGCTTGTGACGTCATCTCAGGTTAGTTCCATAGAGAGAACCCGGGTTGCAACTGTCTATGACAGGTCAGCCATCTTGGAATGCTTGTGACGTCATCTGACAGGTCAGGTGACATTTGACGTTGACACATGTCAGGTCAGGTGACAGCTGACGTTGACAGCTGTCAGGTTAGCTGACAGCTGACAGCTGACAGCTGTCAGGTCAGTGACATTTGACACCTGTCAAATCTGACAGGTCAGCTGTCAACTGTCACAGGTCTGCGCAGGTCAGCGCATGCGCATGACGTCACGCGCATGCGCAGTAAAAAGTGGAGGGGATGGTCCCAGGTGCCGCACTATCTACTGAATGACCAATACGATCAGCCGATCTTAGGCTATTAGACTTCTTCTTATCGGCATATATGATAAGTATGATGTACAAAACTAAAGCACGCGATTTGACTGTCTTAAGATGAGAATAACGGCTGCGATTAGGTCACTGGCTCCTTAGATGTTGATTAACGTCAGTACACATATTTATATACGATTAGGATGCTGCCAAGGCGTTCAGGTCTTGCATTGAGCATCTCCTACACTAAGACTGCTGTGTTTTTGGTGACTTTTCTTCAAAAAAATCTCAAAGGAGTTCTCGGCTTTCAAATTTTGAAGACGAATAAAATCAAATGAGCGCGAACCAGGCCCCGTAGAACCCATATCCAGGATCAGTTTGAATTTTTATATGTTTATATATATATATATATATATATATATATATATATATATATATATATATATATATATATATATATATATATATATATATATATATATATACAGGCTGTTTCAAAAGACATGCACCATCGCTCGTGTGGCAATTCCTTACTAAAAAATAAGAAAAAAAGTTACTGTACACATGGGCCCGGAAACGCATAGTTTCCAATATACAGGGAGTTGAATTTTAATTTTTTTTTTAATTTTTTATAAATAATTTCAAAACCACTGGATTGATTTTAATCAAACTTGAAACTTGAAAGTGTATTATGAAAGTGGAAATTTTCAAGTAAGAATCTGCTTACAACTGCGTCAGTGGCGTGCGTACGGGGCAACTGTAAAAATTCATTTGGGGAAAAATATGTGCGCCACTGTCTTTTTCCAATTTTGATACATCAGTTATGAAGATTATTACATAAGGCACAAAAGCTACCTTTTGGTATTTTTTCGTACAGGGTATCCCCTAGGAGATATGATTAGTTTTATAAAAAGGGGCAAAGTACCGATTAGTCGGCGTAATAATAATAATAATAATAATAATAATAATAATAATAATAATAATAATAATAATAATAATAATAATAATAATAATAATAATAATAATAATAATAATAATAATAATAATAATAATAATAATAATAATAATAATAATAATAATAATAATAATAATAATAATAATAATAATAATAATAATAATATATGTTTACTGCAACCATAAGAATATGAAAAACAAAACATACAGTAAACATTACAGCAATAAACGTGCAAATAACTAACCTACGTAAAACTTATTTGTGATAAACATTGAAATGAATATTACAAACATTGATAAAAAATGATAAATAAGAAATAAAAATAAAAAATTAAAAAAGTAATCGTAAAGACACCATGATTTTTCCAAACTCTTGTTTTTTGTACATTACTCAATTGACTTTAATAACAAAGCTTAAGAAAATGTTGAAAGTGGCCACTATTAGCGTCGTTACAATTATTTAACCTTCTGCGCAAAGATCTTCTTACTCTTCTGCAAATATTTTGATCTTCTCTAATGCTGTCAAATGCATATTCTATTCTTCCCAACAATTCTTCTCGTGTATTTACTGGTGTTTTATACACTATTTCTTTTAAATGACCCCACAAATAAAAATCGAGAGGATTCAGGTCCGGAGATCGAGGTGTCCATGACACCGGACCTCCACGATCGGTGGCCGTATGTGTTGGCTAAATATGTTCTTACAACTGCTGCAAAATGTGCGGGCGCACCATCATGCTGGAACCACATTGTACCATTTCTCATAAAAAGCGGTAATAACAACGGCAAATCATTTTGTAAAAAGTTTAAATATGATTCATGGTCAAGACGATTCGGTAGAACAACAGGCCCAATTATGTGATTTTCAATAATAGCAGCCCAAATATTGATGGAAAATTGATACTGCGAATTTGCAACTCTTAGAGAGTGTGGGTTTTCATCGGCCCATGTATGTAAATTGTGAAAATTTACGATACCTTTTCGCGTAAATGACGCCTCATCAGTAAATAGTACACGTTTAGAAAAATGTTGGTCGTGCCTAAATTTGTTTAAGAACCACTGACAAAAAAATTACCCTTGGTTGAAAGTCTCTAGGTAGAAGTTCCTGGACACGTGTTAAATGATAGGGATATAAACTTTAATCCTTCAGAGTTCTGTGAACTGGTGATGCCGAAATATTACCCAGTTTGGTGGGAATAATTCTCGTACTTGTACTAGGATCACGTTTAACTCTATTTAATATTGCCTCTTCAACTCGTACAGTTCTGCGGTATCTTCTGCGTCCAGAGTCAGCTTCTAAAGGTTTAAAAGAACCAGTTTCTCTCAAATGTCTTACAATACGTGGGAAAATATTTTTGTCAGGAATTCTTCTTTGCGGATAAGTTTCCTGATAAACTCGCACAGCTTGTCTAGCATTTTGATTTGTTTGTCCATAAATTAACAACATATCAGTCAAATCCGCTGAAGTGTACTTAATGAAAACCATCTTGAGAGGAGGAAATAATATTAATGAGCAGCTCAGTATCAACAAATAACTAAAAACGAAAATACTGCACCGTATCAAAATTTAAAGAATAGCACGAAAACTCTTTTGGCGCGTACGAAGCACTTCAAAATTGTAGAATTTAGAGAACTGTCAAAAATTATAGTTTCATGGCACTTTACGATTACTGTTTTCATTACTCCAACGAATCGGTACTTTGCCCCTTTTTATAAAATTAATCATATCTCCTAAGGGATACCCCGAACGAAAAAATACCAAGAGGTAGCTTTTGTGGCTTATGTAATAAGCTTCATAACTGATGTATCAAAATTGGAAAAAGTCAGTGGCGCACATATTTTTTCCCCAAATGAATTTTTACAGTTACCCCGTACGCACGCCACTGACGCAGTTGTAAGCAGATTCTTACTTGAAAATAGCACTTTCATAATACACTTTCAAGTTCCACGTTTCATTAAAATCAATCCAGTGGTTTGGAAATTATTTATAAAAAAATTCAAAAAAATTAAAATTCAACTCCCTGTATATTGGAAACTATGCGTTTCCGGGCCCATGTGCACAGGAACTTTTTTTCTTATTTTTTAGTAAGGAATTGCCCCACGAGCGATGGTGCATGTTTTTTGAAACAGTCTGTATATATATATATATATATATATATATATATATATATATATATATATATATATATATATATATATATATATATATATATATATATATATATATATATATATATATATATATATATATATATATATATATAAAGATATATCAATAACGGGCCGATTTCTATCAAATTTGCTGGGTACCTTCCAGTTTCAAATGGCTTGAATAAGTTCGTTAACAAGGAAAATCGGCCCAGTTGTTCCCGGAAAGTTTTGTGTTTCCTTTCGAATTTTTTTATATTACCGGAATTGGTTTAGGGGTTTATGTTACAAAACTATGTACCGAAATTTAGATATATAGATCAAAAGAAAGAAAAGTTATAGGTATTTAAAGACATCAATTTTGGGTGCCACTGATGACCAGATAAATGCACAAAGGCAAAAAAATTTTGTGGATAACAAAATCTATTATATGCTGTAAGCAAAGACTAAGTTTATAAGTAAAATTTGGGGAACCCAATTCATCACAATAGAGTTTTTGACCCGACGTTCGTTTCGCTAATAAAGTTAGCGTCATCAATGGGATGCATAAATAGTTGATGACGTGCGAAACGCTCTTTGGGTCAAAAACTGTATTGTGCTGAATTGGGTTCACCAAATTGTACTTATCAGTGCTCATCACAGGTTCCAATCTTCACTCATTAAGACTAAGTTTCTCGGCGCAAAAGGGTCAAGAAATACCAGAAAAAATACTCTGAAAATTTGGTAACTTTTCCTTTTAAAACGTCAAAGTCGAGATTTGAACCATTGGCAACTGTTAGGCGAATTTTTCAAATTACAGGTGGCCCGTAACTCGTTGGCCATACTAATTGTCTTTTTTCAACCCAACGCGCCTTATATTATTGCATTTTTGTATTTTCCATGGAATTGTAATGCATGCCTGTTTTCGGGTTATTTCGATTGTTTTGCAACATTTTTGAGACATATGAAAAATTGTGATTTGGCATTTTTACCAGTAGAAATCGGAGTCCCATACAAATGAAAAATCAAGATGTCGTATACAGAGCGCTCTCAAATAGTGACTGAACTTTAGAAAAATCAACCTGTCGTAACTCAATTGTTTCCACTAGAACAGCTTGTATTTTGCGTTTCATAAGTGAAGGGCATAACAATAAATGTTGAATATGTTTTAAAAAACGGGTAAGGGATAGATGGGGGATGATTTGGTGAAAATTTACATTTTATCACTAAAACTCGAGTAAGATAACGTTTTAGGGTTTGTTTATTAGAAAACTCTCAGTTTCATCAAACATCTGGTATTCTGTGCTGAAATGTAATTAACGGTTGAATGTGTGGGGGTGGAATATTGGTCACAGAAATTTCGAAACTTGTTTTTTGTTATAACGGCGTAAAAAGTCTCAAAACATATAAAGACTTGATTCTGGAACGAAATTTGTTTAATCGGTCAGTGTGTCGGATTTCATAGCCTACTATCCTCAAAACGGTTTTTCTCAAAATTGTCAGTGCAATTATAAGATTTCCAAGCATGTTGTCATTGGAAATCTCTTTTCACGGGATATCACAAGAGCAAAAAATCCAATATGACTGCCATAATAAAAACAAACGTTGATACCTGTAGCTCAAAAACAAATGACAATCCAAAGTTGAGAATAGCACAAAAAGATTACTCTGTAAAAAGTGCCCTGGTAATGTGCAAGTCTTAGACATGTCAAATCAAAGCCTACTTAGATATTGAGGAAAAAAGAAATCGACTTTTTTTTTAAATAACTCGAAACCGAAAAGAGGCAGGGCAAAATTAAAGTCATATTTGGAACGAGCATGAAATTATACAAAACATTGCTAATTTAACCGTCTCCCTATCTCTAATAATAACGGAGATAGCAATACATTCCCATCCAGTTTGGGACACCTCTATATAAACTAACATATAAAGTCTGTAACTGACCTCGGATTTGGGTTCCAGGGGGGCCTTGTTTCTCCTATAAGGCTCTGTACAAAAAATGATGAATCAAGCTGGCCACGAACGCGTGGCCACACTATCTTTATATAGCCACTGTAATTTAGACGAAAGCGTATATTAATTGGATTCCGTTAACGTAACGTGTCTAATACCAAATTCTAGTGGTTTTATTTCAACCCCAAACCTCTCTTCAAACTATAGGGCTTTTAAAAAGTCCATCAAACTTCTCTTTGCTCCAGTACTAATGGAAGGGATAGATTTAGTTGTTTAGTAATCGATACTAGAATTGACGACACCACACTCATACTGGCCATTAAACTGTGAGAAAATCCATTTACTGGTCCCGACCACAGCTACGTTACTTAGTTTGTTATAACTTGACATTACGGCCAATAATGGCTGGAAAATACACATAAAAGACAGGAGATTCTTAAGATATGAAAACTGATAATTGTATGATGTCTTGTTGGCTTCAACATCTCCATTATGGAAGTTATATCGCTATAGCAAAAAAATGTTATTGTGCGCTGCTATTGTGAAGAGTTTTATTGTGGGTGACAATGTCAGATTTTATAAGTGATGTCAATAATGTTTTCATTGTATGGTTGTCTTGACGTTAGAACGGTTTTAATTTTTATAAAAGTGTGGACGCAGCAAGTGCGTTATGGTAGGAAATTTTCGTTAAAATGTTTTTTATGGCAAATGTGTCTTGTTTTTAAAAGAAGGACATTTGGTTAGCAGCGTCACCCCAGCTGTGGGAGCAGTATTCGAGGTTTGGCCTTATTTGTGAAGGAAATAAGGTATAGAGATTAGCTGCTGAAAAATATTTGCGAGCTCGGAAGAGGAAACCTAATTTCTTAGCAGCCGCTTCTGCAATTGATGTGACATGTTGGTGCCAATTGAGATTTCGATCCACAGAAATGCCAACAAATAAAAAGAACTCATTACTTTGAATAACTTGGTTGTTCATTGTGATGGGTCTAGGGCTGGTGTATCTTTTATCAGATAGAAAGCAAGACTGAGATTTGGTGGAGTTGAATTGTACAAGATTTCTGCTTCCCCAGTCTAATATTTTTTAGAGATACACATAGACAGAACCCTCCATGAGTTTGCGATCCTCATCTAATTGGGCTCAAGACACAGGCTTAGAATATTGCATGTGTGAGTGGAGTGCGCTGTCATCCGCGTAACTGTGAACTGGGTTGGATGTGCTAGAGGGGAGGTCATTGATGTAGAGAAGAAACAAAGTAGGGGCTAAAGCTGAACCTTGAGGAGTTCCTGCATTAATTGGATACAGTTTAGAGGAATAGCCATCCACGGCAACAGAAATGCTCCAGTTGGAGAGGAAATTTGCTGGCCAGGTACACAGTTTTGGTGGTAGGCCATAGCCCGAAAGTTTGTTAAGCAGCGCTGCGTGCCAGACCTGGTCGAATGCTTTGGATATGTCTAGAGCGACAATCTCGGATTTAGCGTGTAGTTCCATAGACTTGTTCCAAGAATGGGTGACAAAGGAAAGGAGGTCGGCAGTTGATCTGCGCTGATGGAATCCATACTGCCTGTCGTGGATTAGACTGTGTTTTTCAATAAATTTTAGTAATTCGGTGTTTATATACTTTTCCATCACTTTAGAGACGACTCAAAGGAGAGAAATAGGCCTGTAGTCGCTAGGAAGCGCTTTGGATCCTTTCTTGGGGACGGGTTGTACTCGAGCAGTTTTCAAGTTACTAGGGAATACGCCTCTATTGTAAGATGCCTGCAACACACGAGTCAGGGCAGGAGCAAGTTCTGGTGCGCATTTTTTGAGAACAATTGCTCGCCAAGATATAATTATTCACAAACAGCTTTAGGACCAAAATTGAAAGAAAATTCACCATTTTTTTACAGAAATTGCCTTCAGTAATGCTACACTAAATTATAGTTTCCACCATTCTACAATATTTTTTTTACAATAACTTATTAAACATTTATAATTAATCACCAACATATCACAACAATCTTACAAAAAATGATTTCTTAGGAAACACTAAAAACATTTCTGCGGGAACTTTTCAAATTTGCCTATTATTTGAGAGTCCCTCAATTTCTATATATATTAATGTGCGCGATTACTAACGTTAGCCAGAACTCGGCTATCTATAAAACGGCGAGAGCTAGCGATTGATGAAGCGTACCGAGCCGACAAAATACATACGATATGAGCGGCGGTTTGCACAGTGCAAGTCAGAGCAAAAGTGTTATGAAAAATATCTCAGTAACAACAACTGACGCACGGGGCGGAAAGTTTAAGAATGGAGGAGACGGGCCGTAAGTTTCTGGACGACGTATGCGGACTGCGAATCATCAGCATCCCCGCTAGGGTCAAACCAGGACGCAACACCTTGATTACTTGAGCGACCTGTGAATCCTCAGCGTTCTCACCAAAATAAGACAAGAGTTCCTAATGTATGGGGCGGAAAGCTAGGAGCTAGATAAAGTGCAAGGGGTGACTGCAAATGGACGGGATACTTAGAGTGACATAGATAGGATGTGAATCCTCAGCGTCCCTATCAGAATCAATCCAAGATGGGAATATCTTGATTATCTAAGTGAGCCGTGGATCCTCAGCGTCCTCACCAAAATAAGGCAAGAGTTATTAATGTATGGGTCGGAAAGCTCGGAGCTAGATAAAGCGCAAGGGGTGACGGGAAACTGACGGGTTACTTAGAGTGACCTAGATAGGCTGTGAATCCTCAGCGTCCCTATCAGGATCAATCCAAGATGAGAATATCTTGATTTTTTAAAGTGAGCGGTGAATCCTCAGCATCCCCGCATAAATAATACAAGATACTGTAACATACAGGACCATATAGAGGTACAGCGATAGGTAGCACACTACTGAAATGTCCCGATTGCTAGGATTTGACGGAGCAGCGGAGAATTAAAAGAATAAAAATTCGCCACAAATTATGAATTAATTGAAACGGATAATTTCTCACCTATGACGATATTTCTGCACACCGAAATAAGCCAAACATCGTGTGATCGGACCAAAAGCGGAAACGGTACGGCCTCTGACGGACTGGTGACAGCTCACTGTTGTAGGCTTACTGGCAGAACTAACACTACTTTTCTACCTCGGGCGGTATCGCCTTTTATATGATTCTGGGACCAGATAAAAATCTCCGCGTCGATTAGAATTTTATTAATCTTATTAAGGCTCGATAATATTATAAATACGAAATACACGTTTAATTAAATATAAATTGCTTGTAAAAATATTTTGAGGTGAAATTATGTTACCAAATATTTATATTATTTGCATTTTGTTATTTTGCATTTAATTAATTATTTAATTAGACGTTACGCGTTTTATAATATTAAAATAGAAAATAACGCTTCATTACAATATTTCTAATATCTTCGTAAACGACTTGACGCATACAAAACGCGATATTCGTTAAAAAAAGATTTTTGTGACCTTTGACCTTGTATATCTCAACATGCGTACACGAGATTATATGAGAGTTTGGAGGAAGTGTTGAAAATGTCAAAAGAAACGTCTGTGCAAATTTTCTGGTTATCTCACATTCAGAGGTTGGATGCCTATTTGACTGGATTAATACTTACGGCTTCACAGTTGTGGAGACAGTGTGCCGTTTCAGTTATGTAGTATATAGTTCAATTATCACAGTGGTCCTTGAAATTTTTAATTTATTTCATTTGAGTCACCAGTCGCTTGGTAAAGTATCTAGAGAGTAATATTTAGTGAATTTTCTTAAAAAAAAAGTCGCTAATGAGGAGATAATTTTGAAAAAACTTCTTCAAATGACCGCGAACTAGGCCCCCTAAAACCCATACCCATGACCAGTTTCAATGTTTATATGTTTGGCACATACCTTCCTCTTGCAAGTGGATTGGATAAGTTCGTTAGTCAGGAATATCGGCACAGGTTTTTCCGAAAATTTTTGTGTTTTCTTTCGACAAAAAGTTATATCTTCGGAAATAACAAAGTAAGGGCAATCAAATTAAGTATGCTGGTTTTTGTCATAAAGAGTATCCTGTCAGATCTCTATCTTAAAAGACAAAAAAACTAGAAGTAAATTAATTTTTAATTAATGAAATCTGATTCAAGAAAGTTAAACCGTCAAAATTGATTGAGTACGAATGGAAGTGAAAAATACTACAATAAACGACTAACAAGCTCCTAGATATGTGTCTAAGTCGTTATTTGCCTTGATTTCGTTAAAAAATGAGCAACAAATCCATTGTAAATCGAAAAGGTTTTTTGTAAATTGTAAAACATTAATTAACATGTATTATGGGATATAGCTGCTAGTAGTTACATGTCGAGCATAGCTCAGTGGCCTAAGTCCCTGCACATCGGATAATCAAATTCAATTGACTCCCACATGACGAATTCTAATCCTAGTTAGTGACTTTATTTTTTCAATATTTTTTTTTGGTCTCATTTCACTTTACCGTGAGTTTTTGTATAAAAAATAATTTGACAAAGAGAAGATGAAAGTTTTAAGACTTAATGCAATTTGAATAGCATATCTGGTTGTCTGTTTTTGCCCTAACTTCGTGAAACCGTTCCATATATAATACAGTCGTGGCTTCTCGTGGCCTCAAAAGTGCTTGTTTTAGTGAATTATATTTTAAAAAATTCACTAACGAGGAGATCCCGACTTTTGAATTTAGAAACAATTTCTTCAAATGAGCGCGAACTATATATATATATATATATATATATATATATATATATATATATATATATATATATATATATATATATATATATTTATATATATATAAAGGGTCAACAATTTACCAAAATCTTGGTCTGTAAGTTTAAAGACAAAAAAGTTAGAGGAAAAAAATTGGGGTTTTCCTCAAAACGTAAAAAGACGCGATTTGAAACGTCAAAATTGGCAACATTTAGGCAAAGAACCTGAAACAAATACGGATTATATAAAGAGTGTCAACCATAATCATTGTCCTTCATTTTAATAAAATATTTCCAGAAAATTCATTTCAAATAGACAATTTCTCTGATGCTTTGGAAGTAGTTTTAGTTAAATTTATAGTTTAACGGTCTATAATTTTTAGCTAATTTTCGTAGAAAAATTTCATTAATGAGGAGACCGCGGCTTTTGAAGTCTAAAAAGTTTTCTTCAAATGAGCGCAAACTAGGCCCCCTAGAATCCATATCCAGGTTTACTTTCTGTTTACATATAATATACAGTGTGACGCATTTCTACGGTAAAGCTCAATATAATTGTTATTATGCAAGATACGAGAAAAAATTGTATACATTACCTATAGGGTGTTTTGAGCTGCATATTATAAAATTATTTTGACATTTTCAAACAAGTTATGTTGGTGAAATATGGTACGTTGTTCCTACCATATAGGTTATACCGGTGACCAAATTGATTCCTGTTTGTATTTTTGCTATTAAAAACCTTTTCATGAAAATTCACTTGCTGCGTCAAGACTTTTTTTAGAACGAGTTCGGTTTTTATCGGATGACAGATATAGCTTTTATAGTGATGGTTCCATTCCTAATGGGCCAGGCTGTAGGTACGTATCTATTCAATAATTCATACCGGCCTTCACTTAAAGAAGTCTTACAGTCGTGATTCCGTCTTGGGCGGATTTTTGCCACAAAAATCTATGGAGAAGCAGTAAATTACCACTTTTCTCCAAAACAATCTTAACCCTTATTGCATCCTTCTTGTAACGTCTGAAGTTTTCATAATTTCTTGTTCTTTATGTTCACAAAAAAGTTTCAATTTTTAGCCAATTGAAAGTTTCGTTTTTTATACAAACAAATAACAGTTTTATATCAACCATTCTTTCCCAGTTTCCCTTTCTTGCCGATATTCCATCTAACCGACAAAGCCTGAAATGCGAAGTCATGAAATGTTTGTTCTCATGTAGCGGCTAAAAGATTTACTCGCTGCTTCCTTCCTTCGGCTTCGTTATTATGCGTCATTTTCCTAGCATATAGCGCTCACACACACAAACATGAAGCCCCGTATAAAAAAATCAACCCTTGTCTCCACTTTTCAGCACGGATTTAATAATACGTTGTGGATAAGTTGGGAACAGGCAAGTTACCGATTCTTGCACGCACCTTCGGGCCTAAGCGATGATAAAAAATAAATATAGGTGAGTAAAAGAAGGAGATGGAGGAATAATGTGGGAAAAATTGGAGGGAAGAAAGGGATTTTAAAATAATTTTAAGTATGGCAGTGTTATTTTGCATATGTTTATGTTTATTATATTTAAACAAATAACAAATTGCGCTAAAAAACTTCTTCATTATTTTAACAGTTTATTTTAACAGCATATTACGAGAAGGTTGTAAAAAAATTAAAGTCACCCGAGTTACAGCACCCTGTATAATGCTATACTGATATCTCGTGTCAGTAGAGTAATAGGATCGAAGCAGTCGTTCAACGCGGAAGTACTGAAACCGCTGAATAATCATAGTCATCATAATTATTTAGTTTAAGTTGTTTTATTTTATAATGTTAGCTAAGCATATTTGACTTTATATATACAAGTAAGAGACAATATTATGTTAGAATTTATTACGAGTGTTTCAACATTAAACATCGTGTATTTCTCCTTTGTTTTAAAATTATAATTAAACTTGTTGTAATTTCGAAATAAAGTTTTTTTGTTTTGAAGTGCCAAAAGGGCACTATCCAAACTGGCGCAGTCGTTAGTATAGGTTTAAGTGTATTTTTGACAAAAATCGCAAAGCTACACTTCGATTTTTATCGTTAAAAACCTGCAACCTACAAAATTTAAAGTGACCAACATCGTCAACGAGGAAGGACATCATCGCCAACCTCAACAGCAGAAGCCACCACTAGCATAAGACAACACAGCCACAAAAGGAAGGACATCATCGCCAACCTCGAAGGGCCAAGTCAAGTATAGATAGAAGTGACCAAAAATCGTCAGCGAAGAAGGACAACATTGCCGACTTCATAATTAAGCATATGGAAAAATTATTGTCAATCCTCTTCCTCACCCATGTCCTTGGACAGATAGAGTTTAACAGACTGAATGACAACCCTGGACTGCTACCCCTAAAAATAGGAACTATGCAAAACGCAATCGATAAATGGACATTGATTAGAACGATTGAACTACAACCACTTTTACAAGACTTTAACTTTTTACAAAACACATCCTATCACCTGAACATCTCTATACAAAACTCCCCTTATAATGAATCCTATTATGAAGAACTACGAAACTCTCAAAATGTGTTATTCCATGAAATAAGTGAAACTAACAAAATTTTCAAACAAATTATACCATCAAGTTTAAATCAAAAAAAGAGAGGTTTAATAAACGGACTCGGAACAGTAATTAAGTCAATCACAGGAAATTTAGATGATAATGATGCTAAACGTTATGACTCAACAATTTTAGAGCTAACTAGTAACCAAAATAAATTAGAAATAATTCAAAAAAATCAAATGTCACTAACAGAAACCGCTATTACCAAATTTAATCAAACAGATGATTTATTGATAGAGCTTAATAAAATTCAAAGACATAAAGTAAATTTGCCATATAAGGTAAATATAGATAATATGGCCCTTTATGAAGAAATAATTACTATTAAAAGCTATTACAAAACCACTCAGTTAGCATTCATTTTAGATGTACCTTTGGTTGAGTCAGCATATTACGATTACTATCATTTATATGCCTTTCCCATCCGTAATAGTTTGACCCACACATTCCTAACATTAATTCCCCATTCAAAATACCTTTCCTTGAATGATGAAAATTACAAACTCCATGATGGACCATGTCGAGAGGTCCGACCAACTGAATTCCTGTGTCAAGCTCAAACAATGAATCACATCAGTCCAAACAGCCCTTGTGAAATACAATTAATAAAGTTCTCCACCCAGTATAACAATTGTGAGCATCACCAAATGTTAAGAGAAGATGTGAAGATTCAGAAGATCAGCGAAAGTAAATGGATTATCATCTCTCCAGTAGAAAATATAGTCAACTACAGATGCAGCGATGACCGTAAAATCATGGCCATAGTTATCTGGTAAAAATAGAAGAAGGCTGTGAGGTAAAAATCAAAGGACAAACAGTAAGTTCTCATCAATCTGAAATTAAAAAACTTTTCTATGTACCGTTACCCGAACTCAAATTTAGTGAACTGTCCATGAACTCAAAACTTAACATTGTGCCTTTACATCTAGAATCTATAAATTTAGATGAATTGAATTTAGTGAAATCCCAACTACAGCATCAGAAGGAGTTACTACAAACAATAAGTGTTCCTGTAATTCATACTTCGATTAGTGTTTTTACTTTAACTGTTTGTGTTCTTTTATTAACAGTAGCATGTTTCTGTTTTTGGAAATTTAAAGACAGAATAACCAGTTCCGCCGTCGAGTCCGAAATCGTCAACGAACTTAAGAAGACCCACGAAGTTCCCCTGGAGGACATCAATTTCAAGATTTAGATACCCTAAATCTCATCTGGCAAGGGAGGAGTTACAGCACCCTGTATAATGCTATACTGATATCTCGTGTCAGTAGAGTAATAGGATCGAAGCAGTCGTTCAACGCGGAAGTACTGAAACCGCTGAATAATCATAGTCATCATAATTATTTAGTTTAAGTTGTTTTATTTTATAATCTTAGCTAAGCATATTTGACTTTATATATACAAGTAAGAGACAATATTATGTTAGAATTTATTACGAGTGTTTCAACATTAAACATCGTGTATTTCTCCTTTGTTTTAAAATTATAATTAAACTTGTTGTAATTTCGAAATAAAGTTTTTTTGTTTTGAAGTGCCAAAAGGGCACTATCCAAACTCCCGAAGCGGGTTAAATGTAGGGGTGAAGTTACAGGATGTGATTTTTTAACCTACAATTTACGTGTTTCTGGATTTTTTTATAAATAATCAGAATAATTGAATTACTAAATTTATTCCATTTGGCTACTCCACACTGCATGAATCTGCTTTGTGAAGTTAGATTTCTATGTGCCTTACCTTTAATTACTAAAAATAACGTCATTGCATTCTTGTTGTAAAAATAGTATATTGGATGTCAAGCATATACTGCTCCTCTGTCTTCTTATTTTTGGACCACCTGTATACTAAAAGCAAATAAGTGTATTGTCTAAGGAAGCGGAGGATAATTAGGGATAATGGTTTTATAACTGGGATAATATGGACATGGTAACGACCTAATTTGTCATAACCATTTTAATAAATAATAAAAAATCTCGGGACGCAGCAAGTGCGTTATGGTAGTGAATTTTCATAAAACTATTTTTTAATAGCAATAATGTGTGTTTTTTTAAGAAAGCAGACATCAAATTTGGTTACCAGTCTAATCTATATAGTAAAAACAATGTGCCATGTTTCATCAAAATAACTTTATTGTTTGAAAATGTAGAAAAATTTCCGAAAGTAAACTTAGTGTTCCCGAAAAAACTCGTTTTTTTGGTCAACCTTATAGGTTAATAGCAAATTGAGCTATTCAAATATTAAGCATTTGATCAAAATTCGCTACCATAACGCACTTACTGCGTCCAGGATTTTTGTTCTTACAAACATGCATTATATTTCGATGGAAAATGCAAAAATGCAATAACATAAGGCGTGTTTGATTAAAAAAAAACAAATTTGTATCACCACCGACTTATGGGCCAACCTGTGATTGTAGAAATATTTTTTTAAGATGTAGTTTAAGACACCCTATAACTAATATATACATTTTTTTTCATATCTTGTATAATAACAGATATATTGAGCTTTATTGATTTTTTTACGAAAATTCTACAAAAATTATATACCATTAAACGATAAACTCTGTAGCTAAGACTACTGCCAAGCATCAGAGAAAGGGTCTATTTGAAATGAATTTTCTGGAAATATTTTATTAAAATGAAGGACAATGACGGTTGAAACTAAGAGTTCGGAGTATGTAAAACATTCTTCTTGAGACATTTTATTTCCATAGCCCGTATTAGATTCAAGTTCTTTTCCTAAATGTTGCCAATTTTGACGTTTATATCGCAACTTTGACGTTTTGTGAAAAACCTCAATTTATTTTTGTTTAAATGCCTATAACTTTTTTGTCTTTTGACCTTCAGAGCTAAATTTTGGTAGGTAACTTGCCTATAGTGATATAAACCCGCGTATAAAATTTGGTTGCCCTTACTTCGTTAATTTTGGAGATATAAATTTTTTTCGAAAGAAAACACAAAATTTTCCGGGAAAACCTCGTCTGATTTTCCTGGATAACGAACATATCCAAGCCACTTGCAAAGAGAAGGTACTCACCAATTTTGACGTTTAAAATCGCGATTTTGACCTTTTGAGGAGAACCCAAATTTATTTTTCTTTGAATGCCTGTAACTTTTTTGTCATTTAACCTACGGAGCTAAATTTTGGTAGGTAACCTGCCTCTAATGATATAAACCCGCGTATGAAAGTTGGTTGCCCTTCTTTGTTACTTTTGGAGATATAATTTTTTTTCGATTTTTTTCGAAAGAAAACACAAAATTTTCCGGGAAAACCTCGGCGGATTTTCCTGGCTAACGAACTTATCCAAGCGACTTGCGAAAGGAAGGTATGTGCCAAATTTTATCAAAATCGGTCCATTATTTTTTAAGTTATAGGTGTGACACCTAATATATATATATATATATATATATATATATATATATATATATATATATATATATATATATATATATATATATATATATATATATATATATAAACATATAAAGTCTGAAACTGACCTCGGATTTGGGTTCCGGGGGTCCTAAATAGCGCTCATTTGAAGAAATTTTTTCAAAATTCGAAAATCGAGATCTCCTCATTAGTGAATTTTTTTTAAAGAAAATTCACGAAAAGAATAAACACGTCTTTTTAACTAACTTAACCGAATAAAATTTTAAACCAAATCTGTACATAATTAAATTAAAAAGTCTCGCGTCTTTACATTTTAAGAATCTAATCAAAAATATCTCTTAATGTATACAAACACTGATATATATATATATATATATATATATATATATATATATATATATATATATATATATATATATATATATATATATATATATATTAAACCTTGCTTGGTCCACATTCTTCACAATGCGTAATCAGCAATAGTCAGCATTCTTCAATGTCGCAAACTGCAATGGCAACATGCTTATTAATTGCATAAACATAAGAGCAATTCCAGGTCAATAATTATAATTTCTATGCGACGTACTTAATTATAAACGATATTATTTGGATTTATGATAGCAAATTTTCCTATAAATATTTTTTTCTTAAATAATATTAAATATATTTTCACGCCTCGAGCCACCCTTCTGGGTCGCTTTGTGTTCCATGAACATGTATGCTGATTTTATATAGACTATAACATAATATCATGCAGCTATTTCATAGCACTCTGCAAAATAAGTATCCTTGGTCTAGTTATCCATGGAATTCATGAGAAGAGAAGAAATACCGTGACGCCCACAAAGGCCGGTCGAGATGCAATTAATTCCTGAGAAAGTTTCATTATGGTTCAATTCGAAAAAAATGTGGCTATGTCGACACCTCTGACATTAGTTACGCAATGAGATTTCTGGTGACAGATTAGAAATGGGAAGGTCTATTTGAGCAACTTCATCCATTGAACCGACTCTGAACATAAGCAAGTTACCTATAGTTGCCGATTACCGTGAACGATCACATCCGTCGTCGAGTTATCCATGGAATACTTTTTTAAATTATTTCCACGAGGGCTTGCAGGCTAAATACTGTCGTACTGTGGGTGTGGACAAGGAGCAAAGAGGCAACTTGTTAATTCTGTACTTGAAGGTTTGGAGGTTCGGAGGAGAAGGAAAAACATGTGCCGGCAAGGAATTCCATAATTTGAAAGTCCTCGGGACAAAAGAGCGGACATAACAAGATGTTCTATATCTGGCGACCTGGACAGTAAAAGGGTGCATTCATTCGCTCTGTTCCCCTGGTAGATCTGTTGGGGGCAGCAGGTAAAAGAACTATGGAAGAAAGCTCCCCTGATCAGTGCCCGTGCAGATATCTATAAAAGAGAGAGAGAGAGGTCACCAACGGCACGTTGGTGGGCAAGGGATGGTAGCCTTTGGGTGAGAGTAGGGTTACCGAGGAGACGTATTGCTCTCTTCTGAATGGAGTCCAGGACAGCGTGTGTAGAAGCGGCTGCGGCACTCCAGATGTGGGAGCAGTATTCGAGGTTTGGCCTTATTTGTGAAGTATATAAAGTTTAGAGATTAGCTGGTGAAAAGTATTTGCGAGCCCGGAAGAGAAAACCTAATTTCTTAGCAGCCGCTTCTGCAATTGATGTGACATGTTGGTGCCAATTGAGATTTCGATCCACAGAAATGACAACAAGTGAAAAGGACTTAACAGTTTCAATAACTTGGTTGTTCATTGTGATGGATCTAGGGCTGGTGTATCTCTTATGAGAAAGAAAGCAAGACTGAAATTTGGTGTGGTTGAATTGTACAAGATTTCTACTTCCCCAGTCTAATATTTTTTGGCGATCCACATGACGTTAGAGAAGAAATAGCATGACGACCGCAAAGACCGGTTGATAAGCGATCAATTTCTGTAGAAATTTAAGTATAATTAAATATGAAAAAATTGAGGTTATATCGACACCTTTGAAATTTGTTGCGCAATGCGATTTCCAGTAACATATTAGAGATGGGACTGGTTATTTGAGCAACTTTATCCATTTAACCGACTCTGTAACTTGAAAGATAAGGTTAGCGTAAACAATGACATTTGTGGTCTAGTTATTCATGGAGTACATCACGTTAGAGAAGAAAAATGTTCGAGATGCAGCAAGTGCGTTATGGTAGTGAATTTTCAAAGAAACGTTTTTAATAGCAAATACGTCTTTTTTTATGAAAACGCGCAATTTGGTTACCAGTATAACCCACCTAGGAGAAACAACGAAGCTACTATATTTTATCAGTAATAATATATTATAGTGATTTAGCCTTATATTAAAAGTTATGAAACATTACTTTATTTAATTAGGAACGGTAAAAAATAGGGTAAAGAAGGGCAAGACAAAACATGATCTCGAACATAAATATTTATACAGTAATTTGGATACAAAACTCAAACAAAACAATTAATAAAGGGGAAATATATTCAACGAAAAATACACCAGAAAGCTGAACATAAAAAAATCCTGTGGTTCATGCATTAAGGGTGATTGTGTGCATGCAGAAGGGGAAGAAAGACCTCCAGGACGAGTAGACTTTCTGCCCCCTCATTCAAAAACACGGGGGGTTCTCCTTCCCATTGTGCAGGCATACAACTACCTTCAAAGCATAAAGCACAAGAAAAAATTCTTGGGAACAACCCCCGAAAACATAATGGACCTGGGCGAATATGGGTATAGTGCGGGGTAGACAGGGTTTAAAGAAGGTATTGCTGCAAAATATACATACAGAAACTTTTCAAAGTCCGACTAAATGTTTTTTTAGCATTTTCGGCTCTTATTTCCTCCCTGTCCGGCTTCCCTATCCATTCTTGGTTTCTTAGCTTTCATGGGTGTTGTTTGCAACAAATTTTCCTTGTGGCTTGTGCATCCAAGGAGGGTTCTAAGAACGATTCTGAAAAAAAATTCTAAAAATCATCTATGCAGTAAACTGTAAATTTACCGAATTACATTCCACTTCGTCGCCTACAATGTCTTTTTCAGATAATATCAAATATAGCACTAAGGTAAATAAATTCACTTGCTGTTTCACTTCTTTTTTATTTTCATATTATACACACACACACACATATATATATATATATATATATATATATATATATATATATATATATATATATATATATATATATATAAACACATGCTAAGTGAGTATAATAAAGGAGGGCCCTTAATTAACATTGGGGCTACACAAACTTAGAAGTAGAGAAGACATTTAGATCGTGTCTGAATGCATGCACCCACAAATTAGTAAAATACATTTATAAACTCTAATAAAAAACAACTGTTTTAATATATTATTTTAAATAAACTAATAGGAATACACTGAAATCCGGTCGACCGCAAGCAAGCCGCTTGTAAATTAAACTCAATTGGCTTGGGCGGTTAACAAACATAGGTATGTCTAATTTTAAGCGGGAGACAATATGATAAATCAAGAAATACGCTTTAAAGTGCTATTTATTTTAAAAAATATTGACTAACTAACCTGAGAAATCATCAACAATAAAAATGATGGACTTAGTAACATATCTATCAGTACCGTTCTCATTTTGTAAGCAGGTTTTTATTTTTGCAAAGAGCATCAAGCCGCTTGCAGTCGCATGTTAAAATATTCCGCTTTTGGACGCAAACATTGTCCCGGTATTAGGAAAGAAATTGGCCAGGGCTGACAATTGTTAGTTTGTACACAGTCTGCATCTATAACATTTTGTGTTAACTAGAGCTGTCGTGACGACATACTACCTGGTTGCGCATCGAGATGGCGTCTCTGTCGTTTCACAATATTCTACTTCCATTGTTTAGATTTTTATCTACCATTTATTTAAGTAACACACACGCACGCACGCACCCACGCACCCACGCATGCATTTCCGAAAGCCTACTTACCTCTCTGTGAAGCTGGCCACGGATATGGATTCTAGGGGTCCTAGTACGCGCTCATTTGCAACGAATTTTTCAAAATTCATATGTCGGGATCTCCCCAATAGTGAATATTTTCTAGGAAAATTCGCTAAAAGGGTAAAATTTTTGCGAGCGGCGCTTTGAGTATTGGGTAGTGATATTAATAAATGAGAAATATTTGATTGTTGCATTGAACCGTGGCCAGAATTTCTGTAGAAAGAATGAGTCTATTTGAAATGAATTTTCTGCAAATATTTTAGTAAAATGATGGTTGAAGCTTTAACTTAAGGCTTTGTAAAACACATTTGTTATGACATTTGCTCTACATAACCCTTATTTGTTTCAAGTTCTCCGTCTAAAAATTGCAATATTTGACTTCTCAAAATCACGACTTTGGCATTTTACGAAGAAAAGCTATCAAATTTTCAAAGTAATTTTTCTGTTATTTCTTGACCCTTGTGCGTCAAGAAAACCTAATATAGTAGCTAGTCATAATAATTTTTAACTTTCAATACTTTTGGTTATTTTCTGTTATTTATTGAAATTTCATAAATACTAATTTTTTTTTTTTTGGTAAACCGCAAATATCTCGACAATTATGAACGTTAGGTATAGGAAATGCTAATACAGTTTGAAAGAGAATTATCTGCTCTATTTAATGAAAAGATAATATACAGGGTGTTCTATTTGAACTAAATGAGTTATTCTAGTTTAAAGCACACCAAATTCTAATACATCCTTCAAAACACCCTGTATATGAAACAATTTTTTCTCACAATCATGTCAAAGTATAATGGCCTTGGAACGTGTCTGACAAATTAAAGAATTTTCAGCATTCTAACACGACACGAAATCACCTTCAATTTAGTCAACCTCCCCTTGAACAGAATTCTCAAATAAATTGACTGGAAAACAGTTCAAGATAGGGAGAGCATGCCTTAATAACTTTTAACCTAAAATTAGATGGGTATTCTAAAAATGCAATCATCTACAGGGTGTTCTATTTGAAATAGCGATGTTTATATCTATTTACGGTGTAACCGGAAGTCCGCCATTTTGGAAATTATTTCCATTAAATAGGGCATCTTCGGAAACCCCAGTATACAAATTTTCAGCACTCAAAATTGTATATTTTCGGAAATAATCTAAAACATTACACGACTTCGGACAGCCTATATATATATATATATATATATATATATATATATATATATATATATATATATATATATATATATATATATATATATATATATATATATATATATAAACACAGACCTCGTCATTAGTGAATTTTTTAAAATAAAATTTACTAAAAAGTACTAAGTAAAAATTGGAGCCTGTGATGAGCACTGATAAGTACCCTTGAAGAACCCAAATCACCACAACACATTTTAAAATACCTGACAATCGTTTCACTAACCAAGTTAGCGTCATCAGAGGATGAAAAAGTCTAACTACTTTAAAAACTAACATCACCTTATATACCGGATCTTAGGTAACCATTTGAACCTCGAATTACGAGGCGTCTAGATAGCATTTTTTAAAAATCCAACTGCAGATAACAAACTCGCAATTAATAATGAGTACCCACTCAACATAGTCGACAAGTTTGTCAACAGAAAGAGCCGTCGGCTCTTGATAGAAGCGAGCACCAGTCTACCCCTCGCTCAACCTGAGAGGATATCGTATTTCTCGTTCACCTACTGTGGTCCTGTCTCCAATGCCGTTGTCAAGGCTCTCAAATGTGACAATGTCAGGTTTTCTTTCAAGTCTTTGAACACCATCAACAACTTATTCATTCACAACAAGGATAGCATCCCAGACCTGAAGTCGTGTGTTTATTGCTTAAAATGTGGTACCCCCGGTTGTAAAGCTGTCTATATGGGTAGAACCGGAAGATCGTTGGGCACCAGAGTCACAGAACACCTTAGGAGCAGAAACCAGCTCAACAATGACACATCAGTATTTGGTTGCCATTTGAGGGAGTGTAGCCATAGCTTCAACCAAAATACAGATGCTAGAATCTTGCACCCATCTAGCTTTGGAGTAGAACAATTCGTCTTGGAAGAAATTGAGATTTTCAAACATTCCAAGTGTCAAACCAGTGAAGTTTTGAACTTGTCCAACACGGATTTAGCTAACTTTCCTTTATTCTATAATCAATTGGTGTAACAGTGCTACTGAACTCTATGGTTTTTCCACATGACCATGGACATTGTGTTTTTTTGAAGATGGCTGTTCTATGGCTCTCCTACCAGTCTTTACTCTTTTGTCGTTGACATTTCACTTCTGACACTTCTTTCGCACCTGCGCCGGTGCACCCTGTCCGTTTTAAAGTTCACATAATGGCCGCCCTTCTTCATGGCTGTTAAAAGAATCCCCGATCTTTTACATTGATTTTTGTTCTTGAAGACAATTTTCTGGCATTATGCAGATGCAGTGTTGCATGACCCCTGGCACAATGGATGAAGTTGTGACCTTTGAAAACCTTCATGTATAGTTTCGAGTTCAATTTTTTGAGAATTGTTCAAGTGAGTATGGCTCATCTCTTTTCCACCTGTTTTTCACAGTTTTTTTTGCCCTGATGGTTCTCATTGGGTTTTCTTGCTTGACTTTGCCTGTCTGCTGTGTTGTTTAACCTGTGAGTTTCACTCATTTGCTTTGCTTTTTGCCTCAACAATAGACTTGTTTTATTTTAGTGTTCAAAAATATTAGTTGTTATACTTTGACAGTTTTTGTGTCTTTCAGTGCTTTTAATTGCTTGATGCTTTTTAACTTTGTTAACGTAGTTTGCATGTTCAACTTAGCATTTTAACTGTTATTGTTGTATCTGTGATTTTTAGATTTTTTAGATTTTGACTCGACTGTTGTTCGACTTTTCCTGTGTGATATGTGACCTTTGACTTTTCTGTGAGGATCACCTTGTCATCATTGTGCTCAGACATGCACGATTACCTATCGGAAAAACTAATGTTTTTCTGACAGACCTTTCTTGTTTATGTTTGTAGATTTATCCCCTGAAGATGACCTCTTGGAGTGTCGAAACGCGTCGGGTGTAAGAAAAAGATATGAAATAAATTTTGGTGTCTGGACGAGAAGCTTTCATTCAACGTTTAATTAATAAAGACAGTTCAAAGACCTCGTCCGGCGATAAAAATACAATATACTGCAGAACTTGCCTGCGACTATTTCCCCCCTCGGTCCGTTTCTTTACCTAAGATCCGGTATATGTTAGTTTTTAAAGTAGGTGGAATTTTTCATCCTCTGATGACGCTAACTTGGTTAGTGAAACGATCGTCAGGTCTTTTAAAATGTGTTGTGGTGACTTGGGTTTTCCAAGTGTACTTATCACTAAAAAGTGTCGACGACGTCATAACTTTGACGGGTGCCAATTGAAAAACAAATGAATTGGATAAAAAGTAAGCCAATTAAAACCTAAATTAACGTGTTTGAGAGTTTTTTTTTAACCACGTAGTTGTTAAGGATAGTCCATACTTTTTTCCACAAAAATATGTACATTATTTTTATAGACATTCGCTATCACAGCGCGCTTGCTGCGTTTTGTCCCTGTTAAACTTGAGTATTGAGCATTTACTTTAAGCTAGAAGTACTGGGCTATAAGCTACCTGAGTGCAGCAGTTTCTTTAGCCATCCTGGCTGATAGTGATTATCGGTTTCCAACTTTCTCAAACTTTATTGCAACGGAGCTGTCCGCTTTAGCCCGCCTTGCGCTACTCTGGCGCAAAGCTCTCGCATTTGACTGAAAACTGAAAACTCGTAGCGGCACCAGTCTGCGCTGAAAGCTCGAGAGAGTAACACGGTGCTTGAGCTGTCCTAAAGCTGTGTGTTCTTGTCAGACGTCGCGTGTATTTTGATTAGTTATATAATATTGGTAGCTTTTAGTATTAGACAGATGATCGTAAATTATAGTTAAGAGCTTCGATCACCGTTTGCTCCTGTTCATTATTCGAGTTTCTTGTCCTATCTTCAAACTTTAGAAAGTGTACGTTTGGAGACCAGCGAAAATTGCTTGAATTTGTCAGGTCAGTTTTTCTGTTGTGCGTAATTGAATGTTGATATTTGTTGACCATTTATATAATATTGGTAGCTTTTAGTATTAGACAGATGATCGTAAATTATAGTTAAGAGCTTCGATCACCGTTTGCTCCTGTTCATCATTATTCGAGTTTCTTGTCCTATCTTCAAACTTTAGAAAGTGTAAGTTTGGAGACCAGCGAAAATTGCTTGAATTTGTCAGGTCAGTTTTACTGTTGTGCGTGATTGAATTTTGATATTTGTTGACCATTTATATAATATTGGTAGCTTTTAGTATTAGACAGATGATCGTAAATTATAGTTAAGAGCTTCGATCACCGTTTGCTCCTGTTCATCATTATTCGAGTTTCTTGTCCTATCTTCAAACTTTAGAAAGTGTACGTTTGGAGACCAGCGAAAATTGCTTGAATTTGTCAGGTCAGTTTTACTGTTGTGCGTGATTGAATGTTGATATTTGTTGACCATTTATATAATATTGGTAGCTTTTAGTATTAGACAGATGATCGTAAATTATAGTTAAGAGCTTCGATCACCGTTTGCTCCTGTTCATTATTCGAGTTTCTTGTCCTATCTTCAAACTTTCGAAAGTGTAAGTTTGGAGACCAGCGAAAATTGCTTGAATTTGTCAGGTCAGTTTTTCTGTTGTGCGTAATTGAATGTTGATATTTGTTGACCATTTATATAATATTGGTAGCTTTTAGTATTAGACAGATGATCGTAAATTATAGTTAAGAGCTTCGATCACCGTTTGCTCCTGTTCATCATTATTCGAGTTTCTTGTCCTATCTTCAAACTTTAGAAAGTGTAAGTTTGGAGACCAGCGAAAATTGCTTGAATTTGTCAGGTCAGTTTTACTGTTGTGCGTGATTGAATTTTGATATTTGTTGACCATTTATATAATATTGGTAGCTTTTAGTATTAGACAGATGATCGTAAATTATAGTTAAGAGCTTCGATCACCGTTTGCTCCTGTTCATCATTATTCGAGTTTCTTGTCCTATCTTCAAACTTTAGAAAGTGTAAGTTTGGAGACCAGCGAAAATTGCTTGAATTTGTCAGGTCAGTTTTACTGTTGTGCGTGATTGAATGTTGATATTTGTTGACCATTTATATAATATTGGTAGCTTTTAGTATTAGACAGATGATCGTAAATTATAGTTAAGAGCTTCGATCACCGTTTGCTCCTGTTCATCATTATTCGAGTTTCTTGTCCTATCTTCAAACTTTAGAAAGTGTACGTTTGGAGACCAGCGAAAATTGCTTGAATTTGTCAGGTCAGTTTTACTGTTGTGCGTGATTGAATTTTGATATTTGTTGACCATTTATATAATATTGGTAGCTTTTAGTATTAGACAGATGATCGTAAATTATAGTTAAGAGCTTCGATCACCGTTTGCTCCTGTTCATTATTCGAGTTTCTTGTCCTATCTTCAAACTTTAGAAAGTGTACGTTTGGAGACCAGCGAAAATTGCTTGAATTTGTCAGGTCAGTTTTTCTGTTGTGCGTAATTGAATTGTGATATTTGTTGACCATTTATGTTTAACTTAATGTTGTGAATAATTATTTTTAAACAGATTTATTTATTTGTTTTAAGTATATTTAAATTTAATACTTATGGATAGTTTATAAATTTTTTGAATCCTAAATCTAGGGACCAAATTTATTATTTATATAAACAATGTTTATTTTAAGTTTAATACTTACAGATAATTAATACTTTTTTTGAATCCTAAATTTCGGGACCAAACTTACCATTTTTTTAATGCAATGTTTACCTATTTTAAATTTAGTACATGGATAGCTTATACATTGATTGTTGTTGCCCTTACTTGGTGAAACTTGTCCATACTCCATACAGACTTGGAGACTACTTCTCTGGCTTCACTGTTGGTTTTCGTTGGTGCAGGACGTAGCCAGCGCGTAAGCTAACTGGAGCAAGTGGCCCTTACGAATTCTGGATGTTCTTCAACGTTTCTGTGACTCTAGTTTCGCTGCTTGACAGCATTCTCAGACAGATAAAAATTGAATTAGTACGAAATCATGACGACTACAAATAAAGATCTGTTGCTATGTTATATGTTTCGATCAAAAAATTTACCAAAGTGAAAATAAAAATGAAACACAGATGACAGATGAGGCTTTCAAAATGTGTACGTGATGTATGTCAATATTTAACATAAAAATAGAACTAGCCCATAATAACCATGATAACAGTTACACTAATAAAATAACTAAACAATAACAGTATAAAAGCAGTCTTTATACAACGAAAATACCGACATACATCAACTCATTATCTTATTACAACTTTTTTGAAGGAATAGTTACATTTATTTTCTTTGACTTATTTAATTAGAAACAAGAATATCCAAGAAAGGGGAATTCATTAAATCAGTTTGCTCGTTTAAAACAAGGTAGCTATTGTCGTGTGTGTGCTTTTTGACTTCCAAAGCTTCAAAAAAGTCTAGTTTACGCTTGTCATTATGAAAATGTAATGGTTGTATGCGGTTATTTACTGTAGGTCTATGTTCAGTATCAATAATATGTTTTGCAAATGTAGATTTGTCAGCGTGGTTATTTCTAAATGCAGAAATATGTTCTTTGTATCGGGTGTTAAAATTTCTAGAAGTTTGACCTATGTAGATTGCGTTACAATGTGTACAAGCTAATTTATAAACTCCAGAAATAACCACTCGATAATCTATACATTTTCGAATCCTAAATCTATGTATATTCTGTTTATAAGCAATGTTTATTTTAAATTTAGTACTTAATGCTTCGGTGGTCCAGGGCCTCTGAAGCGAAGGGTACTGGGTTCGATCCCAGGGTTCTCCTTCCACTTTTTTTGTACATATTGTAACTTTAACATCAACCAAGGTTCTGGCATCGTATTTGAGCAAGTTAAATGTCTGCGCGTTCCGCCCTTCGGAGGGGGCGTAAAGCCAACGGTCCCGTGTCCATGCGAAGTTGGGCACGTTAAAGATCCCTACTGTCCTTACAGAGATGCAGGGGTTCGGCAAAATTTCCGGGACAGTGAGGTGAAACTGCTCCTTGGCGTCGGCGTTTGGCCGTAGTCGCGGAAATAGACCGACGTTGAAGAGACAAAAAAAATAGTCTTATGGATAATTTATACACTTTTGAGTCCTAAATCTAGGGACCAAATTTATTATTTCTATAAACAGTTATTTTAAATTGAGCACTTACTTGTAATTTATACATTTTTTGAATCCTAAATCTAGGGACCAAAGTTATTATTTTTATAGGCAATGTTTATTTTACTTTTAGTACTTATTCATAGTTTATACATTTTTGGAATCCTAAATCTAGGGAACAAATTAATTATGTTTATATAACTACATTTTTTAACTGCAAAATAACTTTAAAAAAGTCTGGACGCAGTGCATTATGAATTTTTATAAAAATATTTTTTGTACCAAAAATGTATTCAAATTAGCGCAACCTAGGAACCTATAACCCATATCCGAGGTCAGTTTCAATTTATATATATATATATATATATATATATATATATATATATATATATATATATATATATATATATATATATATATATATATATCGCACAGAGAACTCAAAAAGTAATAAGCCGATTTTGATTTTAAAAAATTTTGCCAGTGGCTTGGATAGGTTAGCCAGGAAAGTCGGCCCAGGTTTCCCCGGAAAATTTTGTGTTTTCTTTTTAACAAAATTTATATCTCCGGAAATAACAAAGTAACGGCAACAAAATTTGGTACGCTGGTTCTGTCATAAAGAGTATGTACCAAAATTGAGATCTCTATGTTAAAAAACAAAAAAGTTATAGGTAAATTATTTTTTAATTAATTAAATCTGACTAAAGAATATCTCCGGAGATAACAAAGCAAGGGCAATCAAATTTGTAAATAGTGACTTACGTACCACAATTAAGGTCTGTAAGTAAAAAGAAAAAAAAGTTATAGGCATTTAAAGAAAAAAAGTTTGGTGTTTTCCTCAAAACGACAAAGTCGCGATTTGAAACGTCAAAATTCGCGTTATTTAGGCAAAGAACGTAAAACAAATACGGAGAGTGTAAAAAAATGTCGCAGGAGGGACGTTCTAAAAAAGACCCTTAAGTTTCAGTTTCAGTCGCCATTGTCCTTAATTTTACTAAAATATTTACAGAAAATTAATTTCAAATAGACACGATGACCTGATGCTTTGGCTGAAGGTTTAGTTAAGTTTATGCTTTGGCTGTAGGTTTAGTTAAGTTGACGCTTTGGGTGTAGGTTTAGTTAGGTTTACGGTTTATCGGTCTATAATTTTGAGCTAATTTTCGTTGAAAAAATTCGTTATTGTGGAGACCGCCACTTTTGAATTTTAAAAAGATTTCTTCAAATGAGCGCAAACCAGGCCCCCTGGAATCCATATCCGGGTTGACTTTAAGGTTTTATCTGTTTGCATATATACAAGGTGACGCATTTATACAGTAAAGCTCAATATAATTGTTATTATACAAGATACGAGAAAAAAATGTATACATTAATTATAGCGTGTCTTAAGTTGATCGTATAAAACATATTTTGACAATCACAAGATGTTCCCACAAGTCGTTGCTGATCCTTATAATTGTTTTTTTCACCCTTATATTATAGCACATTATCCTTTATTTTACTAAAATGTTTGCAGAAAATTATTTGAAATGGACCCTTTCTCAGATACTTTGGCAGGACTTTTAGTTACAGTTTATCGTTTAATGGTCTATAATTTTTAGCCAATTTACATAGAAAAAATTTGCCATTGAGCGATTGCGACTTTTAACGAGCGCGAACTAGGACCCCTAGAACCCATATGCAGGGTCAGTTTCAGTTTGTATATATATATATATATATATATATATATATATATATATATATATATATATATATATATATATATATATATATATATATATATATATATATATATATATATATCACACCGATAACTCAAAAACTAATAGGCCGATTTTGATCAAATTTGGTAAGTACCTTCCTTTCGCCAGTAGCTTGGATAAGTTCGTTAACCAGGAAAATCGGCTCAGGTTTTCCCGGAAAATTTTGCGTCTTTTTTTTTTCGGAAAAAAATTAAATCTCCGGAAATAATAAGGCTATGGCAATAAAATTTGGTACACAATTTTATGACATTAAAGAGGAAACTACATACCAAAATGTAGATTTCTATGTTACAGGAAAAAAAGTTATAAAAAATATTTGGTGGCAGATCATTTCTATGAAAATTCATTACCATAACGTACTTGCTGCGTCCAGACTTTTTAATTGTGAGAATATTTCTTCAAATGAGCGCCAACGAGGCGTCCCTAGAACCCAAATATATAGAGCGAAGCATTTCTACGGTACAGCTCACTATCTATATATTAATAAGTGAAGAAAAAAGGTTTTACCTCTTTTTAAGCACTTTGCGGGAATGGAGGAGTGAGAGATTTGGCATATATGGAGAAAGAGTGCAGAAATAATACATTTATGTGCAAATAGTTTAAACAATGTTTTAATTAGATAGTTGGATTCCCCTAGTCCGTGCTAGTTCTGACCCGAACTTTAATATATAATCTGTCAATGTCAAATACATATTACTCAATGGTCAAACAGATGTACATAGATGCGTTCATACTGAATGTCAAACACATAAAAGTCTGTGGTCAAACAGTCGCACTGAGATTATAGAGGTATACTCTATGACCAAAAGAAAACGCCAATAACGTTCAAACTTAAAAATTTTGTTAATTACGGTCGAATTTCGACCAATGCACAGGTGCACTAGTATCCGTATTTATACAAGATACGAGAGAGAATTGTATACGCTAAATATAGGGTGTCTTGAGCTGCATCTTATAAAACTATCTTAACAATCACAGTGGCCCATAAGTCGTTGGTGATGCAATTTTTTTTTATCGAACACCCGTAATTTTATTGCATTCTTGCATTTTCCCTTGCCTTGTAGTGCATGTTTGTAAGGAAATAAAATTAGTGTTATTTTTTCAAGTTATTTCAATTGTTTAGCAGCGTTTCACATTTTTGGCGCTCATCAAATACGGCGTTTTTTTACCAATAAAAAGCAGATCCCATGAGAATGGCGCATTCAGAGATGCTGTCGTTTGTATTATTTCTTGATTTTTGTAAGTTTTTAAAGTTATTTTGATGATTTGTTTTTACTATAGAGGTTACACTGGTTATCAAATATTATGCATGTTTTTATTAAAAAAAAAAGAAGACCTATTATCTAGTTATTAAAAACATTTAAATAAAAATTCACTACCATAACGCACTTGCTGCGTCCAGACTTTTTCAAAGTAATTATATAAAATTTGATGCAATGCCACATACAAAACAATTTAAAATGTGGTAACAGTATTTTAACCTCCTAACTTATTTTACCAAATATGATAAATCAGAAGTGTCGTAAACCTATCTTAGAACTTTATTCAAATACATCTTGTCTATTTTTCCGCACCAAACACGCAAACAAGCAGATAAATGGAAGCAGTATAAATGCTAAAACGTCTGTGTGAGCTCTACTGTGCAGAAATTTGAATCATGTAGCAGAACAAGAGATAAACAGAGTTCCAACAGTTTATCTAGTTTTACAAACTAGCGATATTACATAACCCATTCCGTACTAAACGTTTTAAAGATTTAGTAGTTGATGATATTATGAGGGTAAGGGCTAAGCCCCACTTGTAATTCATCAGGCTTAATTAGGGATTTGTCGTATGTAGCCTACCTATTTGGTCTCCAATTATTTTCAAATGAATTTTCACTCTGGAGTCTTCAGATTACTCCCTCAACCTTATTCCTGAAACTCGTAACCTGGACTAGATTATGCACAAAGTAAAAAAAAGCTGCACGCAGCAAGTGCGTTATGGTAGCGAATTTTCTTTAAAATGTTTTTAATAGCAAATCTCTTTGATGAAAGCAGGCATCAAACTTGGTTGCCTATATAGTAGAAACAATGTACCATATTTCATCGAAATAACTTTATTGTTTGAAATTATATAAAAAAATTCAATAGTTTGGATGCAGCAAGTGTGTTATGAAGTGAATTTTGATTAAAATGTTTTTAATAGCAAATGCGAGCAGGCATCAATCTGATTACCGGTATAGACTATGTAGTCCAGTCAAAACAATGTTTAACCTCCTGAAAAATCCGAAAGTTTTTAAACTTCGCATACTTATTTAAAGGTACGTAAGAATGAATATACCGAAAGTCTTCATGAATATGAGGCGAGCTCTAGCGTCAATTAGCGAAAATAGGGCACTTTCTTTGTTTTTTCGTTAATATCTCGGGAACCGTTGGTCAGGGGCAAAGTTGATTATATACATAATTAAGGATTATCAATTTTTCTACAAAAATGGTTATATACATTTTTCTCGTATTCACAATTGTTTCCGAGTTATAGGCGCTAAAAGAGAGCGTTTTGTAAAAAAACCACGTTGGGGCGGTACAATATGGCATTTCTAATAATATATGACAATAATAAGTTACTAAATTAAATATAATACTTACAATGTCTACTAAACCGGCGTGGAGCGGCAGAGCGGCAGTTAGTTCCAGTCAGGTTTTCCTGCTATCCGCGTTGTTGCATGAGTCTGATGTGAGGTCATTCGTTTCTTTATTACATTTTCGTGCGTTCTTACCATTTTCGTTCCGTCAGTGCCTTAGTAGTTTTTCGCATAGTAGACGTATGTTGTGTTTACATAATAGACATATGAAATGGAAGAGAATTGTTTGTTGTGCGACAAAATTCTTGGTTCACCTTCTGGTGTAACGAAAGTTGGTTTGAAGGGAATCAGATCGTTACTGCTCCCTAGTGAGCAAAGGATAATTTGGGCTCTAAGCTTCGTGGTATTGAGAGAATTAGATTACACACTGAGTGGCGAAAACAGTACACACGGGATGAGCCTATAAAGGCTTTTCTGAAACAGGAGTTTGCTGCAGACCTCTCCTCATCAACACAAGATAGCTCTTTGCCCCAAACAAGATCGTCTGTGAAAACATTATTTGAATTCAAAATAAAATGTTTTTTCTGTGCAGATGTTATTGATGAAGAGCATTTTAAAAAACAAATAAAGAGAACTATAAGAGCCCGCAGAGAGATGCATTCTATTGTCGAAGTAAGGAAATGATAACGACTGTATTAAATTCGGCAGACAGGAGAAATGATGAAAAGGCAAAAGAAGTTAGGCTGCGCCTGCCTGGCATTAGCGATCTTGTCGCTGCTGATGGAGTGTAACACATGGACTGCTACTAACAATTTGTATCCCACAAGCCTCCAGAAGCGGGTAGAAAACGTGGACGTCCCGAGGCAGATTACATTATAAAGGCTATGGAAGAGATTTACTCCCTCATTGAGAATAGTGAGGAATGCCAACTTTCCTTTGAATAATTACGTTCTGCAGTATCTGGAGATGTTCCTTCAAATGATACAATTAAAAGCAAACTCAAAGATAAATATGGAGAGATAAGTATAATTGCTGTGGGAGTTTGATGGAGGGATGCAACCATCTGTTTCAATGATGTTGGATTCAAAATTTAGAACTCATGGTTTGATGACAGAAAAGCGGATGAAAGTAATGAGCGACAAAGAATCGTACAAGCAGCAGCAAAAATAATAAGGCACGATGTTCAGAAAAGTGTGTATGATACAAGCGCCTACCCTCAGGGCAACAACTTTTTAAAAGAAGTAGCTTCTTGTGTACCCCCAACTCTACAAGTTTTTCTGGAGACATTTATAATGAAAAAAGCAGTTAATGCAAATAAGAAAATGCATTTCTATTGCTCACACTGTTATCTCTACGATACGTCCAACCTCTTTAATATCAGCAATAATGAACAGTGTTGCTTTGTTTGTGTCCAGAAGATTTGCAAGAAAGAAGTTGGTAAACCTTTTATCAAGTTTAGGGTTCAGTGCTTCATATCACAGCGCACAGCAGCTGGAAATCTCAGAAATTCATCACATTCAACCTGATAATGATACTCTTTTTCAACAAGTTGTGTTTGACAACGCGGACTTTAATGTTAGAACACTGGACGGTCTCAACACATTCCATTTTATGGGTGGCATCAAATGTGTGCCTTCTGGAAGCACAACTGGAAGCGAACATGAAAAACCAATACCGAGGCTAACCAAGGTAGCACCTGCTATGACAGTAGGGGAACTTGGAGTGATTCCCTTACAAACTTACCAAAAATCACAAGGTGGATTTAATAATGTGATTGTGGAGGATCTGAAAGATATAGTCAAGAAAACTGATCAGCTAACTCCATGCGATACTCTTTGGTTGGCAGCAAAATGGGTCAATATTAACCTTCATCTCATGCATACTTACCTATTGTTTCAGGCAGCAAGTGTAGAAGTTGGTCAAGATAATCAAGTTGCGGGGACTTCTGCCAAAAAGCGATTCAGAGCTGATTGATTTTTTTGTACAAAATTTTCCTTGGAATAACCTCAGCATTTTTTGGTTCATATATTTCATTGTTTAATATAACTACATTATGTGCCTCATCAATATACATCATAAGTAACATACATCACGTGGTTTTTATACAAAGTTGTGAAGTTTATCTCCTCAAATATCCTTGGTATACAAAAATTTAGGTAAACCATTGTCAAATATTATTAGAAATGCCATATTGTACCGCCCTAGGGTGGGTTTTCGCAAAATGCTCTATTTAGCGTCTATAACTCGGGAGTCATTGGGAATACGAGAAAAATGTATATAATCATTTTTGTAGAAAATTTGATAAGCCTTAATTATGTATATAATCGACTTTTGCCTCAGACCAACGGTTCACGAGGTACTAACGAAAAACCAAAGGAAGTGCCCTATTTTCGCTAATTGCCGCTAGAGTTCGCCTCATATTCATGAGGACTTTCGGTATATTCATTCTTAGGTACTTCTAAATAAGTGTGCGAAGTTTCAAAACTTTCGGATTTTTGAGGAGGTTGGGTCATTTTTTGAAGTTATTTGACTGGAGTAATGTAGTAGAAACAATGTACTATATTTTATCAACTTCACTAAAACGACAGCCAAAGCATCAGATAAAGCGTCTATTTGAAATGAATTTTCTGTAAATATTTTAGAAAAATGAAGGGCAATGACGGTTGAATCTGAAACTTAAGCGTTCGTAGAACATTCTTCTTGCAACATCTTCTTTTTACAATCCGTATTTATTTCACGTTCTTTGCCTAAACATTGCCAATTGTGACGTTTAAAATTGCAAGTTTGGCGTTTTGAGGAAAACTCCCAAATTTGTTTCTTTAACTGTCCATAACTTCATTGTCTTTAAAGCTAGAGACCTAAATTTTGGTACGTGGTTTACTCTTTATAATACAAACGGTATTATCAAACAATGAGTTAAATATCAGTGGTGCAAATGAATAAGTATTAACTCTGACATAAGTTTTAACAACTTAACTAACTTGTTGTTAAACTGGGTGCGGTGCAACCGGGCATCAGTGACTCTGCTTTGTATGTTAAGGGTTAAAGTCGTGACTTTATAATCTGATTTTTTTTAACGGATATTCGCTTAAAACTAAAAAAGTTTAACAGAGTGTGTCAATGTCCTATTAAACTATCATTTTAAACACTCAGGAAAAATAATAGATATTCTGAGCACAGCTGCCGTAAAACTCAAGCCAACTTGGTTCCACCGATTCCCGATATGCGTTAAGGTTTGGAATAATTTCCTGTAAAACTGAACTAAATATAGAAGGTAGAAACTCAGGTCACGGAAGAGTTCTGTGGGCTTAGAGTGCATTAAAGTTAGGAAACAAGAACGCAAGATAAACGCGGTCTGCAACCATAACTTATATTATCAGTGTTTTATAACCGTTGATAATATTATATAAGTTATCACGATCTCATTCAAGCACCGCTGAAAGTTTGACCTAGTCGCGAAACTTATAACATTTGCCGTAAAAATATATACACAACTAACTCAACGAAATTTCAATCTACCTACTTTGATCAGACTATGGTATAAGATTGCCTAGCATATTATGTATGAATAAAGTTTTTGAGAATTTTCTTTAAAAAAACTCACTAATAAGGAGATTGCGACTTTTGAATTTTGAAAAAATTCTGTGTTGCCTTTAGGAAACTTTTTATATCTCTGGAAATAACAAATCTATGGCAACCAAGTTTGGTACGCGGTTTTATATGATAAAAAGCAAACCAGGTACCATTTAGATATCTATGTTAAAAGAAAAAAAAGTTATAGGCATTATAGTTTTTCTTCTTAAGATGTTCTAGGTGAAGAACATGAAACTAATACGGCTTATGTAGAAGAAATGTGGAAAAAATGTGTTGTATAAAGCCTTAAGTTTCAGCTTCGGCCATCATTGTCCTTCATTTTACTTAGATATTTGCAGAAAATGAAATTCACTTAGACCCTTTCTCTGATCTGATGCTGTGTCGGTAGTTTCAATTATAGGGTTATAATACATGAAGAAAAAATTTTGGTACTTCTTGTTAAGCACATTGCGCGCACGGAGCAGTGTGGGATTTGGTATAGTTGAGGTTTATATAAAGAAGAAGAGCAGAAAGATAAAATGTATGTATAATATGTGTTACAAATAGACTAATCAATGCTTTGTTCTAATTAGAAAGCAGGATTCCCCCAGTGCCAGGTTTGAGCTGACGGTTAATATATTAATATTATTAATATCAATGTACATGCACATATCAAGGGCAATGAAGAAGCAGATAAACTGGCAAAAAAGCAACAATAATAGGAGAGAGTTGCAGTATCCTCTTAGCGAGATATCTTCTTCCTACCTGTAAACGTCACATGAGGAAAGATGGTCAGACCAATGGAGCAAACAACAAGCCATGGTAAAAAGTAAACTTCAGCAAATATTTCCCACCTTGCCTTCTAAATCGATCTCAGAAATAGTCCCTAGTAACAGAGTAATATACATAACACTTGCTAGAATCATCGTAGGGCATGGTGTCACCAAAAAGCAACTATTTAAAATGGGGTTGGCAGACAATCCACTGTGTAGTTGTGATGGAACAAGTGTGTGTGTGTGTGATCTTAATCATATCTTTTTTAATTGTAAAAAAACACATCCACGCATGTAACAATCTAGTTAAAAAATGTCTTGATCAAGGAGTTTCACTACCACTGAATATGGCATATTTGTTGCATGTAGCGTTTTATAATAAAAGAAATGTTGGACATACTTTTGAACTCTATTAAGTGTAATAAATTACATGAGGTAATTTAGCTCAACTTAAAAAGAGATAAAATTTTGTTTTGTTTTTTAAAGTAATTTTCTTGAAGCAATTGACATGATTGTTAATAGTCATATAGTTATAGTTTCCTCTTGTCTGTCTCTGTGTCTTATCTTTACCGTGGTTCAGTCTAGTTTGTCTCAAATAAAGTCGCCTTGGTAGACCCCTAGGCGTGAAGTTTGTGATCCCATGTCTCTTTTCCTTAATTATAATCCTAGTTAAGAAGACTTAAACACATACACCTTACCCACAAAAACAAAATGTAAAGTATGATGGGCATAGTCTCTCTTCGTAAATTATTATTGGTTTTTATGAAGTAAAGGAAATTTGAGGGTTTGTTTGCTGAGCTTGGTAGACGATAGCATAGAGAATCCCCTTTGTTTGTTTTTTTTATGTAAAACATCGTATTATAGTAGGGAGCTGAAGCACTAGTTGTTGACCTGGTGTGACCGTGGCTAAAAGAGTTTTGCTCGAGGCCAAAACAAGTTAAAAAATATATATCAATGTAAAACACATATTACTCTATGGTCGAACAGATGTATACGGATGCGTTCATACGTTTATACTGAATATTAAACTTCAGTTTTTGAGTTACTAAAAAAGTAACTACAAATTTATTGAAGTTATTGAACGTTGCGTTAGGATTTTAGTGAATTTTCGTTAAAGATAATATTTTATCTTTGTGATTTTTCTTTTGTTTCCACAGTAACTTTGGTATTGTTTTTTTTTAGTGAATTTCCTTTAAAAAATCACTAAAATAAGGAGATCGCGGCTTTCGCATTTGGAAAAAACGTTTCCATGTTCATTAGTCAGGAAAATCGGAGCAGTTTTTCCTGGAATTTGCGTACCTCTGGAAATATGAAAACTATGGCAACCAAATTTGGTACGCGGTGTGTTATAGAATATGAATTACATACGAAAATTTAGATACATATTAGGTATATATCTCATTTGAATATTATGCATTTTTTAGCAAATCTGCTTGTTAAACAATATTATGTAAATTTCTTTTTGTGTTTCTGAAGAAATCATTTTTGAAAGATTTTTTGTTTACTGTTGATAATAAGAAATGTATGTTATTTGAAAAATAAATTTCGCATTTTCGTGAAAAGTAACTGTTTAGCAACTTTTCGTAAAAAAACATAATTTTCATGCAAACTTTTTTTTTGGCAAAAAGTTTTTTGTGGCAACCAAATTTGGTATGCGGATTTATATCATTGAAAGTAAATTACGTACCAAAACTTAGATCTGCAAGTTAAGAGACAAAAAAACTATAGGCATTTAAAGAAAAAGAATTGGGTTTTCCTCAAAACGTCAAAGCTGCGATTTGAAACGTCGAGATTGGCAACATTTAGGCAAAGAACCTAAAACTAATATGGGTTATGTAGAGAAAATGTCACGAGATGAATGCGCTACAAACCCTGAAGTCTCAGATTTAACAGTCATTGTCCTTCAGTTTACAAAAATATTTCCAGAAAATTCATTTCAAATAGACGCTTTGTTTGATGCTTTGGCATTAGTTTTAGTTATAGAGTTTATCGTTTCATAGTAAATCATTTTTAGCGAATTTTATTAAAAAGTCAATAAAGCTCAATATGTCCGTTGTTATACAAGATACAAAAAAAAATTGTATGCGTTAATTATAGGGTGTATAGAGCTACATCTTAAACAATTATTTCTACAATCTTGAGCTTCATCTTAAAACATTCGTTTTACCATCACAGGCTGGGCCATAAGTTGTTGGCGATACAAATTTTCTTTCTTTTAGTGAATTTTCTTAGAAAAAATTCACTAATGAGGAGATCTCGACTTTTGAGTTTTGAAAAAATTTCTTCAAATGAGCGCCATCTAGGACCCCTAGAACCCATATCCGGGGTCAGTTTCAATTTTTATATGTTTATATATATATATATATATATATATATATATATATATATATATATATATATATATATATATATATATATATATATATATATATATATATATATATATATATATCACACCGGTAACTCAAAAAAAAGCTCGGGACGCAGCAAGTGCGTTATGGTAGTGAATTTTCATAGAAATGATCTGGCACAAAATATTTTATTATAACTTTTTTTTCTTGTAACATAGAAATCTAAATTTTGGTGTATAGTTTACTTTTTATATCGTAAACCTACCTACTAAATTTGGTTATCATAGATTTTATATTTTTTAAGATAAAAAATTTTTTCAAATGAAAACTCAAAATTTTTCCGGAAAGCCTCGTCTAATTTTTCTAAAAAACGAACTTGTCAAAGCCATTTACAAAAGGAAGGTACATGCCAAATTTTATTAAAATCGGCTTATTACTTTTTGAGATATGAATTTTTTTCAAATGAAAACTCAAAATTTTCCCGGAAAACCTCGTCCGATTTTCCTGACTAACAAACATGTCAAAGCCATTTACAAAAGGAAAGTATGTGCCAAATTTTATTAAAATCGGCTTATTACTTTTTGAGATATAAATTTTTTTCGAATGAAAACTCAAAATTTTCCCGGAAAACCTCGTCCGATTTTCCTGACTAACGAACTTATCCAAGCTATTAACAAAAGAAAGGTACATGCCAAATTTTATCAAAATCGGCCCATTATTTTTTGAGTTATCGGTGTGATACATATATATATATATATATATATATATATATATATATATATATATATATATATATATATATATATATATATATATATATATATATATATATATATATATATATATATATATATATATATATATATATATATATATATATATATATATATATATATATATATATATAAACATATAAAAATTGAAACTGACCCCGGATATGGGTTCTAGGGGTCCTAGTTCGCGCTCATTTGCAAAAATTTTTTCAAAATTCAAAAGTCGGGATCTCCCCATTAGTGAATTTTTTCTACGAAAATTCACTAAAAAATAAAGGGCCGATTTTGATAAAATTTGGCATGTACTTTTCTTTTGTAAATAGCTTGGATAAGTTCGTTAGTCAGGAAAATCGGACGAGGTTTTCCGGGAAAATTTTGAGTTTTTATTCGAAAAAAATTCTTATCTCAAAAAGTAATCAGCCGATTTTAATACAATTTGGCATGTACCTTTTTTTTGTAAATATCTTTGACAAGTTTGTTAGTCAGGAAAATCGGGCGAGGTTTTCCGGGAAAATTTTAAGTTTTCATTCGAAAAAATTTTTATCTCAAAAAGTAATTAGCCGATTTTAATACAATTTGGCATGTACCTTTCTTTTGTAAATATCTTTGACAAGTTTGTTAGTCAGGAAAATCGGATGAAGTTTTCCGGGAAAATTTTGAGTTTTCATTCGAAAAAATTTTTTATCTCAACGAATAATAGGCCGATTTTGATAAAATTAGGCACGTACCTTCCTTTTGTAAATGGCTTTGACAGGTTCGTTAATCAAAAAAATCGGAGGAGGTTTTCCGGGAAAATTTTGAGTTTTCATTTGAAAAAAAATTTTATCTTAAAAAATAAAAAATCTATGATAACCAAATTTGGTAGGTAGGTTTACGATACAAAAAGTAAACTATACACCAAAATTTAGATTTCTATGTTACAAGAAAAAAAAGTTATAAAATATTTTGTGCCAGATCATTTCTATGAAAATTCACTACCATAACGCACTTGCTGCGTCTTTGTCTTTTATTTTTAATAGAACACGCCTTATATTATTGAGTTTTTGCATTTTCAATCGAAATATAATGTATGTTTGTAAGAAAAGAAATTTTTTGTAAGAAAAGAAATTTTAGACGCAGCAAGTGCGTTGTGATAGCGAATTTTCATTAAATGCTTCTAATTTGATTAGCTCAATTTTCTATTAACCTATAGGGTCCGTTGGCCGGGAAATCAATTTTTTTGGGAACACGTTAAGTTTATTTTCGGTAAATTATGGTACATGTTTAAACAATAAAGTTATTCTAATGAAATATGGTAGATTATGTTTCGCTTATACACGTTATAGGGTAAGCTGATTTGATTCCTGCTTTCTTAAAAACATATTTGCTATTAATTTTTTTAAATGAAAATTCGCTACCATAACGCACTTGTTGTTTATCATGTAGCACTTGATACAAATATTAATTTCTCATGGAGCAAGATTAAAAATTGAGTTTTAAATATTCTCCGTCTTATATAACGAGTGTAATTCTGGCGTACTAGAGAATTGAGCTAAGGATTTAAAATTATGCAATAAACCCCATAAAGTTGAGTTAAGATCGCTGGGAAGCCGGTTGTCCACACCAAAGTCAGTCAAGACCAAAGTCTGAGTAGTTTCGCAATTAATAGGATTAATCAACAAGACAAAAGACCACAGACGGAGACATCTTCCATTCTTAGCTAGATATTCCACCCTATTGCCAGTTTATTAAACCCCCTTTTTATGTCGCTACTTGAATTCTACTTCACTTCTTAATTTATTCCCGTTTGTCCGCTTCAAACTTTGCCGATTGCCTCGGATAGTCTCAGTGCTCTATAGTTTTCAACTGGGAGTCAATATAGGAGAAAAGTTTGTAAACAGTTAGATTATTGAACGATAACTACTGATTTTTCCGCGTTTTTGACCGCATTAGATTCTAGTTAAAAACTGTATTGGCTCATGTACTTTTACGACCTTTTAGTGAAGTTTCTTAAAAAAGATTCACTAATGAGAAGATGCCGACTTTTCAATTTAAAAAAAAATCTTAAAATGAGCGCTAATTAGGCCCCCTAGAACACATATCAGTTTCAATTTTTATAAGTTTTGTATATATATATATATATATATATATATATATATATATATATATATATATATATATATATATATATATATATATATGAATGTATGTATGTATGTATCACAGCGAAAACTCCAGAAATAGGCGGCCAATTTTGATTACATTTGGTGAATACCTTCCTTTTGCAAGTGGCTTGGATAAGTTTGTTATCCAGGAAAATCGGTCCAGTCTTTCCCGGAAAATGTTATGCTTTCCTTTGGAAAAAATTTATATCTCCGGAAATAACAAAGCAAGGGCAACCAAATTTGTTACGTGGGTTTATATCATTATAGGTAAATCACCTTCCAAAAGCTCTATAGGTTCAAAGACAAAAAAGTTATAGGCATTAAAAAGAAGGGGGGGGTTTTCCTCAAAACGTCAAAGTCTTTCCCGGAAAATGTTATGCTTTCTTTTGGAAAAAATTTATATCTCCGGAAATAACAAAGCAAGGGCAACCAAATTTGGTACGTGGGTTAATATCATTATAGGTAAATCACCTTCCAAAAGCTCTATAGGTTCAAAGACAAAAAAGTTATAGGCATTAAAAAAAAAGGGGGGGTTTTCCTCAAAACGTCAAAGTCGCGATTTAAAATTTCAAAATTGGCAACATTTAGGCAAAGAACCTGAAACTAATACGGGCTATGGAAAGAAAATGTATCAAAAAGAATGTTTTACAAACCCTGAAGTCTTAGCTTGAACCGTCAGTGTCCTTAATTTTATTATTTTTACTAATATTTACAGAAAATTCATTTTAAATAGACCCTTTCTCTGATGTTTTGGCAGTAGTCTTAGCTATAGAGTTTATCGTTTAATGGTATATAATTTTTGTCGAATTTTCGTAAAAAATCAATAAGCTTAATATGTCTGTTATTATACCTCATCTACGAACGCACCGTAAAACATCTAGGTGGCGGAGAGACATATACGTACCGGGGTGTCGAGCAATCAGGCATTCAGGACGCTGCAAAAACCAAAGAGGATCTCCGCGGTGGGTTTAAACAGTGAATTCGGCAAATCTGTCATTCAGAGCTATCCGGGCCAAACAAGGTTCTGGCTACCAACATACTTGCCTCTCCAGTCATCAGTTACTCTTTTGGAGTGATAAAATGGACACTGGAAGAGTTGCGCCAATTGAATAGGGATACCCGCAAGCTTCTCCACAAACATCGAAGCTTGCACTCGAGGTCGTCAGTTCTCGCTTATACCTCCCAAGATATCTCGGAGGTAGAGGACTATCAAAAATGGAGTATTAACACGGAAAAGGGGGCCTTGAGATGAGTTGCAGGATCCTTAAAAGCTCGGACCCTCTTCTGCGAATTGTCCAAACGCACGAAGTCGCAGGAACAGGAGCATTCCTGTTCAAGGCAGCAGGCAGATCAGCAGGTGATCTCGGACTATGCTTCTATCACAGGTCGGGAAGAAGGTAAGATAATCGCCCTTTGGTGCCAGAGCTTGACATTCCGTCCTTAAGAGCAAAAATAAGAGATACCCTACAAAAACACCTATTGGGGCAACATGTTGACAAGCCTTTACACGGAATGTTCTTCCGGCATATAGAAGAACACGGCTTGTCAACGAGACTGACATTTTCTTTTTTTTTTAATCAGCGGGGCTCCGATCTGAGACTGAAGGGTTCATCGTGGCCTGCCAAGGTGGTATTATAAACACCTTGGTCTACCGCAAGCGCGTGATGCGGGTGGACTGACAGCTGCAGAATCTGTTATCAATCTCCGGAGACTTAGGCATCTCTTGGGTGCATGTCCGGTGATGGCGTCTGCCAATTACGTGTATCGGCATAATGCGGCCCTTCGAGTGTTGTATTACCATCTTCGACATTCGTATGGGATATACCAAACACCAGTGCTGCCCCACCAACCGGGGGATATTGAGTCCGTGGTGGAGAACGAGAGATGCCGGTCTCCACTCTCAGACCAGTAGTCGCTAATAAGCCTGACATTATCCTTCTCGACAAACAAAATAAAGTCTTGTTTGTTATAGAGTTCTCTGCTCCAGCTGAGGCTAACGTTAGTATACAGGACAGGGAAAAACGAACCAAGTATAGAAACCTTATGTTTGAGCTTATGCAGCTTTATCCGGGACACAATATACGATTCGTCGTTCTCATTATTGGCTGTCTAGGGGGTGTACCCAATATGCTGCTGCGGAAACTCGAGCAAATTCCCGCATGCCACGCCGTTGCATATTCACTAGCCTGCAGGATGCAGAAATCGGTCGTCCTTGGGTCTTTACGTCTCCTCCGTTCTCTGAACCTGGATTAATGATTTCCGGCACCGTGCACTCTTACCATCGCTGGACTGGGGCGAGGCCATGGGTGTAATGACGTTGGGTGGACATCAGAGTGTGTCGGAGCCTCAGACGGTAGCCCAACATATTTTATTAAAATAATAATAATAATAAGGCAGGAGCCTGACTAAAGCTCTAGATACATATGCATGTTCTGCACTTAGCTACTCATTTGGGATTGTGAACTGGGGTGAAACGGGCATCGAGAACCTACAGTGCAAGGTGCGAACACTCCTAACAAAATCCAAAGAGCATCACCCCCGTAGTGCTATCGAGCGAGTAACCCTAACTAAACACCAAGGAGGAAGAGAAGCGTGTTTTAGAGAACTCAGGATACGGGTTGTACTGGGATCGGACCGTACTCACAGACCAACGAGTTGCCCACAACAGGCCAGATATAATAATAATGTACAACGAGAAGATTAGAGAAGACGCACAGAGATCTCAAGATACAAGTGGAGAGACAGTGGAGGGTATATAGTGTCCGAATGATTCCAATAGTCATGTCCTCAACTGTTGTGGTTCCTAAGAATCTTAGAGAGAACATTAAGAGACTGGGCTTTGGAGAGCATCTTTATAAGGTGATGCAGAAGGCGGTAACAAAATCCAAAGAGCGTCACCCCCGTAGTGCTATCGAGCGAGTAACCCTAACTAAACACCAAGGAGGAAGAGAAGCGTGTTTTAGAGAACTCAGGATACGGGTTGTACTGGGATCGGACCGTACTCACAGACCAACTAGTTGCCCACGACAGGCCAGATATAATAATAATGTACAACGAAAGATTAGAGAAGAAGCACAGAGATCTCGAGATACAAGTGAAGAGACAGTGGAGGGTAGATAGTGTCCGAATGATTTCAATAGTCATGTCCTCAACTGTTGTGGTTCCTAAGAATCTTCGAGAGAACATTGAGAGACTGGGCCTTGGAGAGCACCTTTATAAGGTGATGCAGAATGTGGTAATGCTTGCAACTGCCCACGCCGCGCCGTGCGGAGATTCCTGTGAAATGAGGATGTGTCGAGTTGTCGTTCAGGGCCCGATAACTTGGAAAGGCCCCATCTGAGCTCAGTCCCTTTGATATCTGAGGTACCTGGGATGAGTGAATGTTCCTCTTTGAGGGAGTGTGAAAGCCCTTTAGGCTAAAGTGAAAAATAGCAATAGTAATAGTAATAATAATCGGATTTATTCGCAGACCCATTTTACAAGTATAAAGTAAACTATTAGAGACATTAAATTGAGGTTTCTCCACTTTTATTTTTCTTTACCTCCACTGATTAAAATGTTTGTTTTTTTTTTCAAATATAATTACAGATTGGGTGTATAATTACAATTTTGTGTATTTTTTCAGCAAATTGTTGTATAAAAAGTTATTGTAAAAAAATATTTGCGAATTCACGTGAAAAAAATGGTTTGGAATTTAGGTGAAACAAAAAATTTTCGTAATTTTTTTTTTGAAGTTTTCGTAAAGAATTTTATGTATTTTTTGTGTAAGAGTACTCAGCCAAACTTTAAAAAATCTCTGGACGCAGCAAGTGCGTTATGGTATTTTCTTTAAAATATTTTTAATAGCAAATTTCTTTGATGAAAGCAGGCATCAAACTTGGTTGCCTATATAGTAGAAACAATGTACCATATTTCATTGAAATAACATTATTGTTCGAAAAAATATAAACATTTTTCAAAAGTCTGGATGCAGCAAATGTGTTAAAGAAGTGAATTTCCATAAAAAATGTTTTTAATAGCAAATGCGAGCAGGCATCAATCTTATTATCGGTATAGCCTATGTAGTAGAAACAATCTACTATCTTTTATCAAAATTACTTATGGTTTGAAAATATACATTAATTTTACGAAAATAAACTTAAATGTTGCTTTCCTAACCAACAAAGCTTACGTTAATAGCAAATTGAGTTATTGAAATTTGAAGGATTTAATGAAAATTCGGTAGATTTGTGGATTAGCTCCCGAACGCTTTTCAAAAAATCCTTTACAGAAATACTAGGACCCCACCTGGATGCACAAACCACAAGAAAAATTTCTTGTTCACACCCCCAAGGAAGTTACGGGACTCAGAGTGAATATGGGTGCTGCGCGTAGGTAGTAAAAAGGAAATATGAGCAGAAAAAGCAAAGAAAACTGCTTAAAAGCTGTCTATTTGAAGCCATATCCCCATTAAACCCCGCATACCCCCTTCCTACCTCGCACAGCACCCCTATTCGCCCCCAGGTCACGTAACTTCCTTGGGGGATATGAACAAGAAGTTTCTCTTGTAGTTTCTGCAACGAGGGTGGTTGGATGCACACGAGGGCGAAGGAAAATGCCTACGACGAAGCAGGACCCCCCTCCCCGCTTGAATTGTGGTAGGGTTGGGGGTGGATGCTTCGTCGTGGGGATTTTCTTTCCCTCCTCGCGTGCATACAACCACCATCGTTGCATAAACCACAAGAAAAATTTCTTGTTCATACCCGCCAAGGAAGTTACGGCACCTGGGGGAATAGGGGTGCTGTACGGGGTAGGTAGGGTTTAAGGGGGATATGGCTTCAAGATGTGAAAAAGACAACTTTCAAGCCTGTTTTATTCGAATTTTCTGCTCATATTTCCTTTTTACTACCTACCCCACCCAGCACCCCTATTCACTCCTGGTTCCGTAACTTCCTTGGGGGGGTGTGAACAAGAAATTTTTCTTGGGGTTTGTAGATCCAGGGGGGCCCTAGGCAGGTTTCTAAAAACAGTTTTTTGAAAAGCGTTCGGGAGCTAATCTATAAATTTACGGAAAATTCGCTACCAAAACGGACTTACTGCGTCCAGATTTTTTTCTTATAAACGCATCATATTTCGATAAAAAATGCAAAAATGCATAAACAAATTTGTTCTACGAAAATTAGCTAAAAAGAATTATAGACTGTTAAACCATAAACTTCACTAAACCTACAAATAAATATCCAAAAAAGCATCAACAAACTAAACTGACAGAATATTGAAATGAAATGAATATTCTGTAAATATTTTACTAAAATGAAGGGCAATGACGGTTGAATCTGAAACTTAAGGGTTTGCAGAACACTCTTCTTGCAACATTTTCTTTTCACAATCGGTATTTGTTTCACATTCTTTGCCTAAACATTGCCAATTTTGACGTTTAAAATTGCGAGTTTGACGTTTTGGGGAAAACTCCAAAATTTCTTTCTTTAACTGCCCATAACTTCTTTGTCTTTAAAGCTAGGGACCTAGACAGAGTTCACTCTTTATAATACAAACACGCGTACCAAATTTGGTTGCCTTTACTTTGTTATTTACCGAGATATGAATTTTCTGAGAAAGAAAACCGGGAAAACCTGGTCCAATTTTCCTGGCTAACGAACTTATTCAAGCCACTTGCAAAAGGAAGGTACTCACCAAATTTGATATATATATATATATATATATATATATATATATATATATATATATATATATATATATATATATATATATATATATATATATATATATATATATATCAAATTTTGTGAGTACCTTCCTTTTGCAAGTGGCTTGAATAAGTTCGTTAGCCAGGAAAATTGGACCAGGTTTTCCCGGTAAATTTTGTGTTTATGTATATATATATATATATATATATATATATATATATATATATATATATATATATATATATATATATATATATATATATATATATATATATATATAAACACAGTCCTCATTAGCGAATTAAAAAAAAATTGCTAAAAAACGCGCATTTTCATGAAATAATCGTTTGCAAATCTGCATGTAAACATTCTTTTAATTTCTGTCATAAAGCTTTCTGTGAACAATTATATCTTGGTTTAGTTTTTGTGTAAATTACATGGAGAGGTTCGTTGGCCACAAATGTCAGGCTAGTTTTTTTTGGGAAAATTTTTAATTAACCTTGGGAAAATTTTTGGGCTTTTTCAAACAAAAAGTTAGTTTGATAAAACAAGGTGCATTGTTTTCACTATAAAGGTTACATTATCTACTAAAACTGTTGTCTTTCTTTAAAAAAAAAACACACACACTTAACAGTAAAAACAGTTATGCAAATTCGCTACCATAACGCACTCGCTGCGTCCAGACTTTTGTAAAACTGTGTTCATAAAACTGTTTACTTTCTTTTTGCTCGATTCTAAATAAATCTTGTTTTGTAAAATAGTTATTAGACGTTTATAAGTTTAAGCCCCAAAGTGCTTTTTATTGTTCAATGGTCATACACTAGCAAACGAATATGTGTTTCACATAGTTCAGCAACATTGTTTTAATAGATGTAATAGATATTTGAAAACTTTTAGAATAGTTCAATATTTTTATCTAGGTTGTCTTGAGATCCTTATAAGAAATAAAATGACAACAGTTTAATTATTGGCTATAAATTCAAACGAAACTGTTCTTTCTATACTTTTTAATTACGGTTAGTGCTGTTGTAAGTATTGTAAATTAAAGAGTTCTGTAGATACATTGTTTTCTAGCTAACAGCGATATTGTCACCAGTGGTAAATGCCTGATGCAACATATTTTCTTTCCTAATGTCGTCCTATTTCCGCGACTATGGCCAATCACCGACGCAAGGGAGCAGTTTCACCTCACTATCCTGGCAAGTTTGCCGAATCCCAGCCTTTCTGTAAGAAGGGTAGAGATCTTTAACGTGCAGACATTCAACTTGCTCAAATAAAATGTCACAACCTCGGTTGATGTTAATTGTACAGTATGTACTGAAAAAGTGAAAGGAGACCCTGGGAATCGAACCCAGTACCCTTGGGTACAGAGGCACACGTTCCTACCACTAGACCACCGAGGCTTATTAACGCAACATATAAGATTGTTGAGAAAAAGAGGCCACATAAATATACTTTTAGTGTTACAATTTACAGTTTTTAGTTGACGTCAAAAAAGAAGGATATCCTTAATCGTACATGTACTAGGATTTTTTTAAGGGTTTTCGGCAAAAAATTCGTTTATAGAAGTATCGATTGTAAAGCATTACAATAATATCTAACTCGTAAGATATTTTAAATATAGAAGCCGAAAAAATCCACTTTTTGGTAAAAATAAAATGTTACAATTTACAGTTTTGAACCGACATCAAAAAAGAAGGATATTTTTATTCGTGCATGTACGAATATATATGTTTTCTTATGGATCTTTGTCTGAAAAATCGTTTGGAGAGGTATCCATCTCAAAGCGTTACAAAAATCTCTAAACTGTAAGACTTTTAGAATATAGAAGCCGCAAAAATTTACTTTTTAGTCAGAATAAGACATTACAACTTACAGTTTCCAACCGATATCAAAATGGGAGGATATTCTGAATTGGACATGTATAGAAATGTGTGCGTTTTTTAGGGATCTTCATCTAACAATTCACTTAGGGACGTATCGATTTTAAAGCATTACAAATATCACTAAGATATAAGATTTTTGAAGTACAGAAGTCGCAAACATCTACTTTTTGATCAAAATGAAGCTTTTTTAACAGACATCATCAAAATGGAAGGATATTCTTAATTTTTTTAAGATTTTTATCTAAAAATTAGCATAGATAGGTATCGATTTCAAGGATAAAAAAAACGCTTCATATAAACGCCAATAAGAGCTTCTACAGTACCATATATATATATATATATATATATATATATATATATATATATATATATATATATATATATATATATATATATATATATATATATATATATATATATATATATATATATATATATATATATATATATATATCCTGATACTAGAGACGTGAAAATCGTCTCGTCGTTTCTACGATTTCTGTGGTAAAAACTTCATGTTAAATAAATATTAAATGCTTCAAATTGGAATAACTCAATTTTCTATAAACTTAGAGAGTTTAATTTTGGTGTGTAGTAAGGTCTCTCCTAACGCAAGATATCTACCAAATTTCATTAAAATAACTGTAATTTTCGGAAAAAAAAAAAATTTCGAAAGAAAATTTAAAATTTGAATAACTCAATTTTGTATAAACTTAGAAAGTTGAATTTCAGTACGTAGTAAGATCTCTCCCAAGGCAACATATTTAATAAATTTTATTAAAACAGCTTTGTTACTTTCGGAGAAAAAAATTTTTTTCGAAAGAAAACTCAAAATTTTCCCGGAAAACCCCGTCCGATTTTTCTGGCCAACGAACTCATCCAAGCCATTAATAAAAGAAAACCACTTGCCAAGTTTCATCGAAATCGGTTAATTATTGTTTGAGTTATCAGACGGATACATATATATATATATATATATATATATATATATATATATATATATATATATATATATATATATATATATATACATATATATATATATATATATATATATATATATATATATATATATATATATATATATATATATATATATATATATATATATATATTTCTTTAAAAAAATGTGAAATGGCTGTCAGATGCAAAGTAACGACTCTGAGGTTTCAAAGTTATTTATTCTATTAGCAAGGCTACAACATGAAAAGAACCAATTACAATTAACATAGAAAAATATAAAAGTTTTAATACTTGGAAAGCGATTTTTAAAATTGAACTTGAATTATATAAGAAACAAAGAAAAGTTCTGTTAAATTTTAATGAACTCTATAAGAGTCAATGTGACATATGCAAGCTACCTAATGTATGTTAGAATTTGGTTTTAGTGAAAATTCACTAATGAAGAGATCCGGAGATTTGAATTTTGAAAAAATTTCTTCAAATAAGCGCGAATTAAGCGCCCTAGAACACATATCCGGGGTCAATTTAATTTTTTATATGTTTACGTGTTATATATATATATATATATATATATATATATATATATATATATATATATATATATATATATATGTGTATATATATATATATATATATATATATATATATATATATATATATATATATATATATATATATATATATATTAACCTGTTTGTGCCTAGTTGAAGGTGGAACCCAGGATAAGAGTTTTCCTGCAGGTAGGTCTGCTGATGACGGGTCCTAATGACGGATTCCCGTAAAACGGGTCCCCCATCTATATTTCGACAGGCAACAGCATTCGAGACCAACTGACTACAATTGTTCGCATTGTTTGGGGTTGTAGAATTTTGATTGAAAACTCAGCCGCAAATCTTTTAAGTTTGAGAAATTATGTTCTAGAAAATGAATTTATTTCTCCCATTTGCACCATATTGTACATGCTACCTCAACTAAGACTATACCAGACCGCATTTGCTCATTCGGTATTGAGCAAAAAAGCACCTGTCACCGAATATTGTAAGATTGATAATGCTAGTATTGTTGGTGAAACGTAATTTGTACGCCCCTGTCTCTTTACTTTCATTCGGTTGCACCATCCTTTATGTTTCTACATGGAATTAGTTATCTCTGGATTTCACCATGCTTTCCAAATTGCTGGTTATCTTTATCCTCTAGCCGTCTGTATCGCATTAGGTTTACGCATGAACAATGCCAAACAAAGAATACTTATATATCGTTAGGTCCTTTATTGTAAATAACTTTAGCTGTCGTTGACATATTCTTTAGATGCACCCAGTGGATTTTCTTTACTCGGAATAATGCTTCTACCTAGTTGGCCATTCTGTATTACTGACATTATGTTATCTCAACTAAGTCACCTAGCGTTACGCGAAAGCTCGATAAAAACAAGCATTTTGCAAGGTACAAGTGAGTTCTACGCCAGATCTCATCTTATTCGCTTCTTGGAACCCCAAGTTCCTAATCTTCCACTTAAACATCGCTCGTGTGTTTAAGCCAGTTCAATTCGAGAGTGCAGTTCTACGTTCGATCTTCTCTTCTTGAATTCTTGGGACTCCGAGTTCCCAATTTTCTACTTAAACACCGCTCGCGTGTTTAAGCCAGTTTTACTACAGACCTCATCTGGCCATTATGTATTACTGACATTATGTTGTGCCAACTACGTCACCTAGCGTTACGCGAAAGCTCGATAAAAGCAAGCCTTCAAGGTACAAGTGAGTTTTACGCTAGATCTCATATTCGCATCTTGGAACCCCGAGTTCATAATCTTCCACTTAAACATCGCTCGTGTGTTCAAGCCAGTTCAATTCTACAGTGCAGCTTTACGTTCGATCTCCTTTTCTTAAATTTTTGGGACTCCGAGTTCCCAATTTTCTACTTAAACACCGCTCGCATGTTCAAGTCAGTTTTACTACAGATCTCATCTTCTTCGCTTCTTGGTACCCCCAGTTCATAATCTTCCACTTAAACATCGCTCGTGTGTTTAAGCCAGTTCAATTCTACAGTGCAGTTCTACGTTCGATTTCCTCTTGTTAAATTCTTGGGACTCCGAGTTCCCAATTTTCTACTTAAACACGGCTCACGTGTTTAAGCCAGTTTTACTACAGATCTCATCTGGCCATTATGTATTACTGACATTATGTTATGCCAACTACGTCACCTAGCGTTACGCGAAAGCTCGATAAAAGCAAGCCTTCAAGGTACAAGTGAGTTTTACGCTAGATCTCATATTCGCATCTTGGAACCCCGAGTTCATAATCTTCCACTTAAACATCGCTCGTGTGTTCAAGCCAGTTCAATTCTACAGTGCAGCTTTACGTTCGATCTCCTTTTCTTAAATTTTTGGGACTCCGAGTTCCCAATTTTCTACTTAAACACCGCTCGCGTGTTTAAGCCAGTTTTACTACAGATCTCATCTTCTTCGCTCCTTGGAACCCTGAGTTCATAATCTTCCACTTAAACATCGCTCGTGTGTTTAAGCCAGTTCAATTCTACAGTGCCTTTATGCAACGAATGTCACCTTCATCGCTTTTTGGGACTTCTAAAATCCCAATCTTCTACTTAAACATCGCTAGTGTGATTAAGCCACTTCAGTTGAAGCTCCACTCTTCCTACAGAAATTCCGTTCGTACAGTGATACAGTGAAAAGTCAGTGTTTTCTTCTAAATTAGAAAGTATACGCGCAGATAAATACAATAGCAAGTAGCTAGTAAGATTGTGAAATCTCCTGAATAACCCATTAAATCAAGTGTAAAACCGCAAATTGTAAATAAATGTTAAGTTCAAAGTGTATATAGTAACAATACAACATATATAAATATAAAAAAGTGTATTATTGAAATCTTCTGGAATCCAGTGCACCTAGAGTTATAAATACAGTCCACATCTTCAACATATTCTTCTTCCAACGCTAATTAGCAAAGCCGACTATTTAGGGAGGGTGGGATAAATCCACCTGCAAAACATTGGGAAAAGAAAACAAGCTCTTTCTCCCCCAAGTGTAGATAAATTATATATTTATAATAACAAAATAAATAAAGTAATGAAAACCATCTGCAAATACTCTTTTGTAAACAGTCAATATCCGTAAAATAACTAATTCGATCAGCATTTCATTTCATATTCTATCTATAATAATTTATGTTTGATATTGACGTAAAACTAATAAATGCCGTTTACAAATGTAATATGAAATAAATTCAATATTCGCATACCACATGAATGACGTGTTCATTTAATCAACTGTTTCATCGCCTATTTGATCTTTGTGAAAACATACATCGGTAAAAATTAGCTCGTTTGAAAAACATAATGGAAAAAAGTCTGGACGCAGCAAGTGCGTTATGGAAGTGAATTTTCATTAAAATATGTTTAACGAAAGCAGGTATCAAATTTGGTTACCTATATTATAGTAGAAACTGTACCATATTTCTTCAAAATAACTTTATTGTTTTGAAGATGTACAAAAAGTTTCCGAAAAAACTTACAATTTTCTTGAAAAAACTGGTTTCCTATCCAACGATCCTTAAGTTAGTAGCAAATTGAGTTATTGAAATTTAAAGTATTTAATAAAAACTCGCTACTACCAAAACGCACTTGGCGTGTCCCGAATTTCTTTTCTCAAAAACATGTATTATATTTCAATGAAAACTGCAAAAATGCATAAAAGGTGTTCGCTTTAAAAAAATAAAATTTGTATCACCAACGACTTATGGACCACGCTGTGATTGTAAAATTAATTTTAGAATATGCATCTCAAGACAACCTAAGATTAGCACATATAATGTTTTTTTGCATCTTGTGTATTAACGGATATATTGAGCTTTTTTCTACGATAATTCGCTAAAAATTATAAACTATTAAACCATAAACTCTAGCTAAAACTACTGCCAAAGCATCAGAAAAAGGGTCTACTTGAAATGAATTATCTACAAATATGTTGGTAAAATTCACTAAAGTGTGAACGCAGCAATTGCGTTATGGTAGCGAATTTTCATAGAACTGTTTTTAATGTTAAATATGTTTTTCGGACTCGTTTGAAAATTCTAAAGTCGCAATCGTCTCATTAATGAATTTTTTTCTACGAAAATTCGCGAAAAAGTATAGAGTATTAAAGCTAACTCTATAACTGAAACTACTGCCAAATCATCAGAGAAAGGGTCTATTTGAAATGAATGTTCTGCAAATATTTTAATAAAATAAATGACAATGATGGTTGTTTCCAGGAGAAACTGATTTCTTCGTAAAAAAAATTCACTGAAAATTAGTAAAATTTATTAAAAGCTTGTTAAATTTTTGTATTACTGTTGTTTTTAAAACCGTTAATGAGTTTTTAAACAACAGTTTATATTTGTGTAATGAATGATATACATATTATTGGCGATTTTTGTTATGAAGTTAAAAACTTGTTTAACATATAGGGTGTCCATTGTAAAAGCTTGTGGCAACTGCTGACAATTAAAAAAAATCTTAAAACACGTAGGCTTTCCTTGCGAGCAGAAACTTTTTTGAACCTTAACAGAATTTGTAGGATTCAACCACCAGCGGGGTTGACTTTTACCCCCTGAATTTAAATTGAGAAGGTTGGTCGAGTGGCACATCTTTTAAAAGCTCTTGATTATCTATTTAAAGCTGTAATTTTAAAAACTACTCATTAGTTTTTTTAGATATTTGCGTTCAAAGCAACAAAATAAAAATCTAGAACAGTGCTGTTTACTACCTGTTTAAGCAATCGATGATTATTTATTTTTAATTATAAAATATTTGTTTTGTTTTAAATTTATCGTATGGCTATTAGACACATTAAAAGAGAGTTTTCATAAATACAAAACATCACCAGAATATAAAATACAATACAACACAAAATAAAATATACAATAGTATAAAACGCACTTTAAGAGGTCACAGACGGACATCTAGTCTATTTATGTAATCTATCGACTTTAAGGTCGCTATCAGGAAGTCTTGGGGTCTACCATTATATGATCGTATGGTACATTCTTCTGTGATATGTCTGATGGTTTGGATTTCTCCACAGTCACAGAGTGGAGATGGTTGTGTGCCCCATTTCTGTAAAGAGTATGCACATCTGCCATGCTGGGTTCTGATTCTGTTAAGCGTGGACCATGTTTTACGTGGTAAATCGAAACCCGGTGGCTTGTGGGTGATGCACGGCATGTTATTGTTTTGTTGTGCAGTCCATTCTTGAATCCACGCGTTGGTAAGTTTGAACTCATCTTCCACAGCCACCCTTGCCGTTCTTGTTGGCGGTCGTCTAGACCGAAGTCGGTTATGGTCGATATCCTGATGGATGGGTAAATTTCTATTGTCCATATTTGGTGACCACTCTATATTTGTCGTTGTTGATACTGTGTACGAGTTGGTAGTTGGTTGAAGTAAAAATGATGATAATCCGTTGGTAGGTTTCTGATATTTTTTGTCATGATTTCTTTTGGTTAGAGGAATTTGAATTAAAAGGCTTTTTTCCACCAGACAATATAATTTAATTGATAATAATTTAAGACCTAAAATGTAAAAAGTTGGTTTCCAGAAACTAAGTTTCTGGTAGCTCTTATATGCGAGTACTGCACTGCAACTACAAAAAGCATATGGTCTAACAAAAGCTTACATCAAACATCAAAAACAAGTCCTAACGGCCATCCAGACGGTTCAGTTATTTCTTCTCTGAAGAGAGTGATCAGGGACAATAACTTGTTTCTCTCTAAAGCAGACAAGGGCATTGCGTTGTTGTTCTCAATAGAGGTGATTATGGCTCAAAAGTCCCTATTTTCCTAAATAACAACCATATCATGGCAGTTGACTACAATCCTTTACCTTCTCTCGTTTCAAAGTTTAAAAGAGTTGTCGATCGATTTGCACCTACTTTGCCAGATAATTATAAACACTTATACCCAATGAACTACATTGTTCCTCGTCTTTATGGTTTACCTAAGATACGCAAGGAAGGTTGTCCTATTCGTCCAGCGGGTTGTCTCACGTACAAGTTATCCGGTTTCCATTCATCTGTCTTGATGTCTAATGTTAGTGTTGGGTCGCCGTACTCGATAAAGGATTAATTGCATTGGTAGAGAGACTTCTGTAGGTACCGGTTGATAGTGGTACAATTTTGGTTCCTTTAGATGTTTCTTTTATCTTTTTTCTAGTGTCCCAGTCAATCAGGCACCTATAATTTTAAGAAAGCTTCTCATCTTCACTTAGTCGCGAGGTTCAGGAGGAGCTCAATCCCTTGGTCAAGGTTTGCCTAGCGCAGAATTTATTTTCCTTCAATCATAGAATTTATGCCCAAAAAGACGGTCTTCCAATGGGCAATCCATTGTCTTTCTTGTATGCGGAAGATTTATGACCTTTTTCGAAAGGAAATTGGTTTTTAGGAAGTTTAATCCATTTAAAAACTGCATTTCGTCCTGGACACGGCTGGTGGTGTGGTCAGGTACCTTAGAGCAACTTCATCTGTTTCTGGGTTGGTTAAACGATCTACATGTCAATATTAACTTTACTATGGAGCTGGAAGAGAACGAGTCCATTAGTTGTCGGGATCTTAAGTTAACAAGGAGAGGCAACTCAATTGAATTGGAAATCTACAGGAAGTCGACACAAACTGACCACCTAATCTCGTATATATCTTGTCACCACATGTCCCACAAGTTGGCGTCTATTAGATATAGATAGGCTGTTTAGAGTCCCACTGTCGGGGATAAATAACGAGTTCAATGTTATTAAACAACTAGCCGTCAACAACGATTATCCTGTCAGTTTAGTAGGCAGACTAATAAGAAAAAAGAGCCGTCAGCTTGAGAGAAGCAAGCTCCAACCTTTTGCCCGCTCACTCTGAGAGTCCCTCATACTTGCCCCTCACATACTGTAGCCCCATCACTTCTGCAGTCTCTCGTGCTTTGAAGAGAGGAAACATCACAGTCGGATACAAGTCTAAAGATACCGTTAAGAAAATGTTATTTTACAACAAAATTACATTTCCCGCCTGGAGAAGTGGGAAAAAGTGTGGTATATTGTCTCACCTGCAGTGATCCGCAACGCAACACAGTCTATATAGGAAAAACAGGAACAGCGCTGGGTACAAGAAACTGTGAACATCTGAGAAGCAGAAACAATGCTGACAACGCCGCTTTAGCCTTCGGCTGCCACCTGCGAAAGAGCGGCCACAACTTTGACAGGGATAGCAACGCCAGAATCCTTCATCCATCAAGTTTTGGCACCGAACAATTCGTCCTGGAGGAAATGGAGATTTATAAATACATAAATGGCTCCAGCAGCAATGTTCTTAACGTTTCCAGCACTAGTGCTATGAACTTTCCTTTCAAATACAGAAACGTGATAGAATAATGTTCCAGATTAGTTATCCTGCTTATTAACGATCGATTCCAACCATGTAGTTAAGAAAAACTTGGTTTTATTGTTCTGTGGTCTCTCTGTCCATTTTCATTGATAGTTCTCTGCCTGTCTGTGTTCATCTGTCGCTTCTGTTACTTCTGTCACTTGTTTTTTTTCATTCTAAATCATTCAGGTTTTGTTTTTATAAGTGCACGGATTCCATTTTGCTTCTTTAATAAAATAAAAAATAAGCGTCGTCTGTTCAATGTTTTTTTCGTCTGGAAATCTGAAGACAATAGATGAAACACTAAAACTTGGACAGCATCCCATACAGCACATTTCTGCAATTAAAAACAGGAATTAGTAAGTATTAACCCGTTAGCGCCCGGCGTCCTATTTATAGGACAATGCATTCTTGAATTTATTACCGGCACTTACCGATACATGATGAATACCGGGTATTCCCCGACTAAGAATAGATACACAACAGCCTGCCAAGCTTGCATTAGTTTGCCCGCATTAGTTATTACAGCTCGGCTCTTGCTGTCTGAACATTATCGTTTTTTTGTCACTGTGCACCGTGTGTTTAATTCGGTGAATTTGTAGATAATATACGAGGTAAGTAACTTTTTATTGTGACTTTGTCAAGGCATTAGGTCAAGTTTACTATGAAAAATATAAATTCTATTTGTTTGTGACTTGATTTTTGTGTGTAGGCCTGGAAATCCTGGTGTCATATAAATATGACGCTGGGCGTTTCAGGGAATATTTGACCATCTTAGCCATTATCTCATAATATATGAATTTTATTTCAGGTTTCATTCTAAATCAACAAAAATGAGAAGGGTATTCAAAACCATGGAGGAAGCCTGGGAGTATGCGCTTTCAGCGGAATGTGAAGCAGAAATGTTAGCTCTACCACCTGAAGTCGATGAATTGACCGATGAGGAAGAATTTGATGATGGAGATCTTGGCATACCTATGGTCACTGACATACCAGGAAATATAGAGGTAGATATCAACAGTGATGAAGAAGACCCAGATGAAAAAAGTGACACAAAAGAAAAAGACAATGATGATGAAGACAGCTTGCCATTAGCATCATTGGTAACCAAAAATCAAGCTTCAACTTCAGCTAGAAGCCGGCCGTCATCTCCTTTCACAAATAGCCCTTCCACTTCAGCAGATTGCCACCTGCCTGCAAAGAAAAGAAGACTTGACAAACCAACTATCACAGCAGACTGGAAAAGAATTTCTCCAGAGTATAGATTTGATCCAATACAAGACATCCCAAGTCAAAAGCTCCATGAACTGAAACTAGTTTTACAAGAAGCAACTCCTGTTGGTATTTTTGAACAATTTTTCGATGAAAATGTTTATAATATGATCGTGGAAGAAACCCTGAGGTATGCCAGTCAAAAAAATAAGCACTCATTTAGTATATCTATAGATGAGATCAAAATTTTTCTGGGATTTCTAATATTTTCTGGTTATCACACTTCACCAAGTGAAAGGGACTACTGGTCCGAGAGTGAGGATTTAGGAATACCTTTGGTTCGTAATGCTCTGAGTCGCAATGCATATTTAGAAATTAAATCCCTAATTCACTTTCAAGGCAATACCAAAGCCGATGAAAATAAGCACGATAAATCTTTCAAAATTAGACCTCTTATTCAAATGGTAAACTCAAATTTTTCTAAATGGGGAGTGTTTCAGTCAAATCTATCCATTGATGAAATGATTGTTCGATACTATGGACACCCCCGACTGAAGCAGTTTATAAGGGCAAAACCTATCAGATTTGGCTATAAAGTATGGGCTATGTGTGGAAACGATGGCTACTGTTTCAATTTCTCCCTATACTGCGGCAAAGATCAAGCAGAAATATCGATGGACTCGCTTGGAACCAGAGTAGTTACCAAAATGTTGTCTGTGGTTGAAGACCCTAAAAGTTATTACATTTATTTTGATAACTTGTTCACTAGCTATACATTATTGTGTAGACTAAAAGACCTAGGTTTTCGAGCGACGGGGACCATTAGGGAAAATAGGACGCAAAAATGTCCACTAAAGTCGACTAAAGAACTTGAAAAAAACGGCCGTGGTTCATATGATTATCAGTTCGATCAAAAAAAAAAAAAAATCTTTGCCGTAAAGTGGAATGATAATAAGTGTGTAACACTTGCCACAAATTTCGATGCAAGTGAATCAATAGCGTTTGCTCCTCGGTGGAGCAAAGAAAAAAAAGAGCGAGTTGCTCTTCCCCAGCCAAGACTAATTTACAATTATAACCATTATATGGGCGGTGTAGACCAGCACGATTGGCTGTTGGAAAAACACAATATTTCTGTGAGGGGAAAAAAGTGGTATTGGTCCCTAGTGACACGCATTATTGATATGGCCGTGGTGAATGCTTTTCTTTTATATCGAAAAATTCATGGCAAGAAATCAATTTCCATAAAGGAATTTAGGAGATCAATTGTAGTTGAATACCTAAAAATTGGGCATGGTAAACGTGTTATAAAAGGTAGACCCCTAAGTTTCCCTTCAACTTCCAGGTCAAAGGTTTCTGATGGTGTCAGATATGATGAAAGAGGACATTTTCTGGAAAAACGTGAAAAACAACGGCGCTGTCAGTATGCAAACTGCTCGGGTAAGCTGACTACTTTCTGCAGCAAGTGCAACGTTACTTTATGCACTCAATGTTTCCCTAAATACCACCTCAAGCCATGAGTAATTTATTTTATGCATCTTGTTTATTCCTTATTTGATCATTTATACTATGCTGCCTTATTTTTTCTCTGTAGAATCGACCTATGTTGTTGTAGTTTTTGAAAAATAAAAATTTATTCATCTTTCAAATTTTATTTTCATTCCGCAAAACTATTCATATCCTCCCAGTGTCCTATTTATAGGACAGCTTTTTTGAAAAAAACTAAATCTTTTTGCTCATTTTGATCACTCTTACTGACTTTAGGTGCAATATAGCAGCAACATATTAAAATTTTATAAAATTTTGACGAAAAAAAAAAGAATTTGGGCGTTAATGGGTTAATTGCCAGATTGGCACCTTCATCTTCGTTTTATTTCTGAATTTAGCTGTTCAGATGTTCCAGGGTTTCTGCTCACTTGTGCAGCCTGCTTGCCTTTCGTGTTGTGCTTGTCTCTTTGCTTTTAACGAGTTGATTAATTTGCCTTTTTCACCTTGTATTTTGACTCCATCAGAGTATTATCTTTGTGGGGCTTCAGTCCTGTTTTAAATATGTTTGTCAAAAGCTGTTTAACTTTTGACCTCCGCATTTCCCACAACGTGTTAGGGAGTTTTTGAACAGAGAGTTTCCAGAGCAATGGATTGGGCGTAGAGGGAGCAATGGATTGGGCGTAGAGGTGCTACTGAGTGGCCCCCTAGATCACCGGATTTAACTCCTTTAGACTTGTTTCTATGGGGCCATTTAAAGAGTAGAATTTACGCAACAAAACCGGAGTCTGAAAGAATTACGACGATGCATTGTTGTTATCACCACCCTGAAGGGGTTGATGTCACAAAGTTGAGTTTTATGTCAAAACATGTCCCCCTCAATATTAAAATTCACGTGTTTCAGCGTTTCTTAAAAAAAATCTCTGGACGCAAATCGGTCTGTTTCGTTTTCAATGCACCACCCTGTATATATATATATATATATATATATATATATATATATATATATATATATATATATATATATATATATATATGTATGTATGTATGTATGTATGTATGTAGTATGTATCCGAGCGATAACTCACTAAATACTAAACTGATTTCAATCAAAAGCAAGAATCTTGCTTGGGCAGAAACCGAGTTCGAGTTCGTTGATCAGCCTTTATGCTTAAGTTTTTCCGGTGGAAAATCGGGGAAAACTTTCAAAAACGATATATTTTTTTAAGTATTAGAGTAACTTTACATGTGGCTAGAAATAGTAATAGAAATTTTAAGTAATTTGGTACACAATATTTAGAGTTTTTTCCAAATTAAAAATAAAATCCCAAAGATATGCCTTGAGACGACTTAGTGGTTAAAGTCAAATGGCTGGCAGACAGAGTAGTTAACTGCCATGCGTAGTTTGATTCATACAACAGGTATAAACGATACATCAGCGGTAACCAAACTAAGTATATACCAGGGATAAAATATACTACCTGAACCAACAATCATGAAATTTCGGCCGCAATTATGGAAAATGACAGACGACATGAAATTGAAAATTTGCCATGTGATTGTTATTTAACTGGGGGATTCAATCAATTATTAAGACACTATATTTGTAGCTTTATTAACGGCCTCAAATACAGTATTAACGCAGCATAGATATCGTATAATGCACTAGAAATGTAAACAAAATCAAGCCAAGTCTCTATAAAAATGATTGTAAAATAGTATGTTTTATCTTTAAACTTAAACATTTTTTGACGAAAATTCACTAAAATGCAATGAAACTTCACTCCCATACGAAACCGAATAGCGCGTCAGGACTTTTCTATCTCGCCTCAGATTCCAGAACCAAATAAACACACAAAAGTACAGGTTAAAGCAATGAATTACGCAAAGTTCAAAGGAAGACTGTCAGCAGCCAAAACACATACTCCACGGAAAATATTTTACATGCATACCTTCCTGCTAAATTGCCCTTTAGCAGGAAATGAAATCATCAAGGTCCACTCGTGAATGTCGTAACCGCAAATACCTCAGTTCTTGCCATGAAATTCCCCACAAACTCGCCTAGCATGCAAGAAGCGGTGTCGGATAGAAGTGCGCTAGAACTAGAGATAGAAGTTGAATTATGAGACGAGTCGGAAGAGCAGAGAAGTACGGTGTAGAATGCATATAAGGTTAGCTCGACATATGATTACGGTCTAGGAAGGATAATTGTCCTGCTGGGGGCACTAATTTTATATTTATTTGACACTTCGGAAATACCGTATTAGGATATTATTAGGGTTAGTATGCATGACGTTTCTTGTGCCGTCTGCAGGAATCATAATGTCCCACAAATGTCGTTATGAAACCATTATTAGAATTTGTGGCCGGTGATATTACAACTGAACCGTCTGGGGGTCAAGTGAAGATATTCTTAGTATGGAGATGACCAGCATGTCAAAACTATCTTACTAAAAGTTTGCGGCACATGTTACAAACCTGATAATTCATATACTTCCAAATATACACGGAGATCGTTACCGTAATATTCATTATTATGAGAAAACAAGATGATGTCGCTTGTTTTTGGGATTGTTGCTTTAATTGTAAACTTAATAGGTAGTACAGGCAATAGAGAATTTTTTTCTGCATTAAACTACAGGAGTTATTTTTTTTTTTTTTTGATAGATAGGTTCAGAATTACGTACTGAATGTAAAAACACAAAATCCTTACAAATTAGGAAGGCGGAAGTGCCGACATTTTGAGACAAACCGTTTCGACCTATATCTCCGTAACCGTGCACTTTAGACCAAAAATAGTAATAACCTTTATTTTAGATAATTGCATTTCTCATCTTTTTTGTTTATTTTTTTTGTGTCACCCACCGTTTACAACTGTACGATTATTAGTATTCATTTATTGACTTTTTACCTACATCTTTGTTAATAATTGTTTAAAAAATAAAATGCTTATAACTTAACTTTTCAATCGACCAATTTTCTAGAACTTTTACTTGAAACCCGACTTTTGAATTTTGAAAAAAAATATGAAATAGGCGCTAATTATGCCCCCTAGAACACATATCCGGGTTCAGTTTCAATATATATATATATATATATATATATATATATATATATATATATATATATATATATATATATATATATATATATATATATCACACTGATAACTCAAAAACTAATGGGCCGATTTTAATTAAATTTGACAAATACCTTCCTCTTGTAAGTGCCTTGGATAAGTTCATTAGCTAAGAAAACCGGCCCAGGTTTTCCCGGAAAATTTTGTGTTTTCTTTAGAAAAAAAATCATATCTCCCGAATTAACAAAGTAAGGGCAACTAAATTTGGTACACGGTTTTATGTCATTATAGCCAAATTACCTACCAAAATTTAGGTCTGTAGGTACAAAGACAAAAAAAGTTCTAGGTATTTAAAGAAAAATAAATTGGGGTTTTCCTCAAAACGTCAAAGTCGTGAATTAAAACGTCAAAATTGGCAACATTTACGCAAAGAACCTGAACCTAATATAAGCTATGGAAAGGAAATGTCTCAAGAAGAATGTTTTACAAAGCCTGAAGTCTTAGCTTCAACCGTCATTGTCCTTCATTTTACTAAAATGTTTCCAGAAAAATTTGTCGATTGAAAAGTGCAACATTTAACGCGTTATCACTTTGAAAATATTGATTTTAGAAAAAAAAGTTTTTAGCAAAAATTGTAGGAAATTTGTCGATTGAAAAGTTAAGTTATAAGCATTTTATTTTTTAAACAATTATTAACAAAGATATAGGTAAAAAAGTCAATAAATGAATGCTAATAGTCGTATAAGTTGTAAACGGTGAGTGATTCAAAAAAATTATTTAACAAAAAAGATGAAAAATGTAATTATCTGCAATAAAGGTCATTACCATTTTTGGCCTAAACTAGACGGTTATGAAGATATAGGTCGAAACGGTTTTTCTCAAAGTGGCGGCACTTCCGCCCTCCTAATTTGTAAGGATTTTGTGTTTTTACATTCAGTACGTAATTCTGAACCTATCTATCAAAAAAAAAAAAATAACTCCTGTAGTTTAGTGCATTATGGACAAGAGTAACGGGCTCCTCTATTGCCTGTACTAAGGTGTTTAGTTGCGCTTTGTTAATTCAAACGCCGATTTTGGTAACACTTAACGTTAAATAACCACAGTGTAAACCTACAGGTTGGCGCATTGAAAACGAAACAGACCGATTTGCGTCCAGATAAATTTTTATATATAACGCTGAAACACGTCAATTTTAGACACAATTAGACATAAAACTCAACTTTGACACATCAACCCCTTAATGGTGGTGATAACAACCCTTATATTTTAAATAGAGAACATGGGTGGAGTATTAAATCATTTAAAAGCTCTTTGTTTTCTGAATTCAGCACACTAATTTTTTTGGAAGTTTTATCAACTCGCTTAAAAATTATTCACAGTTGGAGTTGCAAGAACGTATTTCATTCATTGTGATAAGAAATGCACTGATTAGTCAATTTTTCGTTAAAAAAAACTAAAAAACAAAACCAAACGTTCAAAAATGTTTATTCAGTTAAGTAAGTGTTCAAATTGTTGACCACCAGCTTCCATACAATAGTACAAATTTTGTTCAAAACGAGCTCTGACATTCTGCAGCATTTGTGGAGTTATTAGACGGCATTCTTCAACAATGCGTCGTCGTCATTCTTCCAGAGACTCCGGTTCTGTTGCGTAAATTCTACTCTTTAAATGGCCCCATAGACAGAAGTCTAAAGGAGTTAAATCCAGTGATCTTGGACGCCACTTAATAGCACCGCTACGCCCAATCCATTGCTCTGGAAACTCTCTGTTCAAAAACTCCCCAACACGTTGTAAAAAATGCGGAGGAGCTCCATCTTGTTGAAACACTAATTGATTTTCTTGATATCGATCATAATTTTTAACAATGTCAATTAGTAGTGGGTAAATGATATCTTCTAGTAACTCCAAATACGTTTCGCCACTCAAATTGCCATCAAGAAAAATTGGTCCGATTAAACGGTCTCCAAAAATGCCAGTCCAGGCATTAAATTTATGTGGAGTTTGAGTGTGGACTTCGTGAAAATTTCTTGGATTATTATCTGCCCAATAACGATAATTATGACGATTGACTGTAGAGTTGAATAAAAACGCACACTCGTCTGAAAAACAAATATTGAACAGAAAGTTCATGTTATCAGTTATTCGTGCAGTCATAACTTCACAAAACTCCAGCCGCCGATCAAAATCATCTTCATTCAGTTGTTGTACAAGTTGAATTTTATACGGGTGAAATTTATGATGCCTCAATATTCGCTGAATAGTTCTTCTTTTGATGTTTGAAACAGTGGCCAATTTTCTCGTGCTTAAAGTTGGGTCTGCAGCAAGTTGTCCTAAAACTTCAATCTCAGTTGTCTCATTTCTAACCGGAAATTCGCGTTCAGGATCCCGTTTTTTGTTGGCTATTGAACCACTTTGTCGGAGCTTTGCAACTAACTCCAAAATATATTTTCTGTTAACATGTCTGTTCGGGTGTCGTTTATTAAACAAATTTGCGATACGGTTGGCACAGTCATCGTTTTTGAAAAAAAGAGTAATTATATCAACTCTTTCTTCTACAAAATACACCATTGTGAAATTAATTTTCGGTAGTACTATCAAGTATCAAACCGACCTATAAGCTGAAATAATAAACCACATTTCTCTCACTCCGATAAGAATTGTTCTGCTAGTCAATTTTTTGTGTACAAACCAACAAAACATTTACTATTAGCACATTTCTTATCGGAATGAGTTAAATGCATTTTTGCATCTTCAACTGTGAATAATTTTTAAACAAGTTGATAAAACTTCCAAAAAAAAAATAGTGTGCTGAATTCAGAAAAGAAAGACCTTTCAAATGATGTAACACTCGACCCATGTTCCCTATTTAAAATATAAGGGTTGTTATCACCACCTTTAAGGGGTTGATGTGACAATGTTGAGTTTTATGTCAAAACATGACCCCTCAATATTAAAATTGACGTGTTTCAGCGTTTCTTAAAAAAAATTCTCTGGACGCAAATCGGTGTGTTTCGTTTTCAACGCGCCACCCTATATACAGAGTTAATGATTTGATGTTCTTTTGAGTCCATGGTTTTTGTAAAATATCTTCGAAAATAAAGTGCCTAGAGTAGACGTCATAAAATTCAATTTGTTAGGAGAGTAGACTTTCCATAAAAACGGCAAAATTAAAGGTTCCTAGAATTCATGGTTCAGTATATACAAATGTTGAGAGCGCCTTTAAAAATTATCTGCACAATAACAATTTTCATACTTTTAACTTATTTTTCAGTTAACCTTAATTATCTTTTAAGCTTTATATACCGACACAAACAGAATATATAAGAATAGTTTAAAAAATGGAGACTAGGGTTTTATAACAAAATATAAAAGTTGTACATAGTTGTATCATATAAACCGTATGTATACGTATTGATAATTTTCACCTTTTTGACGGACCAAGCTCTGCCTGCTGCTCCTTGTCCTCTTCATTCCGTTTTCATTGTGATTCTATATATTTTTATATCAATTTATTAATGGACGATGGGCGACGTACTTATGTTCAATGCTGCTCTCAAGTAGGGTGACGTTTGTCACATTTTTGCGCATGCTTCTCGTAGAGATCAGGGAGGATTACATAAGACCTCCTTCGGCCTCGAAGGACCAGGTTTAGGGAACGAAGGATGTGAATTGTGGGTAACTTGGGGAGTTATTTTGTACACTATATATTAAGGGCCCGTTTTTTTATAATTTATTGAACGCAGCCCATCGATGAATTAAAAACATACCTGAACACATATAAGTACACTTGGAGAACCCAAATCACCACAACACATATTTCAAAAACTTTACGATGGTTTCGTTGACAATATCAACGTCATCAGAGGGTGAAAAATTCTAAAATTAAACTCAACAGCTACAGTGTATTTATATCGCGTCTAGGTACCGAGCTAGTCCGAAGTCAAATTGTCGTTGACGGCCCATCGTTTGTCTATTGTGTAGTGAACCTACGAGGTCGAAGAACTGCTTTAACCTTCTCACAAAAAACGGCTAGTTTAAATTTCCTAGTAAACAGATTGATAAATTTTCCGTTAAGTAAAAATATATTTAATACATAAAGTACATAAAAGCGTGGCGATATATAAGGGTTATTCGGATGGTTTAGTAGACAAATTGGTTAACAAACACAGAACAAAGAGTTGCAAAGATTGCAATCTTAAATACGTGGGTCAAACCAGGAGAAACATAGCCACCAGATTTCGTGAACATCTCGCACATTTACGATATGGTACGGTGGACAAATCGTGTGTGGCACAACATATATGGGATAATAATCACCACATTGACAAAGAAAATGTGGAACTTGTAAAAAATGTTAGACATCAAACTATGCTTGATTCCTTAGACAGTATTCATATATCAAAGTCGATTAAGAACAAAACTTCATTGAATCGTGCGGCACCCTTAATTTCAAGCCCTATATTTTCACTTTGCATTTGACCAGTTTGTCTGGCAGAATAATAAATTATTGTCAATAACTCGGCCGGTCTATACAGATTCTAATCTCTACGTTTGTCTCGACTTAAAGACCCACTTTCGTTTTCTTTGTATCTAAGAAGTCAATATAAATACTTGTTTTTTACATACAAAAATCAATATAAATATACTTTTTGTGTAGAATTTAGTTGAATTATTTATCCTTAGTTAAATTTAACATTATGAGCCAAACACTCAGTTTGTTTTTTATAAAAAAGATGAACGGCTGTTATGGTGTTTGTTTCGCCAGATGTGCTTGTCGGCTTGCTCCAATATTCACATAGTAAATTTCTAGATCAAAAGGAACATGTAGCTTCCTTAAATAACTCGGTACCTTTATTTTTATGCCCATTATCCTTACATTAGATAAAAGCTCATAAATTTGCCAACCAGAAGATTAAAGCAGGTCTTCGGCCTCGTAGGTTCACTACACAATAGACAAACGATGGGCGGTCGACGACAATTTTACTTCCGACTAGTTCGTTACCTAGACGCAATATAAATACACTGTAGCTGTTGAGTTTAATTTTTAAATTTTTCATCCTCTGATGATGTTGACGTTGTCAACGAAACGATCGTAAGCTCTTTGAAATATGTGTTGTGGTGATTTGGGTTCTCAAAGTGTACTTACCAGTGCTCATCACAGGTTCCAGTTTTCACATAGTGATACCTTAATACACCTTCGTTCATCTCAAGCACAACCTAATATATACAAGGGACATTCAATTATTAGTTTATCAAACATTTACCACTTAAACGTCCACTGAACGACTCAACATCAGTCACTATCTATACTCGAAGCTCCACTGAACAGGCTAACATTAAGAGCAATTTCTAACTAATGCTCCACTAAGCAACTTCAACACTAACAGCAGTTACTACCCAATGCTTCACTGAGCAACAATAAAACTAACAGCAGTTACTAGTCAATGGTCTACAGAGCAACATTACAAACTATAATCTGTAACATTAAAAGTGCTCTTTCATAAAAAGTTGATAATAAAATAAATTATTAAAATTTAAAACAAAGTTATGTGGCTGCTAAGGAGAGAACATGCGATCTAATTCAATTCTGGAAAGTATGTGGGTTCGTCTCTTATATTTTGGGTGGCATCATACATACAAATAAAAATTGAGACTCGGTTAACTTCGTTTATTAATAAATAGTGACTTTATATAAGGACAAAATGACTTTAATTTATTGTGTCTCAAATGGAAGTAGTTATAAATAAAATGAATAAATTTCAATAGATGTTACAGATTAGTAGTTAACTATGGTGTGTATGCCGGTGCACCTGGGATTAACTGGGTACGATAACGCCACTCAGAGCTAGCAAAGCCAATCGACATGTCTTCCTAGATTGATAATATGTTGGAAAGACAACTCTGGGCTGGCAAAACCTCTGGACATATTCTCTTGGATTGACTTTGTCAGAGAATGCTGCTGCTTCTGCAAGGCATGGTGCTGAACGGTGCCCCCAAACAATGGTCACTGGCGGAACGCCAAACGGTGGTTATTGACAGGGATCCCAGACGGTGGTTACTGACATGGCACCCAAAACGAAGGTGTTGCTGATGGAGTCTACAAAACGATGGTTTTACTGATGGGGCTCCCACCACGATGGTGTTACCGATGGGGCTCCCAAAACGGGATAGCTAAAAATAGTTGAGTGTCTAAGCAAACTGTCGTCAGATTTTAGGTTATCTATACGTGATATGCTGGCAGAGGTATCCACGTTAAGAAACAAAGTTAATGGGTATTCGTTCTTTCAATTGTTAGTAATGACACTAAACAAGAATACTGCCACAAGCTATCACAAAACAAGAAAAGAAATATCAAATAAAGCAATCACATTTGAAATAAGCAGTTATCATGAATTGTTACAAAGCAAAAACAGCATTTAGGATTTCAGATAGCACAGTAATTAATTTGACTTACCTCACATAATCGTGCTGCCGTGTTCTCTTAGTTAATTTTTCTTAACATGGTTCTTAATGTAATTAAAATTTCGTTGAAAAGAAAGTGAGTTGGGGGCTACACGAGCTTTTTTTATTATTTCAACAACACACCACGAGGGCTCACAACCTAAATACTATCGTACCGTGGGTGTTGACAAGGGGAAAAAGGCAACTTGTTAATTCTGGACTTGAAGGTTTGGAGGTTCGGAGGAGAAGGAAAAAGATGTGCCGGCAAGAAGTTCCACAACTTAGTCCTCGGGACAAAAGAGCGGCCATAACAAGATGCTCTATGTCTGGTGACCTGGAAAGTAAAAGTGTGCATTCGCTTTGTTCCCCTGCTAGATCTGTTGGGGGCAGCAGGTGAAGGAACTATGGAAGAAAGCTCCTCTGAGCAGTCCCCGTGCAGATATCTATAAAAGAGAGAGAGGTCACCAACGGCACGTCGGTGGGTAAGGGATGGCAGCCTTTGGGTGAGGGTAGGATCATCGATGAAACGTAAAGCTCTTCTGAATGGAGTCCAGAATAGCGAGTACAGAAGCGGCAGCGGCACCTCAGATGTGGGAGTAGTATTCGAGGTATGGCCTTATTTGTGATATATATAGGGTATAGAGATTAGCTGGTGAAAAGTATTTGCGAGCCTGGAAGAGGAAACCTAATTTCTTAGTAGCCGCTTTTGCAATTGATGTGACATGTTGGTGCCAATTAAAATTTCGATCCACAGAAATGACAACAAGTTAAAAGGTCTCATTACTTTGAATAACTTGGGTTGGGTCCAGGGCTGGTGTATCTCTTATGAGATAGAAAGCAAGACTGAGATTTGGTGGAGTTAAATTGTACAAGATTTCTACTTTCCCAGTCTAATATTTTTTGGAGATCCACAGAGACAGAACCCTCCATGAGTCTGCGATCCTCATCTAATTGGGCTAAAGAGACAGGCTTAGAATATTGTATACTTGAGTAGAGGGTGCTGTCGTCGGCGTAACTGTGAACTGGGTTGGGTGTGCTATAGAGGAAGTCGTTGATGTGGAGAAAAAATAAAGTAGGGGCTAAAGCTGAACCTTGAGGGACTCCTGCATTAATTGGATACAGTTTAGAGGAATGGCCATCCACGACAACAGAAATGCTCCGGTTGGGGAGGAAATTTGCTGTCCAGGTACAGCGTTTTGGTGGTAGGCCATAGGCAGGAAGCTTATTAAGCAGCGCTGCGTGCCAAACCTGGTCGAATGCTTTGGATATGTCTAGAGCGACAATCTGGAATTCACCGTGTAGTTCTATAGACTTGTTCCAAGAATGGGTGACAAAGGAAAGGAGGTCGGCAGTTGATCTGCGCTGACGGAATCCATATTGCCTGTCGTGGATTTGACTGTGTTTTTCAAGAAATTTTAGTAATTCGGTGTTTATATACTTTTCCATCACGTTAGAGACGACTGAAAGGAGAGAAATAGGCATGTAGTTGTTAGGAAGCGCATTGGATTCTTTCTAGGGTGAACTGTACAATTCTTATGAAAATTCGCTACTATAACGCACTTGCTGCGTCCCGTATTTGTTTTTATTAAAAGCTTCGGTGAGTTCGTTAGCCGGGAAAATCAGACAAGATTTTCCGTAAAAATTTTGAGTTTTCTTTCGAAACAAAATTTTATCTCCGAAAATTACAAAGCCATTTTATTGAAATTTGTTGTATATATTGCCTTGCGAAAGACCTTACTACGCACCAAAATTCAGCGTTGTAGGTGTATACGGAATTGAAGCATTTAATGAAAATTCGCTACCATAACACAGATGCTGCGTCGCGTTTTTTTCTTCTTTAAACTAAAGAGCTCTATTTTGGTACATTATATACGAGCAACTTTCGTACCAAATGTGGTTAAAATACACTGCCTATGTTCGAAGATACAAACATTTTCCGGAAGAAAACCCAGAATTTTCACAAAAAAAAAAATAGTCAGATTTTCCTGGCTAACGATCTAATCTAAGTTATTTACCAACGAAACACGCTTGCCGAGTTTTATTAAAACCGGTTTATTATTTTTATTACATACATACATACATATATATATATATATATATATATATATATATATATATATATATATATATATATATATATATATATATATATATATATATATATATATATATGGCAGGTGTCATAATTTTATTAATAGGTGAGTTCATTAGTCAGCCCAATCGGACCAGTTAAAAAATAACAAAGTTTAAATGAGATTTTGTGGATACTCTAGTAGAGCCATTATTGTGGACCAAAATTTAACTTTATAGGTTAATAGCGAATTGAATTATAAAAATTTTAAACATTTAATAAAAATTCGCTACCATAAAGCACTTGCTGCGTTCCGCGTTTTTATATCATTAAAATATTATCAGCAGATTTTCGTAGAAAAAACTTCTTTCTCAATAGCGAAATTTTCCTACGAAAATTGTCTAAATATATTTTGTCGGAAAAGTGTTCTACAAGGACCAAAATATTGAATTGTGGTTTCGTCTGTATAGGAGGGTGTGTTAAGGGGGTGAAATCTGAGGCTGGTATATTAATAGTAATGATTAAACAGTCATATTCAAAATAATAATATATATAATTTATTTGCAGGTTAACTGGAATGAGATCGTCATAGAAATCGGACCAAAGCTAATAGAGTAAGTTTTTTTTTTAATACTGTGTCTAAATTACTGGTATTGAGGTTTTATTGGAACCTTATTTATTTCCGTTTGATATTTTCCATTCCTAACTTTTCGGTATTTGTGGATAACTTTTGATGGCCATTAAAATTCGCTGTAAAAGTATGCCTAAAACCCATGCTCGATCATAGTGAGTCAGAATTTGGAGCACTTCATGCATTTTAGTGAAAAGCAAGGTTAACACTTGACAAGAATTTGATTTAGTTTGTTTTTTTCCAGTAATTATTAAGTTGGTAACATAGCCGGATAGGGGTTCACGAGGTCTTAGTTGCCGCTCATTCAAACAACAATTTTTTTTAAAGTCTCCCCATTGGCGAATTTTTTTACAAAGCGACCAAATCTTAATCAAATGAAAATAGTTTAATGATTACGAGAGAAAGATGTTTTTTATGTTAAAGCAAATAAAGGTAATAGGGTTATAATTTTGCACAAAACGAAAAGAGCTAATAACTCAATAGACACAGGGTCGTATAAAAAACTAAATAAAAGCCCCCTACCAAAAATGATCGGATGTTAAAAATTGTTTAAGGAGTAGTCAAAACCTTATAACAAAAGACTTAGGAAGAAGGTTACACGTTGCAAATCCAAAAGTCTCCAAAAAAAGTATTGTCTCCCAGAAATCCATAAACCGGAAAAATCGATGAGACTTATTGTTTCCGCTATAGATTCCCCGAAGATATTTTTATGTTAAAGCAAACAAGGGTAACAGGGTTATAATTTAGGACAAAAACGAAAAGAACTAATAATAATAATAATATTTATGTGATCCTTTAGTTACAATTATTGTAAATTGGACAAGTCAAAAAACTTACAAGATAAAAAAGATAAAAAACGTATCACAACTTATCAAAGGTACGTGCCCAAAAATCTTAAATCTAACGAGCTTCGCATCACAACAATAAACATACATTCACAGTACAGCTTCACAAAATTCACTCAAACTATAAAAACTTTGAGTAATTAAAGCAACCTTCAGTTGCTTTCTAAATTTTTTTGTACAATTTGTGTCCGTCAGAGAACAAGGCAGCTGGTTCCACAAAAAGCAACCCGCATAACATGGCGACTTCTTAAAAAAAGAATGGTGACATTTATTCACGTGAAAAGTATCTTTTTCACGAGTGTTGTACCCATGAAAATCCGAGTTGATAACAAATTTGCTCTTGTTATGAATGTAATTTAACAGATGGAACAAATAAACTGATGTTAACGTCATAATGTTATTTTTCTTAAAAATGTCACGACAAGAGTGCCCATAAGGTAGATTGTATATTAATCTCATGATTCGTTTCTGTAGCACAAATATTCTATGGCAGTCCGAAGATTGGCCCCAGATAACGATACCGTAACTCACATGTGAGTAGACAGCGGCGTAATAGACTTTCAGTAGATGTTTCGAGCTTAAGAAATCTTTAAGCATCAAAATTGCATTAAAACGCGGAATTTAATTTATTGCACACGTGATCAATCTGGTCTATATATAACAGGCTACTGTCAATTCTAACATCCAAAAATTTTGACATCTTTTTGAAATGCACCGCATTTCCGTTCACCAAAATAGTGCTGTCGCACATCCTCTCTCTTCGGTGGCAGTTATGGATTTCAAGAGAAAAAGTCTTGTCATAGTTTAAAATTAGTCGATTTCTATAACACCATTCACCAAAAGATTGTACCACTGATTTTAATTTTAATTCAGTTTCCTCCACCGTGTTGCCGTAGACAACAATAGAAGTGTGATCGGCGTACATGAAGAAAAATCGTTTAAATAGAGTGTAAACAAAAGTGGGCTAATGACACTTCCCTGGGGTGTGCCCATACTTACACTATATCTTTGGGAATTATTATTATTCGCTTTTACAAGTAACTGTCTGTTGGTGAGATACGAAAGTAGAAGGTCGTTGCAAGTGCCTGTTATCCCCAACGCCCACATCTTCTCCTTAACAAAAAAAAAGGATTTACTGTGCCAAAGGCACGAGACAGGTCAAAAAATAAGGTCACCACAATGTCATTGAGGTCCATTCTTTCGTTTACATATTGAATGTATTCGATAAGGGCAGTGTCTGTAGAATGATCAGTTCTATATCCGTGCTGTGATGGTGATATTATACTGCCCTTTCTAGGATCTTTGAAAAAATGCTTAATATAGAGATGAGACGATAGTTCTCCAAATTGGTACTGCCTCCCGCCTTCAACACAGCAACAACCAGGGCCAGTTTCAATGTCAGGTAATTTTCCCAGGCATATACAGGAATTTCTAATTTTGTAAGTGGCCGCGGCAAGCTCAGCAGCACATTGCTTAATAATTTTTATTTGAACATTATCAAAGCCGCTTGATTTTTTATTAGAAAGTTCGTTGATTATGTCAATAACTTCACATTCAGTTACAGGGGTTATAAAACGTGTTTTAGTGTTAATAACGCAATAGACACAGGGTCGTATAAAAAACTAAATAAAAGCCCCCCACCAAAAATGATTAAAGAGTACTCACAACCTTATAACAAAAGACTTAGGAAGAAGGTTACACGTTGCAAATCCAAAAGTCACATATAAAGTATTGTCTCCCAAAAATCCATAAACCGGAGAAATCGATGAGACCTATTGTTTCCGCTATAGATTCCCCGACATACAATTTAACGCAGTGGTTGAGGAAGGAGTTTTAAAGCTAGCCCGTCAAACAAAATAGTTTTTCAGTATCAGATACACTGGAATTTATTAGTAGAATTAAATATATTAAATTGGTCGAAGGCGAGGTTTGGATTTTTTTATGTAACCTCTTTGTTTCCTAGCGTCCCTCATGAAACAAGCGCTAACGTATTTAGAGCTGTTGTTAAAAATGGATAACATAAATGAAGAGGTCTGCAAAGAATATTTAACTTCAACAAATCTTTGTATTATACAGAATATCTTTTAATTCAGCAATTACTTTTTTGAAAAATCCTAAGTCACGGCAGTGGGCAGCCCCCTATCTCCATCTATTGCGGACATTTTCATGACTAGATTTGGAACGGATCCAAAAAGTAAAAGTGAATATTCTCCTCGAGTATGATTTCGTTATGTGGATGATATTTTCGCTGTGTTCATAACAAATATTTGCAAAATAGATGATTTTATTGCCAAATTGAACAGTAAATGTGACTAAAAAATTTACTCACGAAATGGAAATTAATACTAAACTACTCTTTCTAGATGTACTGGTTGGTCAAAAATAAAGACACTTTAGATTTCGATGTCCATAGGAAGAAAACAAGCACTGTCAGTTAAATTACGAATGACTTACATCAGACGTAGGTACGCAAAAAAATGGCTACTTTGAATTATTCAGTAACTAGGTTAATACATTTTCCTCTAGTAAAAATAGATACAGTAAAAAATTTGGGTATATTAAGAACGTGGCTTAGAACACAGTGAGATGTACGACAGTGTCGCCATCGGCGGCGTAGCCAGGTACTACGTTGTCACGGCAGCTCTAATAAACACTAAGTGTTATATAAACAGAGACTGTGTACAACTAACTAACGATTTAAAAAAATCGCTAGCCCTGGTACTTTCTTCCCTAATCAGGGACCATGTTTCTATAAGAACCAGGTGCATTCCAACTATAACTGGAAACGCATACCGGTTTCGCTCTCAATAGAGCTTATCAATGCGCCGTACCAAATTACAGCCAGAGTACACCCAACAACAAGTTCGGCTGAATGTAACCAGCCTCGCAGAATATAGTACGACAGTGTCGCCATCGGTGGCGTAGCCAGGTAATACGCTGACACCTCAGGTCTAATAAACACTAAGTGATATATAAACAGAGACTGTGTACAACTAACTAACATTTGAAAAAATCGCTAGCCCTGGTACTTTCTTCCCTAACTAGGGACCGTGTATAGATGGTCCGTTGTACTTTCATCCCTAATTAGGGTACACGTATACATGGTCCCTGGTACTTTCTTCCCTATTTAGGGAAGAAAGTACCAGGGCTAGCGATTTTTTAAATCGTAAGTTAGTTGTACAGAGTCTCTGCATATATAACACGTTGTGTTTATTAGTTGATGGGGGATCTTACTATGTTCTACAAGGCTGGCTACCTTTAGCCGAACTTGTTGTTGGGTGTATTCTGGCTGTAATTTGGTATGGCGCACTGATAAGCTCTATTGAGAGCGAAACCGATATGCTACTACCTGTTTAGCTGAGAAATTAATTAACAGAAAACAAAGAAAATGTTATCGGAATCCACGATCTTTAGAAAAGTTTTGTTTGCCTATTATTTGAACCGCGAAGAATGAGTAGTCTAGATAACACACTTGGAGAACCCAAATCACAACACATATTTTAAAGACCTTACGATCGTTTCACTGACAACGTCAGCGTCATCAGAGAATGAAAAATTGTGAACAAAACAAAATTTTCCATCCTCTGATGACGCTGACGTGGTCAGTGAAACGATCGTAAGGTTTTTAAAACAGGTGTTGTGGTGATTTGGGGTGTCCAACTGTACTTATCAGTGCTCATCACAGGTTCCAGTTTTCACATAGTAAACTAAATAGCATTTTTAGGAAAGCTAATTTGCAACTAACATTTTTTACAAAAAATACTTTAAAAACTTGCCAGGTAACCCAAAATACAAGGATAGTACCGCTAAAAATGTCGCGGATCTATAAAAATAAGTTGTGAAGACTGTGGTCCTAAATAGGTCAGGGAAACAAACAAAAAAGTGTTGCGATAAGATTTAAAGAACATTTAGCACAACTAAGATACGGTACTATAGATAGATCTTGTCGAGCCCTACATATTTAGGATGATAATAACCACGTAGATAAAAAGACCCTAAAATCAAAAATGTTAGACAAACAGGGCAGCCTAACGCTTTCGAAAGTATTTATATTTATAAATATAATAATAATAAAAGTTATATAAATTTGGCACCGCCGCCTATTCGCAGTTTATTGATCTACCACTTTATCAGATATGCCAACAAAAAATGCGTAAGAAAGATGCTAACGGAATTCGGGTAGAGAGATTTCAGGTAAATGAACAGCGAGAGTTTCTTTGAACTACCCTCAAGCGTCTAAGGCCGAGTACCTGCACAGAATGTAAACACAGTTGTAATCGCTAGATGTTAAAAATGTTCATCGTCTGATGACGCTAACTTGGTTAGTGAAACAATGGTCAGGGTTTTTAAAAATGGGTTGTAGTGATTTGGGTTCCTCAAGTGTGCTTATCGATTTTTTACGAACATTTGCTAACAGCTTGCGTTTACAATACAGTCGTGCAGTTTAGTATTTGTTCCTTGCTGCTTTTAATTAGCAACTAGTTTGTCTGTTAAGAAACTTTTTTTTATATTTCAACAACACACCACGAGGGCTTACAGCCTAAATACTATCGTACCGTGGGTGTCAACAAGGAGAAAAGAGCCAACTTGTTAATCCTGGACTTGAAGGTTTGGAGGTTCGGAGGAGAAGGAAAAACATGTGCCGGCAAGGAATTCCAAAACTTGGAAGTCCTCGGGACAAAAAATCGGATATAACAAGATGTTCTTTGTCTGGTGACCTGGACAGTAAAAGCGTGCATTCGCTCTGTTCTCCTGGTAGATCTGTTGGGGACAGCAGGTGGAGGAACTATGGAAGAAAGCTCCTCTGAGCAGTGCCCGTGCAGATATCTATAAAAGAGCGAGAGGTCACCAACGGCACGTCGGTGGGCAAGGGATGGCAGCCTTTGGGACGTGTAGCTCTCTTCTGAATGGAGTCCAGGATAGCGAGTGTAGAAGCGGCAGCGGCACCCCAGATATGGGAGCAGTATTCTAGGTTTGGCCTTATTTGTGAAATATATAAGGTATAGAGATTAGCTGGTGAACCTAATTTTTTAGCAGCCGCTTCTGCAATTGATGTGACATGTTGATGCCAATTCGATCCACAGAAATGCCAACAAGTGAAAAGGACTTATTACTTTGAATAACTTGGTTGTTCATTGTGATGGGTCTAGGGCTGGTGTATCTCTTGTGAGAAAGAAAGCAAGACTGAGATTTGGTAGGGTTGAATTGTACAAGATTTCTACTTCCCCAGTCTTATATTTTTTGGAGATCCACGGAGAGATAACCATCTGTCGAGGCGTTTTCCACATCTTTTTAATGTGCCAGTAATTAATTTTTACACATATCTTCAAGTTTCTGAACATCATTGCCGCGTTCAGACTTTTTTTAGTCCGGACACAATGACGAGGTGTAGTCAATTCAAAGTTTGTTTCTACTTATATTTCGCTGGCTAGAATTTCAGCTTTTGAGATAATGTGGTCAAAGGATTCATCAGATCTTAATTCTTGAAAGCAAATATTGAGGTGTTTATTAAATCAGTGGCTTGGGATAAATAAAGTTGTTTGGATCGAAGTCGCTTTGGATTAATATGATTCAGAAATTTATACCAAATGACGATCGAACGTGTGTGTGTGTGTGTGTGTGTGTGTGTGTGTGTGTGTGTGTGTGTGTGTGTTTTGTTTAACGTCGGCCTATTTCCGCGACTATGGCCAATCACCGACACCAGGGAGCAGTTTCACCTCACTATCCTGGATATTTTACCGAACGCCTTTATGTAAGGAGGGTAGGGATCTTTAACGTGTCCAACATCGCATGGACACGGGACCGACGGCTTTACGCCCCCTCCGAAGGGCGAAACGTTCAGGCATTCAACTTGCTCAAATACAATGCCAGAACCTCGGTTGATGTTAATGTTACAGTTTGTACTGAAAAATGAAAGGTGAACCCTGGGATCGAACCCAGTACCCTTTGGTTCAGAGGCACGCGTTCTTGCGCCTGAACCACCGAGGCTCTACGATGAAACACAAAAACTTAGATAGTTTTATTGTGGTCAATAAACCGCTGGCCTTATCTGTCACTTCCTGTTGTATTTAATTTTACAATTCATTTATTTTCTAGATTACAGTAATTTTTTTTCGGTTGAGTTGTGTTTCTTTTTTTTTGCGTCCTCGCTCAGGTGGTTTGTCGCCCCTAAAGCTTTCCTCTGTAGGCAGTCTCCTACATTGCCTACCGCCTAGTGTCGGCCCTGATAGCAACAATCAGTAGTCGCAATAAGCAATTTTTCTCAAACGTTTACATGAAAAGTGAGCAATTACTAAATCTAGTAGTGTTCACAGTGAAATAAGCCAGAAAAGTGCTCCTCAACGACAGTAACACTTTGAAACAATGAAACAAACTGTATTTTACTGGTTTGTAAACTAACTGGCACAAGAAGGCGAATCTCTTTAAAGTGCAGAATCCCTATTTTCTCTACTATTGGATAATAATAGAGTCATTTGGCACGTCTCCTATAAGTACGACGTGTCTTCTCCAGAGATCTCCACTTGTTTTTATCAATTTTTAGTGTTCTTGAAGAGACAAATAGAGAAGGACAGAGGGAGTCATTTGGCGACACATATCTCTAGGTGGTAGGCGACATCTCTCCTCGAAACTCAGGACACACTTGTTCTTGAAGGGAGGTGATTAATGTTCCCCTGGCTCGGCCTCATCATGTCTTAAATTCATCATCCTATTCCCTTACTTTGTCAATAAAAGGATTCAGGCGCCTTCAGCTACCCAACTGTTTAAGTTACCTGAGTAGTATCAGGTTGAAACCATTGCCAATTTAAGCGATTTTTCATTTGAAAGAAAAGTATGAACGCAGTAAATGCGTTATGGTAGCCAATTTTCATTGAAATGTTTTTAATACACTATGTGGACATTGGAAACTGTGATGAGCACTGATAAATACACTTGGAGAACCCAAATCACTACAACACATATTTCTGAGGACCTGACTAGAGTTTCACTAACAAAGTTAGAGTCATCAGAGAATAAAAACTAAGTAACTAAGTAAGTAGTTTAGAGTTTTTCGTCTTCTGGTGACGCTAACTTTGTTATTGAAACGATCGTCATGTCTTTAAAAGATGTGTTGTGGTGATTTGGGTTCTCAACGTGTACTTGAATGTTTTTAATCTTAAATATATCTTTTTAATGAAAGACATCAAATTCAGTATAAAGTATAACCTTTATAGTAAAAACCATGTACCATATTCCATCAAATTACTTTTATTGTTTGAGAAGGTACAAAAATTTGCCGAATCCAAACTCAAAATTTTCCAAAAAAAGTGGTCGGTCCTTGCCAACGAACCTAAGTAAGCAGTCTACACAAAAACTACAAATACCAAGATACAGTTATACACCGTAAGTTTCTTGGCAGAAATAAGTACACTTACTCCTGACGATCGTTTCGCTAACCATCACAGGTTCTAATCTTTACTTTGATAGAATTTAAAAAAAATCCAAATTTTCCAAACAATTTGCTTCACGAAAATTCGCAATTTTTTTACAAAGGTTCGCTAAGTAATCTTACACGACAACTATATAAAAATCTTTTTGCGAACATTTTTGAAAATGTTTTTTACATGCTAAACAATTATTTTTTCACGAAATTTCTAAAACAATTTTTACATGTGAATTCTCAGACATCGTTTTAAATAACTTATGAAAGATTAATTATTAACTAAGAACTAACATTTCACAAAAATTGGGTAAATAAATCATTGCTGTGAGAACAGTGAAAAAAATTTCTGGGATAACTAACTATTTTTTATACAAAAATTTGCTAAAAAAACACCAAGTACAAATTATATACCTTATTTGTAATTACAATTGAAAAAAAAAAGAAAATGTAAAAAAGTTATTTTTTAAACTTGTCACGGAAATTTAGACCAGTGGATGTAGAAAGGTCTGGACGAAGCAAGTGCTTTATGGTAGTGAATTTTCATAAATAATCTTTTTGATAGCAATGTTTCTTTTTTAGTGAAAGCAGGCATACAATTTGGTTACCAGTGTAACTTCTATAGGTAAAACAATGTACCATATTTCACCAAAATAACTTTATTGTTTGAAAAAGTACAGACAATTTTGAACTTACAGTCTATTATCACATAAACCCGCGTACCAGCTTTCGTTGCCCTAACTTTGTTATTTCGTGAAACATAAAAAATTTTTGAAGGAAAACACAAAATTCTCCTGGAAAAACTTGGCTGATTTTCCTGGCTGACGAACTTGTCCAAGCCATTTGCAAAAGGGAGGTACTCACCAAATTTGGGCGAAATCGACTGAGTTATTTGAGTTATTGGTGTGATACATATATATATATATATATATATATATATATATATATATATATATATATATATATATATATATATATATATATATATATCCTGAAACGCCCTATTTTAAGAATTTTTCAAAAACTTTCCAGCATGTGAGAAAAAATTTTAGTAAAAAGTATGACCTCCACGTTGAGTAATTACAGCTCTACATTTATTGCTTATAGATAAAATGAGATAGGTCAAGGTCTCCTTGTGGTAAACGTGCCCACTCTGCTGTCAGCAGCTCCTGGAATGTAAACGCATTGTTGATGCTACCCACATGTAGAGTAATTCTTCGTTGAAGCATATCCCAGACATACTCTATCGGATTCAGTTCCGGGGATGGTGCTGGCCATGGTAAAACTCGATTCCTGCGTTATCCGACCAGTTGGTTACAATGCGTGCGGTATGTGGACGGGCACTATCATGCAACAGACATATGTTGAAATTTGCCGTAGAGATGCGCCACCGTTTATATACGTAAACATATAAAAACTAAAACTGACCACGGATATCGGTTCTAGGGGGGCTAGTTCGCACTCATTTGGCGAATTTTTTTCAAAATCCAAACCCTATAACTGAAACTACAACCAAAGCTTCAGATAAAGGGTCTATTTAAAATGAATTTTCTGCAAATATTTTAGTAAAATAAAGAGACTGCTGAAGTTGAAACTTAAGACTTTGTAAAATACACTTCTTACGAGATTTCTTTAAATTATGTTATAAAAGCCTGTGGCTAATGGAACCTGCTTTCAGAGACCAACCCACCACTCACACACGCACGCACACTCACACTCTCCCACACGCACACACACATACGCACGCATGCACACACCACGCACGCACGCACGCACGACATTTCTTCTACATAACCCATATTCATTTTAGGTTCACTGCCTAAAAATTGCAAATTTTGATGTTTCAAATCGCGACTTTTTAAGAAAAGCCATTGAAATTTCCAAATAAGTTTTCTGGTATTTTCTGACTTTCTTGCGCCAAGAAAACTTAATATTTGTCTGCAATATTCAATAGGTTTTATTAGCCACACAAAATATTTTATTCTTGTGCGTTTCTCTTATCATTAGCATTTGTTGTCAAAACATAACTAACGTATTCAACAAAAACTAAATTTGATAAGTTACCCAAAAGACAATGATAGTAGCACTAAGATGTCGGACACCTATAAAATAAGTTGTAGAGATTGTGATTTTAAATACGTCGGGCACATCTAGCACAACTTCTTAGTTACTGTATCTTTAGAGTACTATATATATATATATATATATATATATATATATATATATATATATATATATATATATATATATATATATATATATATATATATATATATATATATATATATATATCATGCGTGGCCCGACACATTAGGGATAATAATCACCACGTAGATAAAAAGAACCAAAAATTATTCAAAAATGTTAGGCAACCAGGAGAGCTCAACGCTTTCGAAAGTATATATATATATATATATATATATATATATATATATATATATATATATATATATATATATATCAGCAAATACAGTAATAAAAAAAGTTGTTTGAATTCGCCACCTCCCCCTATATATAGTTTATTGATCGACGACGTTAAAACATATGCCGACAAAAAAGTGCAAATAAAGATAACGGAATTCAGATAGAAGTAGTTTTCGGTAAACAAACAGTGAAAGTTTGTTTGTTTGAACCACGCTCAAGGTCTAAGGCCCAGTACCTGCACAGAATATAAACAGAGTTACAGTTGCCAAACGATTAAAATATTTTCATTCTCGATGACGCTAACTTGGTTAGTGAAACGAGCGTCGGGTCTTTTAAAAATGTGCTGTGGTGATTTGGCTTTTCCAAGTGTACTTATAATAAACCGATTGTGATGAACTTTGGTGGGTATGTACCTTTCTTTGATAAGTGGCTTGGATAACTTTGTTTCTCAGAAGAATCGGACCAGTTTTTCCGGAATATTTTAAGTTTTCTTTCGGGAAAATATTGTATCTCCAAAAATAAAAAGCTATGGCAACCAAATTGGGTACGCAGGTTTATGTTATAACAAGTAGAGTGTGTGCCTTAATATAGACCTCCAAGTTAAAAGCAAATATATATATATATATAAACATTTAATCCAAGAAAAAATTTGTTGTTGGTCAAAGCACACAAGACTAAAATATCGTTGTGATAACCAAAATCTATTAAAGCTTAGGCAAATTTTAAATTTTCTTAGCGAAAATATAACTTTCGAACTTGTGAAAATGTACTACCATACCACACATGCTGCGTTTAGATTTTTTTTCTTGCAATTTTCCAGCCTTGTGTAAGGGTTACGTATATATATATATATATATATATATATATATATATATATATATATATATATATATATATATATATATATATATATATATATAGTGAATAATTATATTGAACGCAATCTTTCAATGACATAAGGTTACAACCCTCTTAGTAAACAATAGAAGTAACCTATCATAATAATAACAATCGACTAACGGTCGCATAATATAATTAATTAGCTCAACAGTCAATCACCAGTCGATATATTACTTAGGACGCCCTCGTGGCGCAGGTTGCTAGGTGCCGGCCTGATAAGCGAGAGCTCCAGGGTTCGATTCCTGGACAATCCAACGAGAAGTTGACTTTGCCTGGAAAATTTGTAAAAATAGTGAAGGATTGGAAATGAATGTGCTAATGGCCTGACATGCCGCAGCCAATAATATGAAATTATATATATATATATATATATATATATATATATATATATATATATATATATATATATATATATATATATATATATTACTTAGCAGTTGTGTTATCTACTTAAGAGTAATCATGCAAAAGGCAAAAGGTTTATTACTTGTCAGAATGATGGCGAAGCCTTAATGTACGGGCGTAATGAGTTGGGCGAGCGGGTGCCAAATGTGTCCAGTAACAAGATCACTAACCTGTAAGTAAAAATATACCTGAACACACCATTGTTCATCTAAAGCACTACCTAACTTATATACGAAAGGCATTAAATTATTAATTTATCAATCATATACCAATTACACGCTCCACTGAGCCACTCAACATCAATAACTATTTATACTCAAAGCTTCACTGAGCAAACTAACATTAAGAGAAGTTTCCACATAATGCTCTACTGAGCAACTTCAACATTAACAGCATTTCCTACTCAAGGCTACACTGAGCATACATAATCTCTCAACAGCGCACATCAGTGCCTCAGAGCTGCTTCTCAACAATGTATCTAACTGCTCAACAATCAGTTTCTCAAACAATAATTACTCAGACAATATTTACTCAAGTAGTTACTCACACGATAATTACTCAAATAATAATAATAATTCAATCAATAATTAGTCATGCACTAGTTATTCAAACAAGGATTACTCAAATACTAATAATTACTTAACCAATAGTTTAGCATGTGTGTTTAATTGGGTACCGTACCCGACACCAGGTCAGTGCCGGCTTGCAGATGTGCAATGAGGCACAGTTTAATGTCTCACCTAGAGTGCTCGTAACTGTCAGAGTTAGATACCCAGAAGTGCAATGGCCACACGATGCACACTCCAGGGTGTGCCCTTCTCCAAGTAGCCCAACTCCTACACTGGGACTGACACGTGCAATGAGACCAACGGGTGAACTGACCACAGTGTCTCGGTCAAGCTACCAGATCCACCAAAAATGCAACAACGTTACCACCGTGAATAGTGAGAACTGCACTGGACGCATCGGAGTATTCTCTACGATGAGTCCTCTCCAATGTCCAGTTATCGACGGGAGTAGGTGCAATGGATACCTAGAGCGAGCTCTGCTGTATCCTAACCGAAATTCATTGATGCAAACAAACAACCGTGTTGCGGTTACGTAACCTGGGACTAAACCCAACGCCTCTACCAGTATGACGCCCTACTGGGTGAGCAAACAGCGAAGGTGTCCCTCACACCTTCCAAACTATCGTCAATTTACTTTCAAACAGACTCTACTTTATTTACTCTAAACAAACTGACATAATTCAACTCTTACTTAATTTATGAATATTGACTTAACCTCGTAAGTAACAAACGTAATTTAAACTTGGCTCATTCTTGAATTATTTCATAAAGCTCCTTTATTTAAATCAGATAATTACTTCTCAATTTATAACTTAGCCTCGTATAAATAACAAAATGACTTTAAACTCTAGCTACAATTTATTTTTAAAAGAGATATGTATTAAATGATTACCTAAAACCACCCTTACATCATATACTTATTGAAATTACTTTTCAATTTATAATTAGGCAAAGAATAGCTGTACAATAAACAAACGAATATGCATTCTGTGAGAAGAACTCATCTTTTATGAAGGTATATAACGTGCACTGTAAATTTCACTAATATCGAGCATATTTTAATGCAGCTCAGGGCATGCCTAACGCACAAATGTGTAGGTATGGTTTACTTCAACCGATGCTAATGGGAATATAAAATGAATAGTGCGAGGCCCTAGAGTCTAAGAGGGCTGCATTATAACCACACACACCCCGCACGTCTATCTTTAAGTAAACAATTTTTAAACGCTCATCGCTTGACACTTTATATCTAATGGGAATACTCTGACTAGTAAAACGTATTCACCTAAGAACGTGTCCGTTAAATATGTACAGAATGCTTTCATAATAAAGTGACATTATCACCAGGGCTAGAAAATACATTTCCTACACTTGTAAGCTTAAATCGAATAAAACTGTAAACAGTTATAATAAAAATGCTGAAAACACACAATCTTAATCAACCAGCGTACGCTGATTCTGAACCTACGGCCGTTTAACCTTAACCTGGAATTTCGTCTCTGTCTTTAGCTATCAGAGCTCACACTCCATCTTACGGGGAACGATTTATCATACACACACTTAGCGATTTTACCGCCGTCGCAAACATGGCTTTTATATTTAATATATCTTCATTCGGGTATTGATTGATCGGTTCATATCGGGTTGCGGCAGGGATAAATGAATTAAACAACATATTGAGTTCTGTTGAGAACCTATCTTTCACACTTAAGACAATTGAATTCAGTAATATTAAGGCTTTTAGTGTTTTCCTTGGTTAAAAAGCAATTATGACGCAGCTGCCAGAGAATCTTCGTAGTAACAATTCGCTAATGAGAAGATCACTGCTTTAAGATGTAGGATTCACGATTTTGTCAAGCACTAATGTCATAGCATACAAACGTATGTTCATATCTAGTGAGCGTGGAAACTTTCCAATTAGCAAAATTAAATATACTTGCCATGGTAACAACTATGATGTTTTACGAATACGCTGTCAAGCTTTGACGTCCGTGTAGTGTAAGGGGTACGTTTTTTTTCATATATATTGAATAAATATATTGTATAGAACGCAACCCTTCGATGACACAAGGTTACAACCCTCTTAGTAAACAATAGAAGTAACCTATTATAATAATAATTATAGACTAAAGGTCACATAATATAATTACATAGCTCAACAATCAATCACCTGTCGATATATTACTTAGCAGTTGTGTTATCTACTCAAGAGTAATCATGCAAAAGGCAAAATGTTTATTACTTGTCAGAAAGATGGCGAAGTCTTAATGTACGGGCACTGAGTCGGCGAGCGGGTGCCAAAAGCGTCCAGTAACAACATGACTAACCTGTAATTAAACATATACCTGAACACACCATCGTCCATCTAAAGCACATACGAGGGGCATTCCATTATTCGTTTGTCAAACATTTACCAATTACACGCTCCACTGAGCGACCCAACATCAATGACTATTTACACTTAAAGCTCCACTGAGCAACCTAACATTAAGAGCAGTTTCGACATAACGCTCCACTGAGCAACTTCAACATAAACAGCAGTTCCTACTCAATGCTCCACTGAGCAACATTATAAACTAAACAACGCACATCAGTGCCTCAGAACTGCTCTCTAAGTGCTCAAATCATAGCTTCTCAAACAATAATTACTCAATTAGTTACTTAAACAATAAGTTACTCAGATAATTATTACTTAAGTAGTTACTCACACGATAGTTACTCAAACAATAGTTTCTTAGACAGTTATCTAAACAATAGTCAGTCAGACAGTTATCTAAACAATAGTCACTCAGATAATATTCAGAGAATAGTTACTGAGATAATAGTTACTCAAGTAGTTACTCACACGACAGTTGTTCAAACAGTTTCTCACACAATAGTTTAACCTGTGTGTTTAGTTGGGTGCTGTACCCCGCACTGGGCCCGCGCCGGCTTCCAGGAGTGCAATGAGGCAGCAATTGCCTCACCTAGAGTGTTCGCCTACAGCCAGAGTGAATACTGAGAGGTGCAATGGACACAAAGGACCCAGCCAAACAATGTGCCTCTCCCCAATATCCACTCCTACACTGGTCCTGACTGTGCAATGAGACAACGATGCCTCGGTCTAGCCACCAGATCGGCTCTCAAACGCAACCACTGTGTTGCCTTCGTGAATACTGAGAACTGCAATGGACACGACGTTGAAGCTACGCTATGTCCCTCTCCAATATCCTCGCCTACACTGGTCCTGGCTGTGCAATGAGGCAACGACCTCGGTTTAGCTACCATTTCGGCTATCAATGCAACAACCGTGGTGCTGTTACGTAACCCGGGTCTAAGCCCACTCCCACCAGCATGATACCCTACTGGGTGAGCAAACAGCGAAAGTGTCCCGCACACCTTTCAAACTATCATCAATTTACTTACAAGCAGACTTTACTTTATTTGCTTACTGCAAACTGACATACTCAAAAATTTATTAATTCATTAATATTGGCCTAACCTCGTATAAATAACAAACTCAAGCCCCTTTATTTAAATCAGATAATTACTTCTCTATCTATAACTTAGCCTTGTATTAAAGCAGACCTAATTCAAACTTAACTAATTCTCAAATTATTTCATAAGAGCTATTTAGATTACCTAAAGCCATCCTTAATCATATGCTTATCGAAATTATTTCTAAATTTATAATTAGGCAAAGAATAGCTGTACAATAAACAGACGAATATGCATTCTGTGAGAAGAACTCACCTTTTATGAAGGTATATAACGTGCACTGTAAAGTTAACTAATATCGAGCATATTTTAGTGCAGCTCAGGGCATGCCTCACGCACAAATGTGTATGTATAGTTTACTTCAACCGATGCTAATGGGAATATAAAATGAATAGTGCGAGGCTCTTGAGTCCAAGAGAGCTGCATTATAACCACACACACCCCGCACGTCTATCTTTAAGTAAACAATTTTTAAACGCTCATCGATTGACACTTTAGATCTCATGGAAATACTCTGACTAGTAAAAGGCATTCACCTAAGAACGTATGTGTTAAATATGTACAGAGTGTTTTCATAATAAGATTACATTATGACCAGGGCTAGAAAATACATTCCTTACATAAGGGTATGTCTGAGATAAAACTAGATTTTGTTAAAAAAAAGGGTTGCGGTCAGTTATCAAGTATTTATTTTTGAAAGGGTTATCCGGCAAAGATTTTTTTCTGATAATAATAATAGCGCAGGTGGCGCAAGCGCATCTCAACAGCACAAACCTTACTAAAGATCTTAATACATATGCATTTTCTGCACTTATCTATTCATTGGGGATTGCAAACTGAAACAAAACGGACGTCGAAAATCTACAACGGAAGGTGCTAACACTCCTAGCAAGATCCAAAAAGCATCACCCCCTAGTGCGATCGAGCGAGTAACCCTACCTAGACACCAAAGTGGAAGAAGCGTGTTGAGTATTGGTAAACAGTTAGAGCAGCCGTTATTGAACCTTCGTACATATTTCCATTAGCGGGCGATTACTTCTGAACTACACTGTGCCATACGCGAAGCAGATGATTCAACAACGCTACAATTAAAAGAATGTGTAATAGTTTGGACTGATCAAGACAAGCCGCAATCCTGGATACAGAAGCCATGGCCGAAATCTGAATGAGACCTCTCAGGCACTTGTCGACAAATTGGCGTCGAACTACTGGTTGATGCCCGGACAGATGTTTCCAAAGACAGGGGGTTTGCTGTCCATACAAGAAGTGAGAAGCCTTTCTTTGAATGTTTTAATTATGTCTATCCGATACTGTGTGACGTTTAGAAGTGAGTTCACTCAGTGAAACTTAACGTCTAAAAACAAAATTATAAAACTACCTTACCGCACTTATTGTATCAGGACGTAAGAATTTACCCTTAAACCTATTATCCGACGAGAAATTTAAACTATATTGACATGTACAAAAGTCGTGACATATCTACATTTCTAGTTATTTCAAACTGGTTAGAAAATCCAACCGATGATAATCTGAAAACTCCATGGCAACAACTTCGTCAGCTTTAGGGGTGAAATAAAACCAAGATCAAGTTAGCTGTACAGTCCCGTGAAGCTGGCAAGTCAACCCGTACAATCGGGACAAACAACTGTGGTTACCTGATAGGAAGTTAATACCTCCGGCTATTGCAGTTGTAGACGCATTTAAACTTTCTTATCGATCGCCAGGCGGCGCTCATTGCACCAGCTTAAAACTCACACAATTACCTTAAACTCCCTCTTAAATCAAATATTAGATTACTGCCTTACTGGTGCCTCTATGAAAACTTTAGCAACTATCGGAATGTACTTTTAATTACTCTATGGATTTTTGGTGCATGATAGTTGCATGTAACCTGAAGATCTACTCTTTAGATACTGATGGTGGATCTTAGAAGTTTGCACTAAGTTACGGCTTCCATTTACGCTTTGATTTACAGGAAATAATTTGCATCTATGGGAACAAAGATACATATTAGCGTGACATTAACATAAAAGAAATCACTACTCCCAAGTTATACTCCGAATGATTTCACTAAATTGTACAGGGTACCTCGAATTTGACACTATTATGGGCCATCTCAAATCAACAGCTCCAGGCCAAAACTAATGTGCCGTCATGTGTCCGTTTCTGGACAGCCTATAAAAAATTTATTGTCATTCAACATTTTTATTTTGAGGATTTTTGAATCACTTAAAAAGCGAATCTCGTGTAGACTTCACTGGTGTTATTAGGTTTTGTATAAAAGTCTTGTATATTGTAGATTACTTCATGAAACATGAAAACCTTTTGCCTCTCAACGCTGCGAGTCCATGTTGGTCATGACTATTTTTCTTATAATTGCGCAAAAAGTTTAGGCTATTTATGTAGCCTGTTATCTTTTTGGGAGCTATTTTACACGTATCCTAAGGTATTAAGGTTTCCTCTCCAATGTATTTAAGACTTTTGAAAAACTTAGCCATGCAATCGCATAGCAAATGTTATTTCCGCTTCTTCGCTGCTTTACCTGCAGTTTTCACTGACCACCTTACATATCTTCATGAGGTGATACCTTACTGGCAAGTGTTATGTGAAAAGTCCTGTGATTACTGCCAAGTTGTTCCTATTCAATTCAAGAAGCAGTTCGGACTTCTCTGTTGATATCGTGATGAACCGTTTTGTCTGCCGTAGTCCTGGCATTTTCCTCCAGTATGACATCATTTGGTTCCTCTCTCAAGTATCAAGTTCATTTGTTACATGGCTTTTTGTTGAGCCACAAGATGACCCTGTGCTCTAGAATGGTCTTGGTGCGGCCCTTTATGCGGGGATACCTACTTCCTCGTTTTCTCCAATGCCTTGATGCCCTGGTACCAACATCAAAGTTACTTTGGTGTTTGAAGCCAGTTGCTTCAAGAATGGTTTGCAGCCCCATGTTAGTTTAAACTTGCTTTTAAATGATTTCGGGGTCTTTAGCACTGCCTGACTGTTTGACAGCATGTAGATTTCTCTTTGTATGTACTTCTGTACTCAGAGATCTATAGCAAGCATTTCTGCTTGGAAGATGGTGGAAGTTTGTCCTATGGTGCTTAGCCTGTCGAACGTTAAGTCTTCTTATTCCCAGTCCTGCTCCCTCCATTTGTTTAGATCCGTCTGTATACCATACGGATAAGTTGTTTGTCAGCCTTGCACTGTCTCTGTCCCATGTTTGGCGGTCACTTATGACCAAGTCGAATGGAATTATGAAGTCAAGTTTGACTAACATTTGGTTTGCTGGTTTGAAGAGTGACTCCAGTGGAATAATTTCCAGAATTTTCAAGTGGCCAACCAATTATTCTGGTCTGAATTTGTCCGCTCGGTATAGTCCTAATACAATAAGTGTTGCTTCTATCTTCACGCCTATGCGCAGTGGGACAAGGTTCAACATTGGCTTTATTGCAGCTGTAGAGCATGATGCCATAGCCCACATTATTCCCGGACAGGTCAGGTCAGCCTCTGCAAATTTTGAAATTTGTTTTGTGCGGAGGGTTGTTCCGTTTTTGGTCACCATACTATAGATGTATATGAGACCCTGGGTTTGACCACAGTTTGGTATGCAATATACCATCCTGGGATTTAGTCCCCATCTCTTTCCTACTAGTCTGCGAGTCCAGATTGCCATTGTGGCTCTCGAAAGGGTTTTTTCCAAGTGTGTGTTCCAATTCAGTTTTTCTTCTAAGAAGATCGTAAAATATTTCACTTCATTGAGAAATTGTATCTGTGTTCCATTCAGAGTGGGAGCTTTGAAATTCAGTTTTCTTCTGTTTGTTAATAGGACAAGAACTGTCTTATGAGGACTGAAATTAAGTCCATCTGTCTCACATCAGTTCTTTACTATATTTAGGTGTGTTTGCCTTAGGCTGGATATTACTTGTGCTTGCTCTTTACAATTTTTTTTTTTTAAAACTTGTTTTGGCCTCGAGCAAAGCTCTTTTAGCCACGGTCACTCCAGGTCAACAACTAGTGCTACAGCGCCCTATTATAATATGATGTTTTACATTATAATAAAAAAAGCTCGGGACGCAGCAAGTGCGTTATGGTAGTGAATTTTCATAGAAATGATCTGGCACAAAATATTTTATTATAACTTTTTTTTCTTGTAACATAGAAATCTAAATTTTGGTGTATAGTTTACTTTTTATATCGTAAACCTACCTACCAAATTTGGTTATCATAGATTTTATATTTTTTAAGATAAAAAAATTTTTCAAATGAAAACTCAAAATTTTTCCGGAAAACCTCGTCCAATTTTTCTAAAAAACGAACTTGTCAAAGCCATTTACAAAAGGAAGGCACATGCCAAATTTTATTAAAATCGGCTTATTACTTTTTGAGATATGAATTTTTTTCAAATGAAAACTCAAAATTTTCCCGGAAAACCTCGTCCGATTTTCTTGACTAACAAACATGTCAAAGCCATTTACAAAAGTAAGGTATGTGCCCAATTTTATTAAAATCGGCTTATTACTTTTTGAGATATGAATTTTTTTCGAATGAAAACTTAAAATTTTCCCGGAAAACCTCGTCCGATTTTCCTGAATAACAAACATGTCAAAGCCATTTCCAAAAGGAAGGTATGCGCCAAATTTTATTAAAATCGGCTTATTACTTTTTGAGATATGAATTTTTTTCGAATGAAAACTCAAAATTTTCCCGGAAAACCTCGTCCGATTTTCCTGACTAACGAACTTATCCAAGCTATTAACAAAAGAAAGGTACATGCCAAATTTTATCAAAATCGGCCCATTATTTTTTGAGTTATCGGTGTGATACATATATATATATATATATATATATATATATATATATATATATATATATATATATATATATATATATATATATATAAATATATATATATATATATATAAATATATATATATATATAAACATATAAAAATTGAAACTGACCCCGGATATGGGTTCTAGGGGTCCTAGTTCGCGCTCATTTGCAAAAAATTTTTCAAAATTCAAAAGTCGGGATCTCCCCATTAGTGAATTTTTTCTACGAAAATTCACTAAAACAAAAAGGATTCTCTATGCTATCGTCTACCAAGCTCAGCAAACAAACACCTAAATTTCCCTTACTTCATGTAAACCAATAATAATTTACGAAGAGAGACTATGCCCATCATACTTTACATTTTGTTTTTGTGGGTAAGGTGTATGTGTTTAAGTCTTATAAACTAGGATTAAAAATAAGGAAAAAAGACATGGGATCACAAACTTCACGCCTAGGGGTCCACCAAGGCGACTTTATTTGAGACAAACTAGACTGGACCACGGTAAACATGGGTTAGACACAGGGACAGACAAAAGGAATCTATAATTATATGCCTATTAACTATAATGTCAATATCTTTCACAAAATTACTATAAAAAACAGAACAAAATTTTATCTCTTTTTACGTTGAGCTAAATTACCTCATGTAATTTATTACATTTAATGAAGTTCAAAAGTATATGCATCATCTCTCTTTCAACATAGAACGCTACATGCAACAAATATGATATATTTAATGGTAGTGGAATTCCTTGATCAAGACATTTTTTAATTAGATTGTTACATGCATGGATGTGTTTCTTACAATTAAAAAAGATATGATTAATATCACACACACTTGTTCCATCACAACTACACAGTGGATTGTCTGCCAACCCCATTTTAAATAGTTGCTTTTTGGTAGCACCATGCCCTACGATGATTCTAGCAAGTGTTATGTATATTACTCTGTTAGTAGGGGCTATTTCTGAGATCGATTTAGAAGGCAAGGTGGGAAATATTTGGTGAAATTTACTTTTTACTATGGCTTGTTGCTTGCTCCATTGGTCTGACCATTCTTTCCTCATGTGTCGTTTACAGGTAGGGAGAAGATCTCTCGTTAAGAGTATATTGCAACTCTCTCCTATTATTGTTGCATTTTTTGCCAGTTTATCTGCTTCTTCATTGCCCTTGATATGTGCATGTGCTTTTATCCACATAAATATAGCTGTTTTTCCAGCCCTCACTAAGTTCAGGTAATTGGATCTAATAATGCCTATAAGTGGGTCCTTGAATACCTTAGAGGGCTTCTTCAGAGCCAATAGTAACGACTTGCTGTCGGTTATTATTATAAATTTGGAATGGGATTCTATTCCCATGGCCATTTCAAGAGCTTTGATAACTGCTACTGTTTCTGCCGTATATATGCTGGTTTCTTTGTGTAGCTTAAAAACGAAACTGGATGTCGTCGATTCGCAGTATATACTACACCCTACGGAATCTGATGTTTTGGATCCATCGGTAAATATTAGGGCAGATCCTGGAAATTTCTGGATATTTTCACGGTAATAGCTTTGAGCATCTATGTCTTCACTATGGCAATCTGGTAAAACAACAATTGGATTCCATAGTAAAATATCATATGACAACGTAAACACTTCTGACTCGTACAATATGGTTGGTGTTACTATTGTGGATGTGTAAGATAAAGCTTTTGTCAATGGTGGTGAGTTTTTATGTCGCCAGTATGTGTTATTTTGGTTATGCGACAAGATGGTGTTAGTTTGGATGCTGATTTTTCCTTGCAATGGTTGCTTTATCAGGAATTTGCTAGAAAGATATTCCCGTCTTAATTTGAGAGTTGGCTCATTGGCCAAGGCCAAGATTGATTCTGTGGGGGTTGATTTTATTAGCCCGTGGACTAATCTTAAAGCTTTATATTGTATTCTGTCAATTTTTCTTAAGTGTGTTTCCGCAGCAGACCCATAGAAAATTGAGCCGTAGTCTATGATCGACCTAGTGTATGACCTATAAAATTTCATCGCTGTTCTGGGATCTGCACCATATTTCTTTTTACATGTATATTTCAAAATATTCAGACTTTTTTCACCCTTGCTTATACAATAATCAACATGTTCCTTCCACAAAAGTTTTTGATCGATTATTACACCTAAGTATTTGTAGCTTTTGTGACATGGCATATTTTCTTCGGCAATCGTAAGTTGAGGGGTATACGGTATTCTATGTCTTGTATAAAAAACGACTGAAGATTTATTGACAGACATAGTAAAGTTGTTTTGGAACAAGTATGCCTTGATTTTATACATGATGTAATTTAACTGTTTAATACATAGACTATAAGAGTTTTGTTTAGTATATATGCAGAAGTCATCTGCGTATTGGATTATCTCTGCAGCGCCATCAAAAAGGCTGTGGAAGTCATGTGTATATATATTAAATAACAAGGGGCTTAAAACAGATCCTTGCGGTAGACCCGAATAACACGTTCGTGGTTCAGTATATGCCCCATTCGCTTTTATATACACTATTCTGCCAGCAAAGATCTTAACGATATTAGCTGCCATGTTTTCAGGTATGCCAACCTGGCTCATTTTTTTTATAAGCACGTGTAAATCTACGTTATCGTAGGGCGCCTGCAGATCCAAAAACATAGCTGCCATATATTTATTTTCAGAAAGGCTTATGTGAATATCATTTACTAAGGTGGCAATACATTGAGTGGTACTTTTATTTTTTCTAAAGCCAAACTGTTGAGCTGGTAATAAGCAATTTTGCTCAAGGTACCATTGAAGTCGTTGTTTTATAATTTTTTCAAATGTTTTTAGCATACATGGTAGTAATGTAATAGGCCTATAAGAGTCGCTAAGATCCCCGCCGGGTTTAGGCAAGAGAACCACCACAGCCTCCTTGATAGCAGTGCAGTCACAGCCATCTCTTAAAATACTGCTATATATATCACAAAGAAGTATTTTTGCAATAAGGGGTAAATGATAAATCATGGTATAGTTTATACCATCTTTTCCAGGTGCCGAGTTTACAGTGTTTTTACAATTGATGTCAATTTCCTCTATTGTGATATGTTTATTTAAATAACTATTTGTCTGGTCATGGTAAACATCAAAATTCATACTTACACTCGGAGGCGCAATTTTTTCTGAGACACTATCCAGGACATCCGCCGAAATATTTATGTCTTTTGAAGTTCGCTTACTTTTAATACCATTGGCCCTTCTCCATATTTCTGAAGGATTTGAATGCGAATTTAACGAATTGCAGTACTTTTCCCAAGATTGCTTGGCTTTTAACTTAAAAACTTGTTTACATCGGGCATTAATTTGTTGGTATTCAAGAAAATTATTCATGATCTGATTTTGCCGAAATTTTTTAAAAATTATTTTTCTACGATTGTTAAGTTCGCTGCATTCCTGGTCCCACCAAGGTGCTTGTTTATATTTTTTATTCGTGCTATGAGTGCTTTTAGGAATACTGGAATCAGCAGCTTTGTAAATTGCCGATATAATGAAAGCAAGTTTATCGTTAGTTGTTTCTAAACGGGGTTTTGTTAAAAATATTTTATTTATAGCAAGCTGATATAAATCCCAGTTAGCTTTGTTTGTCTGCCAAGCAACGCATGGGACCGGAACGGGCGAGGGGCACATCTGAGATGAATCTACGCCTAACGTTAGTAGTATTGGCAAATGATCAGACCCATAGGTGTCCTGAATAGTTTCCCAGCTAGAATCTTTAATTAGGTTTGTTGTCATTATTGAAATGTCTACTGCAGATTTAATTTCATGAGGTCTAGTGATACGTGTAATAGACCCATCGTTACGTATAATAAAATTAGGTACTTCTTCAAGTGCTTCCAATAAAATTTCACCCTGTCTTTCCACCTTACCAGATCCCAAACTAGTATGATGGGCATTAAGGTCGCCGCCTATAATGGCAACTGGTCCAAGTTGTTTCATTAGATTCACATAATCACTACTACAAAGAGAAATATTAGGTGGTCTGTACACCGAAGCCAATGATATATTTTTACCATCTTTACTGATAGAGATAGCACAGCATTCTAAATTTTGATTAAAATTAAAATTAAGATTTATATTGCTAAATGAAATTTTATCTGATATTATTATTGCTACACCACCCGCTCCGTGTGTGCGGTCTCTTCTAACTATATTATAACCTGGAATGCGTACCAGATGATGCGCTTTATACCACGTTTCGCTAATAAGAGCAACATCACATTTGGTTTCTTTAATTAGTTTCTTAAGGAACAAAGCATTACTAATCGCTGACCTAGAATTCCATTGTACTATCCGTAAATTTACCATCAGGTTGTGTGACTGAATGATCTAATAGCGTATCGTCAATGATCTTATTTATATATTCTGTGATGTCTATATCTCCCATATTACCGCCGTCACCACTACATATATTATTCAAATAGTTTACTAAGGTTTGTATATTATTTTTCAGCATTAATTTAATTTCCTCTAAAGTTTTTTGTTGGGAATTATGAGGGTTATTTAATATTGGGTTTCCAGAAAATCGCCAAGTTGTTTCAGTTGGGAAACTAGTAGGCGATGGACTATTGTCAACTTTTCTCCGCTTCTTATTTTGTTCCACTATAATTTGTTTACTCTTAAAATGATGACTTTGAGGTTCACGATTTATAGGCTGTTGCTTTTTTTGAGATAAAATGGGGAATTCTTCAGAACAACTAATTAAAGGTGTAAACAAATTTGTGTTTGATTTGACTTTGTTTGAAAATAATGTCGGGTTATCAACAGCTTTTTCAGCTTCTTTAAATGAAACATTGTGGCGCGTCATAATCTCTTTAATTCTTTTTTGTTTTGCAAATATGGGACACCCTCTATATGTAGTTTGATGATCTGAATTTTTGCAGTAAATGCAAAATTTTTCAGCGTTACATGAACCTAAATGCGTTTCTGCACAATTTTTACATCTAGAAGTTTTACTTTTGCATAATATGGACGAATGGCCGTACCGCAAGCATTTGTAACACTGCATAACGGGTGGAATGTATACCTCGACTGGACACCTAACTCTATCAATAAAAACATAATCAGGGATTACAGAACCTCGAAATGAAATTTGAACCATTTGTCGTGGTATTTGTTGTTTTTCACCGGATTCATTCGTTATACTCCTTTTCATCCGTTTAACGCTTGCTACAGGTATAGCAGACTTAATTGTTTTTAATAACGTATCTTCAGAAATTGCAGTATCAACGTTTCTAACTATTGCTTTTTTATACGTTAAATGCATTGGAATATACGCATTAAGCTGATTTTGTTTAAAAACGTTGTGACGGACCAGCAAATTTGCACTAGCAGCTGACTTTGTTATTATTTTAATTCTGTTTATGCCTACCGGCGCTACTTCAATTATTTCCGACTGGAGTTCACCCGTATCGTTTAACATTCGCCCCACTCTCATTGGATGTATTTTACCTACATGTAAATGTTCAGATTCGTGTTCCACAAATATGTAAAATGGTCCCTTATCATGAATGTTAAATCTGTTATCAAAATTTATCTTTCTTTCATATTTATTATTACTGTTTAATGGGTTTAATAAAATATTTTCGTCTTTATTTACTCTATTAGAATCACTGTTTACTATTATATGTTCGTCATTATCTGTAATATTTGTCGTAATATTTGTACTTACTTTATGTTTTTCGGGGTCTGGGGGTCTCCCTCCCCCTTCCCCATATGATCCACTCGACATATTACCTATATGCTAGGAATTCCTAGCATAATTATGTTAATTCACCAAGGTTAAATTAAATTTATTACTTACCAATGTAACTGATACAAGCCACTATAATTTGGTAATATAATAACTTAGCTTACCACCTTTAATAGGTTTTAACCAGCGGAGCACACGAACACACGTCTTCACTCTGCAACGGTCAATCACCGAATGTGCTCTTTACAATATTATCTACGTATGCATGGACTGTGAATCCAGCTCCGCTCAATGTAGTCATAAGTTTATTAACAACGAGCGACCACCGCTGAGGTGATAGAACTGCTCCTTGAGAATAACCTTTCGCCGTCTTTACTGCTGCGTTGATTTCATTTGTGGTGGCTGTGATTGTTGGAGAAACACAACTGGTATGCCCCTGCAAGTGGGGTGTCTCGCAAAATACAGGACACAACATGCCTCTCACCATGTCTGCGGAATATACCCTTGGATTAAACTGGCTCTGAATATTCGTTGCAGGTGGGGGTTTTAATATGTCAAAACCTCAATGTAGCAGGGCCTGAAATAAAACGCCTCTGCCAAGGGATTTATAGTGTTTAAAACTCTCTATTGCCCATCCAATTCTGTTAATATTGAAGATTTTATTTAAGAATTTTGTTCCCAACTCTCAGTGGGTTTCTCAACCCTTGATCAGCTTGGCTGCTTTGGTGCAAATTATATCCTGTATTATGTGAGACTGGAAAGTGAGTCTGTAGTCGAACTCTAGTGTTTCCCTATTGGCTGTTTGTATAATCACTTTTTGGCTTCTGTAGTAGACAAATGCCGTTTGATAGATCCTTTGATGAGATTTTCTGTAGATCCTCTGCAGGGCCAGCTCATCTATCCTTTCGCAAAGCTGTCTCCAAGTTGTCCTTTGGATTGTCTAAGTTCTTTGTTATAGTATAAGGTTAGGGCCTGTCTGCATTCAGCCCAGTCCCCAGTCCTTTTTGCCCTATTAAACAGCCTTCCAGCCTCTGCTCTTAGCCGGCTCAGTTCCCTGTTCCACCAAGGCACGTGATTGGGGTTGTCTTACGCTTAACAGGACAGCTGCTCTCATAGGCAAGCTTTATAATTTGGTTTAGGTGGCTTGAGGCTCTTTCAAGCTCTCGCAGCCTTATGTTTAGGTTTTGTCCAACAAACGATCTTCTAAGCACGCTTGTCGCTGTTTGAAATGTTGAAGATTTATTTGGATTCACTTAAAGGTACCCTTTTGGAGATTTTTATTGCCTCAGGGGCTTTTGTTTCCACTATGGATATTTCTCCCATCAGTTGCCATTTGTTCTTTCTTGTTTATAGGCCTTTACGCCGACTTTGTAATCTGAGGGGCTGTGGTATGATCATGCAAAGGCTTATTTCCAGTCCCCGATCATGTACTGCTCTTTAACTTTTAATAAATTTTTACTCAGGAAATTCACTACTAGAGAGGTATCGATGCTAAGAGTTTCGAAAAATTTCTTCAAATGAGCGCGAATTAGGACCCCAGTTAAAAAGTTTATATTTATATGTTATCGGTTGGATACAGGTATGTGCGTGTGTGTGTGTGTCTGTATCCATCCAACCGATAACTCAAAAAATACTGATTGGGCCCAAATTTGAGAATTACCCTTATTTTGTTAATCACTTAGATGAGTTCGTTCATCAGATCATAAAGCCCAATGTTTCTTAACAGAAAATTAAAAAATATTTTTTAAAACGCAATATATTTCAAATTGTTTATGTGATTCAGACGAAAACTCAAAAAAACATAGATAGAGGTGATTGTGTACCAATTTTCAAGCCTTTTGATCAAAGAAAAATAATTTTATTCCAAATTAATAATAAAATAATCCTTGACATCACTTTAAATTCTTTAATGAAATATCTACAATGTTAGACAAAGATAGATGACGTTACCTAACTGCTATGCTATTTCAATAAATCGTAGATAAAAATATACACAATGGAAGCTACAATCATTGCAAGATGTCAAGATGTAGCTCTTTCTTACCGGCGTTGCCAGATCATCTGAAATGTCATGTAGTTAAACCTTTCATGTATAAACATCTCAAGTTTTTACAGCTTCTGATAATAAAGAAAACATTTTATAAAATTTAATTTTATCAGTTACTTAAAAAATACTAGTATACTTTTAAATAGCTGTATTTAATACCTGAAAGTTTCGAATTACCCATTTCTGATGATTTTTAGTTTATCAGTCTAATACTAATTTACTCTATCTGACAACTTTGTTAAACTGCGTCCGTGTTGGAGCTCCTCTGTCATTTGTCATTCTATGTTAGTGTCACTTATTGTCAATTGTGAATATCAAATTGGAAATTTAGCCTAAAATTTAGGTTTTAGACATGTTACAATTACTAGAGAGATATGATTATGCGGCTACCTATTTTGCCACTGTCACGCATGTCACATGGAGTGAATACAGTCGCAACATAATAATATGCTGCGGTACAGTGAGTTTGACTTTTCCATCACATCTCATAACCTTTTAACAAATTACGAAACTGTTGTTTTTTTATTAGATTTTATAAATGGATTTTAATATTTTTTGTGTACATGCAGTTAAAAGTATTTTTTTCATGATCAGAACATGATGATGAAGTCAAGTTTACAGGAATACAAATATGTTCTTTGTGGTCAAGTCATGGACCTTAATTTAGTTTCATGGGAATGTCTTTCTGAAGAGAGTAATTTATCACAACTATGTGGAATTTATAGTTCAATTTGCACTCCTACTATAGAGAGGTATCGATGGTGAGACTTTGCAAAAATTTTTGCAAATGAGCGCGAATTTGGGCCCCTAGAACCCATATCCGGGGTCAGTTTCGATTTTTATATGTTTATATATATATATATATATATATATATATATATATATATATATATATATATATATATATATATATATATATATATGTATCCAACCGCTAACTCAAAAAATAATTAACCGATTTTAATAAAACTCGGCAAGTGCCTTTCTTTTATTAATAGCTTGGATGAGTTCGTTAACCAGAAAAATCTGACAGGGTTTTCCGGGAAAATTACAAAGATATTTCGATAAAATTTGGTGTACGTATTGCTTTGGGAAAGACATAACTATGTGCCAAAATTCAGCTTTCTCGGGTTACAGAAAATTGAGCTATTCAAATTTGAAACATTTATGTTTAATATCACCGCGTTTCATTGCCATAGCTTATATGATATCAGTATGTTAATGCCGTGGTAATGGAACATTTGATATTATTGCGCAGGTCTGTTAGACGCTGTAACTGATGTTTATCGTATGAGATTATTTATATATTTATTTGTTTGAGTCGACGAATTATTTGTGTCATTTGGGAAATTTTTATATACAAGTGCAAATTATTCCTTTATTAATGTTAGTGGGTGGATTAAACAGTGTTTGTTATGTTTTATCAACACATATAAAGGATTAAAGTTTTACAAGAGGGCTGATATGCAACAGGTTAGTTCTTACTCTCTAATGCTTTGGCGGTAGTTTTAGTTAAGTTTATCGTTTAACGGTCTATAATTTTAAGTTAATTTTCATACCAAAAATTTGTCAATGAGGAGACCGCGACTAGAATTTTAAAGATTTGTTCAATTGAGCGCAAACTAGGCCCCCTGGAATCCATATCCGGGTTTACGTTCAATTTTGATCTGCTTACATATATACAGGGTGACGCGTTTCTACGGTAAAGCTGAATATAATTATTATTATACAAGAGACGAGAAAAAATTGTATAAGTTAATTATAGGGTGTCTTGAGCTGCATCTTATAAAATTATTGTGACAATCACCGGCTGGCCCATAAGTCGATCGTTGGTGATCGCTACAATTTTTTTCGAACAGCCTTATTTTGTTGCATTTTTTATCGAAATATGTTTGTAAGAAAAAAAATCAAGACGCAGTAGGTGCGTTTTGGTAGCAAATTGTCATTAAATGCTTCAAATTTCAATAACTCAATTTGCTATTAACCTAAGATTTGTTGGCTAGAAAATCAAGATTTAAGGTTTATTGTCGGAAAATTTTTGTACATTTTCAAATAATAAGTTATTTTGATAAAATATGGCACATTGTTTCTACTATATAGGTTATACCGGTAATCAAATTGATGACTGCTTGCATTAAAAAGACATATTCGATATTCAAAGCATTTTTATAAAAATTTACTGCCATAACGCACTTGCTGCGTCCAGAGTTTTTTTATGTTCAGCTTTCTAGTGTATTTTTTATTGAGCATATTTCCTTGCTTTGTTTGAGTTTTGTTTCCAAATTACTGTATAAATATTTATGTTAGAATTCATGCTTTTGCTTCCCTCTTCAGGTAAAGACCTTATTTTTATTGCTCCTAACTAAGTAAAGTAATTTTTTATAACTTTTAATATAAGACGAAATCAGTAATAAATGATATATTATTATAATGAAAAGTGACTAACATAACTCACTTGCTGCGTCCCGGCCTTTTCTCCTTAGCCCCTTCTCTGTTTTTGAGTGTTTTTCTTGTCGTAGAAGCCCCCCCCCCCCCCCTGCAGAGGCCTTATACAGTCTTTTTACGTCAGCGGTCCCGATCACAGTTGAACACTGAGGCTTCATTAGGCCATGGTGTTCCAGAAGTGCTCGGTTAGCTCCGGTCATCTTCGATTAAGGTTTTCTGTGCCCTCTCGTCCTTTGGCCTTAGTGTTGCGTGACAAAATTTGTTGTTGGTCACGTAGTTGCTCCTTTTCAGTGTCTGTAGATAACTGATCTACAGAAAGGGTCAATACCACTATGGGTCCATCGTTCCGTCGACGTATTACCCTCCAGTTAGTGACATCCAGCCCCACGTTCTGGTCTTGGATGAATTTAAGGACTTTTTCCGTAAGGTAGCTTTGACTGCCGGGAAGATGAGGAAGCAAGATGTCTGGGTGAGGAATTCCCGCTTCCTCTGGATCTTGAGTTCCGCTCCTTCCCATGGTCTTAACCCTCCGGCGATGCCCTCGCCACTGTTAAGTAATGCTGTCTTCGTAGACTAGGGTTAGCCGGCCGGATTTGTTGTGAGCGCTTAGGAATTTCGGCTTTATATTTCTATCAGATGTAGTTTCGTCCACTATTTTTTCCATAATGCACTTCTTTGTGGCTGTTATATCTTCCACTATTAGGAGTTTCTCTGGGTATTGGAGGATAATATTCCATTCCTGATTCCTTTAGCCATTTGACAAAATGCAGGCTAAGGACCTTGGAAAGTGAGGCACTGCTGTCCATCTCTTTCACTTTAGTTTTCTTTATCACTCGAGCTTCTGGAATGATCTCTTCTGAACGGACTCTTTTGTTCTTTTTCTCAGATTTTGCTTTACTTTACAGGCGCGAGGGATTTAGTTCGGGCTTTACCTGGGTTTAGCTCGTGTGTCACGACGTACTTGAACCTCTTTTTGGCTGCGCCGCTTCGTCTAGGCTTTTGTCCTTGAGTGTTAAGGACCTTTATGCCTTGACTAAGCCAAATAACGGATCAGCACTAAAAGAGTCTTGCTTCCAAAGGCTTTTAACAGAGTTCAATTTGATCGCGGCAACCGAATATTACATCAAATTTTAAAAGAGCAAAATTTTCGTGAGTGACGTTTTGAGTGCCGAGTAGTTCAGGTTACCTATCTTTGATTTAAAATTAACAAAACCAAGTGGCGCCTGTTTCTTACAAACCTTTTTGCTTATTTATGGACCCCGTTCGGACGTAGCACGTATCTCCGCAATCCACCGACTGCCGTTCGCGATTTATGTAACAACTTATATCGTTAATTCGGATTTTTAGTAAAGTAGGTAACAAACTATGTATACTGCGTAACATTTTTGGTCAACTCGATCTCGATACAATAAAATCGCAATGAAAGCAGAAGACAGAACTAATCACTTAACCTCTGCAGACTTTCAACCTTGCGCAAAGGTACAAACAAAATTTATACTGTAGCTGGGGATACAAATGCTACAATAAAAAACCGAGCTTTCTCATCAGTTCCTAAATGTCAGTGTTATCGTTTCCTCAGGTTTTCCGTTCCATTTGTTTTTATATCTTTTCCTTCATAATCTGAAGTTCCCACCGCATCAGCCATCTGAGCAATTTGTCTTGTCTCCGATATCGACATGAATTACTGAAGAGATTAATCTAGAAGATGGCTTGCGCTGTAGCAGTTTTTCACCATAATTCACAAGGACTGTTGCATAAAACAATGTTGCCGGACTTGGCCGAGTCAAAGCCAGATTCTTATGATTAAGGAACATCATGAATCACTGTGAGAAACAGCAGAGTTCATTACATTAATAACGTCGTACGTCTTTTGTCTTTGCCAGTGCATCAAACATAATTGTCTGGTGATAAATTATAACGAGCGCGCAAAGAAAAATTGTAATTAATTGTCTCAGATAAAATTCAAATTGCAAGACTGGTTCTCGTCACTGGCGAGAAATAACAAACTTGATATCTTGGCAGCGCTTCGTTACGACCGGATTTTATAATGTCTGATATTTTGTTGTTACTCCCCTGAGAGAATGAAACTAGTCAAGCGGGGAAACAGTAGTGCAATCTTCCTGATTTATAACTGAATTGCAGCTGAGTTGTATTAAACAACAGTCGCTGTAGCAATGTTTTGTACACGAATAATTAAACTGTTTGTATGTACACAAACTAAAATATGCAGAACAACTGGAAAACTTTGAAGCAAAAAGAAATAATATAATATTGAGGAACAGACGTTTGTTTAAGAAAGTTACTAAATAAACTTTAGTTTAAAGATATTTTACAAAAGTTAACAGATATATACTGACTCAAAAAAAAAACTATTATTTGAAAATGTACAAAAATTTTCCGAAAATTAACTTTAAATGTTTCCGAGAAAACTGGTCTCCTAGCCAACGAACCTTAGGTTAATAGCAAATTGAGTTATTGAAATTTGAAACAATTAACGAAAATTCGCTACCAAAAAGGCCCTTGCCGCGTTTATACAAAAATTTTCCGAAAATAAAGTTAAATGTTGGTTTCCTAACCAACAAAACTTACGTTAATAGCAAATTGAGTTATTGAAATTTTCAAAATCTTTCAAACATGCCTCATATTTCAATAAAAAATGCTAAAATGCAGTAACGAATTTATTCTACAAAAATTAGCTAAAAATTATAGACCATTAAACCATAAACTTCACTAAACCCACAGCGAAAGCATCAACTTAACTAAACCGACTGCCAAAGCACCAGAGAAAGGGTCTATTTGAAATGAATTTTCTGTAAATATTTTAGTAAAATGAAGGTCAATGACGGTTGAATCCGAAACTTAAGGGTTCATATAACACTCTTCTTGCAACATTTTCTTTTCACAATCCATATTTGTTTCACGTTCTTTGCCTAAACATTGCCAATTTTGACGTTTTAAATTGCTAGTTTGACGTTTTGACGAAAACTCCAAAATTTGTTTCTTTAGCTGCCAGTAACTTTTTGTCCTTAAACGTAGAGACCTAAATTTTGGTGCATGGCTCACTCTTTATAATACAAATACGCGTACCAAATTTGGATGCCCTCACTTTGTTATTTCCGGAGATATAAATTTTTTTATAAAGAAAACACAAAATTTTCACTTGCAAAAGGAAGGTACTCACCAAATTTGATCAAGATCGATCCATTGTTTTTTGAGTTATCGGTACGATATATATATATATATATATATATATATATATATATATATATATATATATATATATATATATATATATATATATATATATATATATATATATATATATATATATATATATATATATATAAACACGGATCTTCCCATTAGTGAATTTTTTTAAGAAAAGTCACTGAAGAAAACTTGAATCACTAACGACTCATGGGCCAGCCTGTAATTGTAGAAATATTTTTTAAGATGCAGCTCAAGACACCCTATAATAAATGTATACAATTTTTTTTCGTATCGTGCATAATAACGAATATATTGAACTTTAAAGAACATTCTTCCTGAGACATTTTCCTTTCATAGCTCATATTAGTTTCAAGTTCAATGCCCCAATATTACCAATTTTGACGTTTAAAATCTGGACTTTGACGTTTTGAGGAAAACCCAAATTTAATTTTCTTCAAATGCTTGTAACTTTTTTGTCCATTAACCTACAGAGCTAAATGTTTTACCTATAGTGATATAAACTCGCGTATGAAATTTGGTTGCCCTTACTTTGTTAATTTTGGAGATATAAATTTTTTCGAAAGAAAACACAAAATTTTCCGGAAAAACCTCGGCGGGTTTTCCTGGCTAACGATCTTATCCAAGCCAGTTGCGAAGGAAAGATACTCACCAAGTTTTATCAAAATCGGTCTATTATTTTTAACTTATAGGTGTGACACATAAATATATAAATAAATATATATATATATATATATATATATATATATATATATATATATATATATATATATATATATATATATATATATATATATACATATAAAGTTTGAAACCGACCTCGGATTTGGGTTCCAGGGATCCTAAATAGCGCTCATTTGAAGAAATTTTTTCAAAATTCAAAAGTCGGGATCTCCTCATTAGGGATTTTTTTTTTAAATTCACAAAAAGAAATACCTAGTAAGATTCGACCAATTACAACGAAATATTCCATACTACTATTTTGTCTCTGATAAGAAATGGTAAGAATATGGACAAAACATTTTAACAGGTATGCACTTTTAGTGAATTTTTGTAGAAAACAGTCACTAATGGGGAGATCCCGACTTGAACAAATGAGCGCGAACTAGGACCCCTAGAACCCATATCCGGAGTCAGTTTCATATATATATATATATATATATATATATATATATATATATATATATATATATATATATATATATATATATATATATATATATATATATATATATATATATATATATATACAGGGTGGCTGGTAACTGGTTGCATTCCTTTGATTTTCGAGTTATTTCACTTTTAATGATCTTTCGAAAATTCATCATGTGTTGCTACTAATATTCAAATTTTAGAAGAAGTGGTAAGCACTTCCTCAATTATTTTTTTCCTTCAGATAGTGTAGACATTAACTCACGTTGTGCAATCATTACTATGTTGAACAGGAGAATAGTAAAGAAATGTGAGGACAAAAATTATCAGTATCAAAAAATTCAAATCAATTTGACATTTCAAAGAGGTTTATTTTGAAAATTTGATAACAAAAAATTTCTACAAATACTGTAAAAAACTTGGCCGGTCCTCTAGCTTTCTAATGATGTACGAATTGTTAATTGTTTTCTAGTTACATAGATATCACATGCAATGACGCGACACAGCTACATGTTATTCATTCGCCATATAGTTTGCAAGTTAATGATATAGTTTGCAAATTATTTAAGGTGGCTATGGAAATAATAGCAAAATGTCAATTATACTTTACTGAGACATTTGTCACATTTAATTGTTAACGCGTGTGATACTTAAGTCGTGGCTTACGTGAAAAAGTTATTTGATTTGATGATGGCAACATTTACGAATGCTGAATATGCAGATATTTTATTCATTTACGGCTTCTGTAATGGAAATGCGGCTGAAGCTCGACGTGAATATGTACGGCGCTTTCCAGATAGGCGCGTACCTCATTCCACAGTGTTTGGAAGAACATACAGACGGATTCATGAAGCTGGCTCCGTTAATGAAATTCATCGTGCAGTTTCAACCTCGGGCTCAATTCTAGGGTAGATGAGGAAATTTTGGGCTCTTTCGAAGAAGATCTCACGACAAGCACTAGGAAAGTTTCCTCTTCTCTGGGCGTCTCGCAGTGGCGTTCTGGCGAGTTCTGTATCGAGAAGGACAGCACCCTCACCATTACCCGCCAGTTCCAGGATTGCAGCTAGTTGATCCAACAATGCCATTTCCTGTTAAACGCTGATAATGAAGATAGAAATTTCCTGTCTAGAATTCTGTGGACCAACGAGTCAAACTTCACTAAAGAAGGAATATTCAATTGTCATAATTCTCATTATTGGTCTATGGACAACCCCAGATTAACTAAGGTAACAAGTTATCAAAGACGATTCAGTGTGAATGTTTAGATTGGTGTGATTGGTAACAATCTGGTAGGTCCGCGTTTCTTTCCAGATAACCTAAATGGTGAGGTTATGAAAATTTCTTATCACATGATCTTATGGAGTTACTGGATGACGTACTACTAGCAAACAGATGCAACGTGAGGGCGCTATTAGATCGCTGGGTTCCAAACAAGTGGATTGGTAGGGAAGGACCGTGGCCGCCAAGGAGTCCAGATTTAACTCCAATAGATTTATATGTATTGGGTCATATGAAACAAATCGCTTACTAAGTGGAGATTCACACACGAGAGCAACTGGTTTACATCATTCAACAAGCAGCAGGAGAAATTAAAAGCAATTTTTCTAATAGGATTACTGAAACAGAAATTTGCAAACGAGCTCGTGGGTGTATAAGAAATGGAGTTAACCATTTTGAGAATAGTGTGTGAGACTTTTTTTAGTTGGGTTAGGTTAAGTTTTTCGCAGTATTTGTAGAAACTTTTTGTTATCAAATTTTCAAAATAAACGTCTTTGAAATGTTAAATTGATTTGAATTTTTTCACGATACTGATAATATTTGCCCTAAATTTCTTTACTATTATCCTGTTCAACATAGTGATAATTGCACAGCGTGAGCTAATGTCTACATTATCTGAAGGAAAAAAAGATTGAGGAAGTGCTTACCACTTCTTCTAAAATTTGAATATTAGTAGCAACACATGATGAATTTTCGAAAAATCATTAAAAGTGAAATAACTCGAAAACCAGACGACTTTGTATGATGTGACATATGATTTATTATGTTGCAAAAGAGATGTACTTTCACGTCTCGAAGGATTGCAACCACTTACCAGTCACCTTATATATATATATATATATATATATATATATATATATATATATATATATATATATATATATATATATATATATATATATCTTTTGGAATGTTGCACTACACTGTAATCACTTTTAAATATACACTTAATTTGTTTGCCGTACTTTTTGTCATTTTTTATTGGTTTGTGTGGACTGCAGTTTCGAACCGTCCTGATTCATCATCAGCACTCTACTCATATATAAAAGAGAATGGATTTCGAGCAGATGATTTAGGATCAAACCCACATTCAAAAAGAGAATTTTTTCACGATCTTAGGAAAGATTTTTTTAAGAATTGAAGCTATGGTTATTAAAATAACTGTGATACTAAAAATAATTAACATAATAAAAAATATTAATTTAGTTATTTATACTATCTTATAGATATTTGCCTCATCAATAAATTTTGATATAAAGGAATAATCATACTATATCTACAAAGTGTCAGTATCAAGCTGCTGCGCTCAGTTAGCTAACGCGCTAGCTACGTTCTTCATTTACGAAAACGAAAAGCAACAGTGAAGCCATAGATGTAGTCTACAAGTCTGTATGTACGACAGCGGGTCAATAAGTCCGTGACTTTTTGAATTGCCCGCCCCTTCACAGGAAGGGCAACACTGCTCCTGTCAACAAGCATCTGTCAGTTGACTCCTGTCACAAGCTGGGTCATTTAGTTTGTGTTGGATAGCCATTGAAACCAGACAACCAGTTGAGAAAGAAAATTAAAAAAAGTTAATTTTGTGTGCAAATCAAACATTATTTTTTGCGAAAAAAAAAACATCACTTAAACCAAGGCTAAGCTGTATAAATACTATGGGGACTCTGTACCAACAATTTCCATGGTAAAAAAGTGGTTTACTGAATTTCGTTGCGGCCGTACAAGCACAAATGGCGTCGAACGTTCTGGACGCCCAGTTGAGGTCGCTACACCCGAAACAATTGAAAAAATTCACGATATGGTTTTGGCCGATCGAAGATTGAAAGTGCGGGAGATCGTGGAAGCCATAGGCATATCACATGGCTCAGCTCGATTTTGCATGATCACTTGGGTATGAGAAAGCTATCGGCAAGATGGGTGCTGCGTTTGCCCACAATAGACCACAAACGCAATCGTGTGACAGCTTCGAAGGAGTGTTTGGCGTTGTCCAACCGCAATAGGGTCGAGTTTTTGCGTAATTTTGTAACCGTGGACGAAACATGGATTCATCATAATACACCAAAGACCAAGCAGCAAACAAAACAGTGGGTTTCTCCGTGCGAATCGGCGCCGAAGAAAGCCAAGGTGGGTTTGTCAGCCAATAAAATCATGGCGACAGTTTTTTTGGATGCAGGCGGTATAATCCACATTTATTGCCTTCAAAAGGGAAGAACAATCAATGGCGAATATTAAACTAACTTATTGGACCGATTCAATGACGATTTGAAGAAAAAACGACCACATTTAGCCAAGAAAAAAGTTCTTTTCTACCAAGACAATGCAAGGATGCACACATGTGTAGTCTCCATGGAGAAATTGCCTAAATTGGGCTACAAATTTCCACCACCATCAGCACCACACCCCCCCCCCCATCCTCCTTATTCCTCGGATTTAGCCCCGAGTGACTATATCTTGTTTCCAAATTTAAAAAATGGTCCGGCGGAAAAATATTTGGCTCCAACGATGAAATCATCTCACAAACAAATACCTATTTTGAGGACCTCGTCAAATCTTATCTTTTGGAAGGGATAGAAATATTGGAGAAACGTTGGACGAAGTGTGTAGAGCTGAAAGCAGACTATTTTGAGAAATAAAATGAATTTTTGTCAAAAAACCTGTGTTTCATTCAAAAAGTCACGCACTTATTGACCCGCCCTCGTAGTATGGACCAGTTTCACCAAGTAAGGTCAACAACAGCCAATGAGTTTTTGCCCTATTGTGAATATAGTTTTGATATTATGGGTTCTAAAAATTTGGCTGATTTATTTGGTGATATCTTTAGAACCCTTTATCACAATGAACAACCAAGCTATTTAAAGTAATGAGTCATTTTCACTTGTTGGCATTTCTGTGGATCGAAATATCAATTGGCACCAACATGTCACATCAATTGCAGAAGCGGCTGCTAAGAAATTAGGTTTCCTCTTCCGGGCTCGCAAATACTTTTCACGTGCTAATCTCTATACTTTATATACTTCACAAATAAGGCCAAACCTCGAATACTGCTCCCACATCTGGGGTGCTGCTGGCACTTCTACACTCGCTATCTTGAACTCCATTCAGAGGAGAGCTATACGTCTCATCGCTGACCCTACCCTCCCCCAAAGTCTGTCTTCCCTTGTCGACCGACGTGCCGTTGGTGACCTCTCTCTCTCTCTCTCTCTCTCTTTTATAGATATCTGCACTGGCACTGCTCAGAGGAGCTTTCTTCCATAATTCCTCCGCCTGCTGTCCCCAACAGATCTACCAGGGGAAGAGAGCGAATGCACCCTTTTACTGTCCAGGTCACCAGACATAGAACATCTTGTTATGCCCGCTCTTTTGTCCCGAGGACTTCCAAGTTGTGGAATTCCTTGCCGGCACATCTTTTTCCTTCTCCCCCGAACCTCCAAACCTTCAAGTCCAGAATTAACAAGTTGCCTCTTTCCTCCTTGTCGACACCCACTGTACGATAGTATTTAGGCTGTAAGCCCTCGTGGTGTGTTGTTGAAATAAAATAAAAATGTTAAAATGTTTTTTAGCTTAATCTATATGTAAAACTATATAAATTTAATTACTCATTGTTATGATATTTTATTTTCAAGATGCAAATAAAAAACTGATCTGATTGGTCCAGCTAACGAACTAACCCAAGGGATTTGCATAGGAAAGGTTGAAAAATAAAATGTTCATCCTATTAAACTGGTTGCCTTTTTCTATTTTTCATATCTGTATTAATTTGCTTACATCTACAGGAAATCCAGGCTAGATGTCACTACTACGATCCTCGACTATGTCACTTTTCTCCGGATTTTTTAATGAGCGTTCTTCTATTTTTTTCAATTCGCAATCCAGCAGTGGCATCTCGCGCTACCAGGTTCGTTCTTTTTACGACGTAAAGTCAATATCTTTTCATTAAGACCGGAATTCAACAGCTAGTATCACAGAGCGCTCTCGTGTCGGGGGATTGTCGGACTCGTCCCTTAGCCCTTAATATAATGGAGTGTTATATATGCCCGGGAACATGACATCTAATATCCGATAAGATCAGAACCAGTGGAAGAATAGAAAACGAGAGGAATAAGGAACAGCTGACAAGACTGGAGTTAAGCCAATGCACACTGACAGCTTTCTCTTTGCTGCTGGACAGACTCTCCCAGAGAAGGGAAATAGGCTTCAGGTTTAGTTTACGTGAAATGTAGTGGCAGCTATTTAATATACCAAGCGTTTATTCATATATACCTTTAAAGTTGGCCGCAGATATGATTTTAATAAATGATATTCACAGCAACTTGAATAAAAGCTGAAATACCAGAATTTTTTTATTAGAATGCTTTCTACTGGTTTTCTTACCAAAATGCATTTTGCTAGTTTTTCAAATTATCAAAATTAACTTTAAAATGTATAAAACATAATTAGGACGAATTTTTATCCACCATCTTCAGTATTTTCAGACGACAGAAACAAAAAACAAAACGAAATATCTCCAGAGTTAAAAGTAGCAAAAAAAATTCCAGAGTTGAACTTTGTACCAGCTTCGTTAAAGCTTAAATTAAATAGGATACAATAAAAGTCTGGACACAGCCAGTGCGTTCTGGTAGCGAATTTTCGTAAAAATGTTTTTAAGGGCCAATATATCTTGTTTTTAAAAAAAGGACATTTGGTTGGCAGTACCTATATAATAATAATACCTTTATTATCCATTTTGACAGCATACAAGCTACATTGGATTTGTCAGCCTTTTACAATAATTAATTTTTCACAACATTAAAATATTCATTTAACGTATAAAAACAGTGATGTGATAGAAAATAAGAAACTTGGCTTTTAAACACCTTAATATTTTGGATATTTTTTAAATCATTAGGAAGATGATTAAATATTTTCAATCCAATACAGTTTGGAGAGTCTTTTATCACCTTAGTTCTAGCATACGGAACATAAAAGTTACAAGCCTGTCTGGTACTGAAGGTATGAACATCACTGTTTAGTTTAAATTTATCACCATTTTTAAAAACATATATACACAACTCTAAAACATATAAACATGTCACAGTTAAAATTTTATGACTAGAAAAAGTAGGCCCGGCATGACGTCATCTGTCCTATGTTGAAAATAGAGCGTATTATTCTTTTTTGAGCGATAAAGACATCATGCAGCAAGGTAGAATTACCCCAAAGACATATACCGTACCTCATTCTAGAATCAGTATGACTGTAGTATAAAGATATTAGTTGCTTTTCAGTCAAAACATTTCTTATATTTATAAATAAAAAATTAAGAGATGCCAGCCTTGAAACCAATGTCGTACAGTGCAACTTCCAGTTGAGATGTTCATCAACGTGTACTCCAAGGAACTTGTAGTTATTGACACACGTTAGATAAGTATTGTCAACTCCCACACTAAGTATATCAACTTCCCTCTGACGCGGATGAAATCTCACCATCTCTGTCTTCGAAGAATTAAAATATATTAGACACCGAGAGAACCAACTCCTTAAGTTATTAAAAACGTGATGACATTTATTATTCAAAGCATCATCTGTCTTTTCAGAAACGATTAGAGACGTATCATCCGCAGAGTAAAATGCGCATCAGGAGATACTTTGTCAAGCTCATTGACGTAAAGGGTAAAAAGAATAGGGCCCAGTACTGAGCCCTGAGGCACACCAGTAGGAACAACAACACGCTCAGAACATACCCTACTTATTCGTTCTGATGTCTTGAACTTTATCTCAGTATACTGTTCTCTGTTCGTCAGGTAAGAGTCAATCCAGCCAAGCGCATTACCTCTCAAACCATAACAATAAAGCCTGTCACACAGTATCCTATGGTTAACACAATCGAAGGCCCTGCTGAGATCACAAAAAATCCCAACAGGGCACTCACCAGCCTCCAAACAAGTGACTAAACCCTGATAGAAGTCAATGAGAGCCGTTGTAGTGGAGTGGCCCTCTCTAAAGCCATGCTGACAGGCAGACAATATACCACACGACTGCAAAAATTGTTCCAAGCGATTTAGATAGCTATATAGTACTAACAATGTAATATATTTTATTAAAATACCTTTGTTGTTTTAAAAAGTACAAACATTTTCCGAAAATAAACATAAAAAGTTACAGAAATAACTGTTCTGATTTTCCTGGCCAACGAATCTCTTTAAGCTATTTACACACCTGCCAAGATATAATTATTCACAAACAGCTTTAGGATCAAAAGTGAAAATTTTTTGCTAATGAAAACTTTTTCTTTTACAAAAAATTCACCTTTTTTTACAGAAATTGTCTTCAGTAATGTTACACTAAATTATATTTTTCACAAAATTTCGACAACTTTTTTTTACAATAACTTACTAAACATTTATTATTAATTACCAACATATCACAAAAATCTTACAAAAATAATTTCTACAGAAACACTAAAAACATTTCTGCGAAAAGTTTTAAAATTCAGCCACTATTTGGGAGTGCCTGTAAACTGTATCGTCAATAATAATAAGAATAATAACAGGAATGATAATAATAATACAGTTTATTTTGTAGCTCAAATAATGTCCAGATGGACGCAGAACAGTCAGAAAAGACAAATATATATATATATATATATATATATATATATATATATCATCCTTCACAATAGTTATAATTAATGTAAGGGATTTGCAAATTTATGGTAATATATGATTAATTTAAAAAAAGTTCGGGACGCAGCAAATGCGTTATGGTAGCGAATTGGAGAGTACCTGTATACGGCAGCTCGATTTTTTCGACGAGTAAAACAAACAAAAAGCTCTTTGAATGCGTAATTTCCATGGAGCTCTATTGATAAACACGCCGTATCACAATTTGTGATTTGTTTGATATGTGCGATATCAATTTTTTCTTACAAACATGCATGGTAATTCGATGGAAAACACAAAAATCCAAAACAAAAGGGGCTGTTCTTTAAAAAAAAAGCCTGGACGCAGCAAGTGCGTAATGGTAGTGAATTTTCATTTAAATGTTTTTAATAGCAAATTTGTGTGTTTTTTTAAGAAAGCAGGCATTAAATTTGGTTACCAGTATAACCTATATAGTAAAATCTATGTGCCATGTTTCTTCAAAATAACTTTATTGTTTGAAAATGTACAAAGATTTCCGAAAGTAAACTTAAAGTGTTCCCGAAAAAACTCGTTCTTGGTAAACCTTAGTGATTAATAGCAAATTGAGCTATTCAAATATGAAGCATTTGATCAAAAGTCGCTACTATAACCCACTTGCTGCGTCAAGAATTTCTTTTGTTACAAACATGCATTATATTTGGATGGAAAATGCAAAAATGCAATAACATAAGGCGTGTTTATTTAAAAAAAGAATTTGTATCTCCAACGACTTATGGGCCACCTGTAATTGTAGAAATATTTTTAAGATGTAGCTCAAGACACCCTATAATTAATGTATACAATTTTTTTTCATATCTTGTATAATAACGGATATATTGAGCATTATTGATTTTTTACGAGAAGTCGACAAAAATTATATACCATTAAACGATAAACTCTATAGCTAAGGCTACGGCCAAACATCAGAGAAAGGGTCTATTTGAAATGAATTTTCTGGAAATATTTTAGTAAAATGAAGGACAATGATGATTGAAACTAAGACTTCAGGGTTTGTAAAACATTCTTCTTGAGACATTTTCTTTCCATAGCCCGTATTAGATTCAAGTTATTTGCCTAAATATTGCCAAACCTAAACCTAAATTTTTGTAGGTAACTTACCTATGATGATATAAACCCGTGTACTAAATTTGGTTGCCGTTGCTTTGTTAATTCGGGAGAGATTTTTTTTTTCTAAAGAAAACACAAAATTTTCCGGGAAAACCTGTGCCGATTATCCTGGCTAACGAACTTATCCAAGCCATTTGCAAAAGGAAGGTATTCACCAAATTTAATCAAAATCGGCCCATCATTTTTTGAGTTATCGGTGTGATATATATATATATATATATATATATATATATATATATATATATATATATATATATATATATATATATATATATATATATATATATATATATATAAACATATAAAAATTGTGGTAGAAAATGTTCGTAAAAATATTTCAAATCCGATAGCTCTATAAATTTCCCCTTAATGTAAACGCACGTGGGTACTAAATTAAAGAAAAATAAGATAATGAGTTTTGTGGATAACTACAAATTTGTTCTAAAAAACCTTTTTTGTTGTTTATTGTTTGCAAAAACTGGATGGGTTGACTAAAACAAAACCATCCAAGCAATTAATATGGAAAAATACCTGTCATATTTATAAGTTGACAGGTACATTCCCTTTGTAAATAATTTTTTTTTCTGAAAAAATTTTGTAACTTTAATGAAATTTGCAACACAATTTTTTTAAATGCTTTTGCAGTACTTTTATATTATATCTAACACCAATTTTTAAGTTTTTAGCTCCAGATAAAATCTAATTTTTTTTTTTAATAATCGCTAACTGGGACTCTAAAACCGATCTCCAAGGTCCATTTAAATTTAAGGAATTACTTTTAATAGTATATCTTACTAATAGTGTACAATTTTTATGAAAATTCACTACTATAACGCACTTGCTGCGTCCCGAACTTTTTCATTTTACATACTTCAAAAATAATGATGCAAACAAAGATTTGAAGATGCGAATTTCATAATTGATTTCAAACACCACTACTTTGCCGCTAGGATCTGACGTCACGGGCAGTACAATAGTCAACAATGAACTTGCTCCTCTGAGTTTAGATCCTGTGTTGCAAGCTATTGATTGCATTTTGGCTTTTGCACGTGATTTTATTCGATAATATCGAAAATATAGCTTATATAAATACTGTATAGTGCCAATGTGTACAAATACGACTATAAAAACTCCAGAGAAACTATTACTTCCATATTGTCACAACGTGTGGCAGTAACGCATGGGCGAGAAAAATTTTCAAAAATTTTTGTTCGCTTACACGTCGTAGAAAGTATCAAAACATAGAGAAAACATGATTTGGGATCGTAATTTTTTAGAGTCGGTCCGTATATCTGTCTGTTTGTAGCCACGATAACTTTAGAACGAATTGGGATATCGTCTTTAAATTTGGTATACACTTAGCACTCGACAAACAAATGATTCAGCTTGTTTTTGGGTAAAATCTCTTTAGGGAGTAGGGGATGAATCGGGGCTGATTTGGTGAAAATTGACATTTTTTCGTTAAAACTCGAGCAATATAACGGTTTAGTGTTTGTATTAGAAAACTTTAACTTTCATCAAACATCTGGTATTCTGTTCTGAAATTAAAGTTGGGGTTGAATGTGTGGGGATGGAATATCGTTGACAAAAATTAATAAAAAAATTTGCTGAAACGATGTAAAAAGTTTAAAAACACATAGAAAGCTTGATTTTGAAACAAAAATTTTTTGTCTGTGTGCATGAACGTCTGTCTGTTAATAGGTGTAATAACTTTGGAACGAATTGGGATAGCGTCTTCCAATTTGGTGTGCAGCTAGCACCCGACAAAGGAACGCTTCGGATTGTTTTTGGGATCTCTTTAGGAGGTAGGGGATAAATAATGGGTAATTTGGTGAAAATTTACATTTTTTCAATAAAACTCGAGTAATATAACGTTTCAAAAGTTTATGGGTACATGAATACAAATATTTTCTTTGTAGTCGAGTCATGGGCTCTAAATTCATTCATTAAGAGAATAAATTATCACAGCTATGTAGAAGTCATGACTCAATTTGCAGCACTATTCTTTATTGTTCCAATTAGAAAATAATGGTGCTAAGTTATAAAGCAGGATGAAAATAAAAATCCAGTTATGTGTGAAAACCGCCTTATATTGTTGTGAAGACAATTTTAGTGTAATTACTTCCTCATTTTGACAATGAATATTAGTCATATAAGGTTGAAATTCTTATCATATGCTATTAAGTTAGGTTTTTCATTTTCACAATGATTATTAGTCATATAAGGTTAAAATTCTTATCATACGTTATTAAGTTAGGTTGTAACTTACATGTGGTCACGGTATGCTTATTGTACATAATAAGTATTAACTTTACGTATTACTCTTATCATTAACAACCGGCAAAAATATTGGTTATTAATTAACAAAATTATTGAGTTTGCTTTCATTAATTATCTGTAATTTATTCAGACACCATTGTTCTATCCAAAAGAATGGTGTCGTCATAAATTAGTCAATTCTTGGCAAATTATCTGATTGCGCCTGTTGAAAACTTTTTTCTTCCATTTTATTACGCACGCTACACTGTTACACTAGAAGAAACACAAAAAGTCTAGACGCAGCAAGTACGTTATGGTAGTGAATTTTCATAAGAATTGTACACTATTAGTAAGATATATTATTAAAACTAATCCTTTACATTTAAATGGACCTTGGAGATCGGTTTTAGAGTCCCAGTTAGCGATTATTTGAAAAAAAAAATATTTTATATGGAGTTACTCAATTAAAATTTGGTCTTAAATATAATATGTAACTACTGCAAGTGCCTTTAAAAAAATTGTGTTACAAAGTTCATTAATGTTACAAACGTTTTTCAGAAAAAAATTGTTATTTACACAGGGAATGTACCCGTCGAATTATAAATATGGCAGGTATTTTTCCTTATTAATTGTTTATATGGTTTTGTTTTAGTCACCCCATCCAGCTTTTGCAAACAATAAACTACAAAAAAGGTTTTTTATGTTATGGTAGAAAATTTGCATAAAAATATTTCAAATCCGATAGCTCAATATATTTCCCATTAAGCCAAAATCTTCAATCTTGAACCTTAGTAACACCTATGTAAACGCACGTGGGTAATAAGTTAAAGAAAAATTACACATTGAGCTTCGCGGATAACTACAAATTTGTTTTAAAAAACCTTTTTTGTTGTTTATTGTTTGCAAAAACTGGATGAGTTGACTAAAACAAAACCATCCAAACAATTAATAAGGAAAAATACCTGTCACATCTATAATTTGACAGGTACATTCCCTTTGTAAATAATTAATTGTTTTCTGAAAAACTTTTGTAACTTTAATGAAATTTGTAACACCATTTTTTAAAGACACTTGCAGTACTTACATATTATATCTAAGACCAAATTTGAATTTAGTAGCTCCATATAAAACATAAATTTTTTCAAATAATGGCTAATTAGGACTCTAAAACTGATCTCAAAGGTCCATTTAAATTTAAAGAATTAGTTTTAATAGTATATCGTGCTAACAGTGTGCAATTATTATGAAAATTCACTACTATAACGCACTTGCTGCATCCCGAAATATATTTTTTAATATGTAACTTAATTTTATTTTGCTTAATAACAAAAAATAATGTTTAGGAATTTGAATTTATTGTTTGAGCAAGCATCTTTATATCTTTTATCGCTTTTATAAAACGGGTGCATTGCGTTTTTCCAACACAGCACTAACTTAAAGATAAGAAGATTATCACTATACAATATACAGTTTCAACTTTAAGTTTATAACATAACCTATAAGCAAATAACAAAAACAAATACCTTGGTTAGTTATTAGTGAAAGTTATTTCAGTAATATTTTACTTACCATTTATAACATATAATTATTTTAGCGTCCCACATTATCTATTTAAATAATAATTAAAATGTAAAATAAGATTTCTGTTTTAATAAGAATATAAATAAGATGTCCATGTTAAATGTTAATTATTAACGTTAACGTTAGGTCTCGAGTGTCTCGACGCAGCTCGCACTGTGCTGTCATCGCATGCAACGATGTCATATTGTACAAATTAGATTGTAATTATTTTTTTAAAATAAGGCGAGCAATTGGTCACTCAACCTTTATGAATATTAAACGACATTTAATGGATGGATTAATTTAATGTGAACTTTTATTTGTCATCAATAAGTAGTACAAATATGTGTTATGACCAAATGTTTTACATTTTAAGAGTCAAATGAAAATTTATTATATCTGGCAACACGGCTCATTTATATTTCATTGTCAGGTGACTTGGTCGATTTTGAATTATGTACTCAGAATAGCACATTCACAGTCTAACCATGCTTGCAAACATTCACCGTGTGAAATGCCTCATGTAATTCGAAGTGATATCTTAGACTGTTTATTACTTCAACATCTTTATTTTCCAATAACTCCTTTTCTCGTGGGCCATTTAATTTGAATTTTGGTTAACAGGTATATTATCACGTCTCCTATATATGTGCAAATTTTCATTCGAATACCTCCAATATTTCATAAAAATATTGTCTTTTCAAAATTTTCTTTACGTTTTTTCAAAGAAAAATTAGACGCACGGTGCCGATCTACAAACTCATCCAAGCCATTAACACAATCAAGTTAATTCCCAAACATCTAAAAATCAAAACCGACCTTGGATATGGGTTCTAAAGGCCCAAATTCGCGTTCATTTGAAGAAATTTTCCAAAAGTCTTACCATCGATACCTCTCTATCAGTGAATTTTCTTAATGAAAATTCACTAATAAACGAATAAAATTCACCACAATGTTGAGAAATAAGCGACCATACTTATCACACCATAGGGCAAATGTAAACACGATATTTATTTACTATCCAACTACGTCACGTCCAGTAGCCGAACATTCGAGGTCACATGATAATAATTCGAATTCTTTTTATTTTCTCCTTTTCTGTCCCCTATACAGGCTGTTTCAAAAAACATGCACCATCGTTAGTGGGGCAATTCCTTACTAAAAAATAAAAAAAAAAGTTCCTGTGCACATGGGCCCGGAAACGCATAGTTTCCAATATACAGGGAGTTGAATTTTTTTTTTTAAATTTTTTATAAATAATTTCAAAACCACTGGATTGATTTTAATGGAACTTGGAACTTGAAAGTGTATTATGAAAGTGCATATTTTCAAGTGAGAATCTGCTTCCAACTGCGTCAGTGGCGTGCGTACGGGGCAACTGTAAAAATTCATTTGGGGAAAAATATGTGCGCCACTGTCTTTTTCCAATTTTGATACATCAGTTATGAAGCTTATTACATAAGCCACAAAAGCTACCTCTTGGTATTTTTTCGTTCAGGGTATCCCCTAGGAGATATGATTAATTTTATAAAAAGGGGCAAAGTACAGATTAGTCGGCGTAATAATAATAATAATAATAATAATAATAATAATAATATATGTTTACTGCAACCATAAGAATATGAAAAACAAAACATACAGTAAACATTACAGCAATAAACGTGCCAATAACTAACCTACGTAAAACTTATTGGTGATAAACATTGAAATAAATATTACAAACATTGATAAAAAATTATAAATGAAAAATAAAAATAAAAAATGAAAAAAGTAATCGTAAAGACACCATGATTTTTCCAAACTCTTGTTTTTTGTACATTACTTAATTGACTTTAATAACAAATCTAAAGAAAATGTTGAAAGTGACTACCATTAGCGTCGTTACAATTATTTAACCTTCTGCACAAAGATCTTCTTATTTTTTTGCAAATATTTTGATCTTCTCTAATGCTGTCAAATGCATATTCTATTCTTCCCAACAATTCTTCTCGTGTATTTACTCGTGTTTTATACACTATGACCCCACAAATAAAAATCGAGAGGATTCAGGTCCGGAGATCGAGGTGGCAATGACACCGGACCTCCACGACCAATCCATCGGTGACCGTATGTGTTGGCTAAATATGTTCTTACAACTGCTGCAAAATGTGCGGGCGCACCATCATGCTGACACCACATTGTACCATTTCTCATTAAAAGCGGTAGTAACAACGGCAAATCATTTTGTAAAAAGTTTAAATATGATTCATGGTCAAGACGATTCGGTAGAACAACAGGACCAATTATGTGATTTTCAATAATAGCAGCCCAAATATTGATGGAAAATTGATACTGCGAATTTGCAACTCTTAGAGAGTGTGGGTTTTCATCAGCCCATGTATGTAAATTGTGAAAATTTACGATACCTTTTCGCGTAAATGACGCCTCATCAGTAAATAGTACACGTTTAGAAAAATGTTGGTCGTGCCTAAGTTTGTTTAAGAACCACCGACAAAACATTACCCTTGGTTGAAAGTCTCTAGGTAGAAGTTCCTGGACACGTGTAAAATGATAGGGATATAAACTTTGATCCTTCAGAGTTCTGTGAACTGATGATGCCGAAATATTACCCAGTTCGGTGGCAATAATTCTCGTACTTGTACTAGGATCACGTTCAACTCTATTTAATATTGCCTCTTCAACTCGTACAGTTCGGCGGTATCTTCTGCGTCCAGAGTCAGCTTTTAAAGGTTTTAAAGAACCAGTTTCTCTCAAATGTCTTACAATACGTGGGAAAATATTTTTGTCAGGAATTCTTCTTTGCGGATAAGTTTCCTGATAAACTCGCACAGCTTGTCTAGCATTTTGATTTGTTTGTCCATAAATTAACAACATATCAGTCAAATCCGCTGAAGTGTACTTAATGAAAGTCATCTTGAGAGGAGGAAATAATATTAATGAGCAGCTCAGTATCAACAAATAACTAAAAACGAAAATACTGGACTGTATCAAAATTTAAAAAATAGCACGAAAACTCTTTTGACGCCTACAAAGCACTTCAAAATTGTAGAATTTAGAGAACTGTCAAAAATTATAGTTTCATGGCACTTTACGATTACTGTTTTTATAACTCCAACGGATCGGTACTTTGCCCCTTTTTATAAAATTAATCATATCTCCTAGGGGATACCCTGAACGAAAAAATACCAAGAGGCAGCTTTTGTGGCTTATAATCTTCATAACTGATGTATCAAAATTGGAAAAAGACAGTGGCACACATATTTTTTCCCCAAATGAATTTTTACAGTTGCCCCGTACGCACGCCACTGACGCAGTTGTAAGTAGATTTTCACTTGAAAATATGCACTTTCATAATACACTTTCAAGTTCCAAGTTTCATTAAAATCAATCAAGTGGTTTTGAAATTATTTATAAAAAATTATTAAAAAAAATTAAAATTCAACTCCCTGTATATTGGAAACTATGCGTTTCCGGGCCCATGTGCACAGGACTTTTTTTCTTATTTTTTAGTACGGAATTGCCCCACGAGCGATGGTGCATGTTTTTTGAAACAGCCTGTATATGTTTTTGGGTATTTTCATGCATGTAAAAATCTTCTATGTATAATAAACTATTAGGGAAATGTTAAATTGATGTAATGGAAAATTCATGCGAATTATCCATTGAAAGCATCTATAAAAATCCGCGAACATAACGTATTTGCTGCGTACAGGCTTGTAGGTGTTTGTTAAAATATACAGCTACTAACATTTGTCTTGTAATCTGAAGATGCATTGAAAATTCTCACTCTCTGAAATCAACTTGAAATCAGCAAAAAGATATCTACCTCAGGTTTACATCTGGGCAATCTAAAAGGGATTTCCTTCGTGGCCTCCAAAGGGCTGGCTTCGCTGATCAAAGCTCTCCTTTACCAGGCTCCTTTTTATCCTTCGTTCGCCGCTACAATCAATGTTCTCTTAATTAAAAAAAAAATCTCGCCGCGGCTGAGGTAATTGACTGAATATTTTTACTGCCTTGGGGAAAGGAAAAAATTAAATAATTACAAAGCAATTCTTTATGTGTAACGGGCAATATCTGAGTTAATTAGTTTATTAAATGGCTTATTTATCGCTCATTGGTAAATAAAAGTATTAATGTTTAGCAAACTGTTACAGAAAGAAGTTTCTCACTGAATTAGGTTTTTACAGGAACGTTAATTTAAATATTGCGAATAGAATCTTCCTAGAGGGTACAGCGACATTACGTGAAACACTGCTTTACCACACAAGTTACATTTTAGCGAATTTTCATTACGAAAAAAAGGCCACGATGAAAATCTTTTGAAAAATTTCCTTCAGAAGAGCGCGATTTTGGGTCCCTATAACCCAAAACCAAAGTCCGTTAAAATTTTTATATGTTTATATATATATATATATATATATATATATATATATATATATATATATATATGTATGTATATCAGCCACCAAGATTTGTTGGAAACCTTGGAAAACATGGGGATTAGGGGAACAGCTCACAGGTTGCTGGAGAGCTACGTATCAGATAGGGAGCAGTGTGTTACCATAGATGGTAACATAAGTACCACAAAAAGGGTGCGTTTTGGAGTACCGCAGGGGACAGTGTTGGGACCAGTGTTGTTTATTTTATATATGAATTCACTGTTTGATCTACCTATCTCAGGTGAAATTACCAGCTTTGCCGACGACACGGTTGTCTTTTATAAAGGTGTTCAATGGTCCGCTTTGAAACAGACAATACAGCATGAAATCCCCATTTTACTGGACTATTTTAGTGAAAGGCTTTTAACTATAAACCTGAAAAAGACGGTATACTCACCATATGTTAGCTACCGATCTAGTCTACCTGAATTTTCACAAATAACATTCAGATATAATGGCCGTGATATGACGCTGTCCTCCAGCTCAGCTGTCAAATACCTCGGTATTACCATAGATAGTCACCTCAAGTGGGATGCCCATATACATGAATTGGTTGCTAAAATAAGATATTTAATATATAGATTTAAATACTTTAAAAAATTCTTTGACCTGCACCATCTGAGAATCATGTATTACGCATTGGTTCACACCCATATTAATTACGGGATTATTGCTTGGGGAGCTGTGGCTGATTGCTTCTACACAAGATTAGAAATTGTCCAAAAATGGATACTGAAAGTAATTTATGATAAATGCTATACCTATCCAAGTAATGCGTTATTCAGCGAGGCTGGGGTGATGGATCCCAGACAGGAATACGTTGTCGCGCTTTTACTGCATTGTCGTAAGGGGGTTTTTGCGAGCAGGCGCGTGGAACATAGTTACGGAACAAGAGGGAATGCGACATATTTGCATGTCCCACAAATGAGGAAGACCATTGGTCAACGGTCGCACATTTATCTAGCTCCCAAGATATATAACATAGTGCCAGAGTCCATAAGGAAACTGAACTCCCAAGTTCTTTTTAAGATCAAAATTAAGTCTTGGATAAGTCAATTACCCAGAGAGGAAACGCATCGGTGGATTGATGCCGGGAGTTACTTTGCCCGTTGATTGTGCGAACTTACGTGTTTTTAGATGTCCATGAGAGTGCATGGAAGTGTGTGAGTCGGTGTGGGTACATGCGTACGTGCGTGCGTATGTGTGTGTGTTAGTGAGTGTATATGAACCTTTTCATGTCCATCAATATTTGACCATACTTATGGAGATTTTGTAGTTGCTTAATATTAGTTCATACAATTAAAATGTTCATAATCTCTGAATTTTTAGTTTCTTAAAATGCTGTTTAAATCATTTGCATGTAGAGATACGTCTGTGTGACGGAGAGCAACATTATTATAAAGCTGGTAAATATATATTTATGAGAATGTAACCCATATGCAGGTTTTCCTTTATGGGTGTTATCATGTTTATTTACCTTCTAAAGTTAAAAGTAAACACTTACAGGATATTATTGTTCGGGTCATTTTGTATTATTTGGTTTGTCATATTGAATGTAATTTTGGTTAATAAACATTATATTATTATTATTATAATATATATATATATATATATATATATATATATATATATATATATATATATATATATATATCCGAGCGATAACCCAAAAAGTACTAAACTGATTTCAATCAAACTTGTCAAAAATCTTGTTTGGGCGAAAACCGAGGTCGAGTTCGTTAATCAGCCTTTATGCTCAAGTTTTTCCAGTGGAAAATCGAGAAAAACTATTTGAAAACGCTATATTTTTGTTAGTATCGGAGCAACTGGAATGAGACTTTGCATGTGGCTAGAAATGCAAATAAACCTATGTTATGAATTATATTTCGAGTTTTTTCCAAATTAAAAATAAAATCCCAAAGACATGCGTTGATACGACTTAGTGGTTAATGTCCAATGGCTGGCAGGCAGAGTTGTTAACTGCCACGCGTAGATTGATTCATATAACATGTGTAAACCATACATCAACGTTAACCAAAGTAAATATATACCAGGCATAAAACATACTACCCGAACCACCAATCTTGAAATCTCGGCCGCAATTATGGAAAATGAAACTAAAAATTTGCCAAGTGATTGCTATTTAACTGGGTGGTTCCATTAATTATTAAAAGACACTATATTTGTAGCGTTATGAACGACCTCGAATACAGTTTTAGCGCAGCATAGATATATTATGCTGTCGCATAATATAGTAGAAGTGTAAACAAAATCAAGCCAAGTCTCTATAAAAGTGATTCTAAAATAGTTTCTTTTATCTCTAAACTAAACATAAGACGTCATATAAGACGGAAACAGTCGTGGAATGTGTTTCAATGGTAATTCTACGAATTCTGTAATTAATTGTAACGTATACTTTGAATATAATATCCCAGGCATGAAGCCGATCTAAAGTATCACGCAAATAGAACGTGAGTTGACGTATGCCTAGATGGCGCAGGGGGCATAGCGCTTGCCTTATAGGCAGAAGACGCCTCATAGGCGATCGAATCTAGCTCGATGAATGTATGTTTCTTTATGTTTTATTTTGACATTTGGAGAAACAATATTGCACAGATTTCATACGTTTTGAACAACATCTCATTTTTGTTTAAAACGCCTAAATAAGTTTGTTACCTTTGAGTCTGAAATTATAATTTTGTTATTGTTGATATTGAAGAAACCGGTTTGATTAGGTTTACTAAAACTAAATCATACTGGCGATTAATAAGGAAAAATAACTGCTACGTTTATAATTTGGCAGATACTTTACTTTTCTAAATAAGAATTAAGTTTATTTCTGTAAACCTTCTGTATAACTTTAATCAAAGTTGTAATACAAGTTTCTTTTAAAGAGACTTACACTATCTACGAATATATCAAAGTTTAGTTCTTTAGCTTCATAGAAAATTGAGAGAGATGTCTCTGAGGCCTAGGGTTGAACACACTGAGACCTCACAGACGATGTCCGGCGAGATTTGGGGAGTAGACAGATTGAGGCCTCATAATCGAGCTACAACAACCCAACCCACCTTTGTCCCCCGCTCTAGGGTGTAGGCAGATTGAGGCCTTAGAGTGTCCTTACATATTTCCTTTGCCCACCTTTGTCCACCACTCTAGGGAGTAGGTAGATTGAGGCCTTAGAGTGTCCTTACATATTTCCTTTACCCACCCTTGTCCACCACTCTAAGGAGGAGGCAGATTGAGGCCTTAGAGTGTCTTTACATATTTCCTTTACCCACCTTTGTCCACCGCTCTAAGGAGTAGGCAGATTGAGTCCTTATAGCGTCCTTACATATTTCCTTTAGTCACCTTTGTCCACCACTGTAAAGGGTAGGCAGATTGAGGCCTACGAGTGTCCTTACATATTCCCTTTACCTCTTGAAAATGGCTCCAAAACAGGAACCGAAACGTCAGGTTTTCATAAATTCTGGACGCGGTTCAACCCGAGAACCAAGTATGTCTCATGTATATATATATATATATATATATATATATATATATATATATATATATATATATATATATACATTCAAAATTTCTGACGGATCTCGGATACGGGTTAAAGGGGGCCTAATTCGCGCTCATTTGAAAAAAATTTCCGAATGTCTCGTAACCTCTCTGTTATTGAACTTTCTAAATAAAAATTCACTCAAATGTAGGGTAAACTAAAAATGTAAGTCAGTAAATAGAGGTGGTGAACACGGTTTAATAAAACTATTAAAATTTGTGTACATTCTAATCAAGGTTTTTCCTTTTTAATTCAATTATTAAAACATCAGTGCAGGTACATTGTAAATGTTTATGCAGATCCATTAGGTATATCTGTGATAAACTGATAATTCTGCAATGGTTTGGATTAGCCATGATTCAAAAGCAAAGGCTACTATGTGCACTCAATGTGATTGCATAATGCATCAATAAAACCAAATCTGCAACAATGGAGAGTGAGTTGCTTTCATCCCGTACATAACTCATAATGGTAAAGCCATTAAACGCAAATAACGTACCATTAGTAATTACTATAGGACATTTTGTGTTCAAGTTTTAATTAAATATGGTTCAACATACTCACAGTTTACACAACATGTAATAGTTGTAGAATATAAGTTAACAATGAGTAAGGTTGCATTCTCAGAACAATTAGAACCGTAGACCGGTTTCGCTCTAATTAGAACTCGTCAGTACGGCATACTAATTGCAGCGAAAATACACTTATAAACTAATACGGCTATGGTAGCCAGCCTTCCAACACTAAGTGAGTGGTGAGACACGAGCTAACGTGCCGCTACCTAGTTGCGGAACCAAGTAGTATGTTGTCACGCCAGCTCCAGATAACACAAAGTGTTAAAAAATAGAGACTGTATACAATAAACTAACAATTTAGTGAATTGTCAGCCCTGGCCCATCTCGACCCTAATATAGGGTAACACTTTGTGTTATTTGGAGCTGGCGTGACAACATACTACTTGGTTCCGCAACTAGGTGGCGGCACGTTAGTTCGTGTCTCACCACTCACTTAGTGTTAACAGTGAGTATCAAATACAGTTAGCTATAAATAGGTAAAGTGCGTTCGATACAAACTAATTTAGAATTGAAACCTCAGTCGAAAAATTATTACGCAGCAAGAACGTTATGGTCAACCAAAACGTTATGGTAATGAATTTTTATTGAAAAATTCCCAAATGTCACAATTTTTCATTGTGTAAGACAAACTATAAACGCAACTTGCGTATAGTCACCAGTGTTGGAAGAACGCGGCTGTTATGCCCCTATCTTCTTATTTTACCCGCGATTGTTCTTATTGATAATCTTCTACCTGGCTTAATAAGCCATTTGGGGAAATTATCATTTTAGTAAGACAAACTATAAACGCAACTTGCGTATAGTCACCAGTGTTGGAAGAACGCGGCTGTTATGCCCCTATCTTCTTATTTTACCCGCTATTGTTCTTATTGATAATCTTCTACCTGGCTTAATAAGCCATTTGGGGAAATTATCATTTTAGCAAGTTGCTGGTATTCTTTAAATCTCGGTTAATTGCCTGTTTGTTTTAGTATCTAATCTCATTTACGTTGATAATCGATTCTCCTTAGTACATTAGCATTTTTTTCCCGCCTGATTACTGCAATACAAGTAGTAAGTATGTACTATGAGGATCGTTTCAAGTTAATAGCCTTAGTTGCGTTCTTAAATATTTCATAATATTTTTTCAAGAATTAACCTTATACAATATTCTAAGCATGTCTCTTTAGCCCAATTAGATGAGGATCGCAGACTCATGAAAGGTTCTGTCTCTGTGGATCTCCAAAAAATATTAGACTGGGGAAGTAGAAATCTTGTACAATTCAACTCCACCAAATCTCAGTCTTGCTTTCTATCTCATAAGCTATACACCAGCCCTAGACCCATCACAATGAACAACCAAGTTATTCAAAGTAATGAGTCCATTTCACTTGTTGGCATTTCTGTGGATCGAAATCTCAATTGGCAGCAGCATGTCACATCAATTGTAGAAGCGGCTGCTAAGAAATTAGGTTTCCTCTTCCGGGCTCGTAAATACTTTTCACCAGCTAATCTCTGTACCTTATATACTTCACAAATAAGGCCAAACCTCGAATACTGCCCCCACATCTGGGGTGCCGCTGCCGCTTGTACCCTCGCTATCCTGGACTCCATTCAGAAGAGAGCCGTACGTCTCATCGGTGACCCTACCCTCACCCAAAGGCTGCGATCCCTTGCCCATCGACGTACCGTTGGTGACTTGTCTCTCTCTCTCTCTCTCTCTCTTTTATAGATATCTGCACAAGCACTGCTCAGAGGAGCTTTCTTCCATAGTTCCTCCACCTGCTGCCCCCAACAGGTCTACCAGGGGAACAGGGCGAATGCCCCCTTTTACTGTCTAGGTCACCAGACATAGAACATATTGTTATGCCCGCTCTTTTGTCCCGAGGACTTCCAAGTTGTGGAATTCCTTGCCGGCACATGTTTTTCGTTCTCCTCCGAACCTTCAAGTCCAGAATTAGCAAGTTGCCTCTTTCCTCCTTGTCGACACCCATGGTACGATAGTATTTAGCCTGTAAGCCCTCGTGGTGTGTTGTTGAAATATAAAAAAAATCTATTAGCTTACAGTTACGTTGTATTGTTATCGCAGCACTAGTATAGATAAACTCCGCCTCAATAAGTTTGTCATCGAGTATTAAGTAGAATCCGACAGTTATAAAGCCATAGAGTGAGAAAACGCTGATGAAGTTGTAATATAATATCGGTAATTGCATCGTTACAACTGCGCTGTAACACCTGTATAATGGAAGCTGAATTTGCAAGATGCACGTGAGGGAATTTACATTGAACAGCTTTAAACTTATTATCAGAGTCGTTGTTTCCCATTCCCAGGTTCGTTCTAGTTCTATTCAATTCCCGTCTACGATAGAACTCATGCCTAACAAGCTGCATAATATGCAATGCTGAAACTTGAAGTATGCGAATTAATTTATTTTGATTAGAATTGTATTCGTAATGGTCGATGCAATCCCCATGCTCTAAGAACGTACTCAGAAGAGACCAGTATGAGGTACTTGAGTTTATTATGTAGGGCAACATTTTTCAATGTTTTATTCAATTTTCGTAAACAAAACCCCTAATGAGGAGATCACGAGTTTTGAAAAAATATCTTCATCAAATGAGCGGCAAATAGGCCCCATAGAATACATATTCGGAGGCAGTTTCAATTTCCATATATACGTATATATATATATATATATATATATATATATATATATATATATATATATATATATATATATATATATATATATATATATATATGAATATATATTTATATATATATATATATATATATATATATATATATATATATATATATATATATATGAATATATATTTATATATATATATATATGAATATATATTATATATATATATATATATATATATATATATATATATATATATATATATATACACTTTATTTGTTTGCTGTACTTTTTGTGATTTTTTATTTGGTTACGTGGACTGCAGTTTCGAACCATCCCGGTTCATCATCAGCACGCTACTGACTATGATTGTTCCTGTGTGGTCTATGTCTGAATTTGTACGTGGCGTCTGCGTGTTGAGCTTCTATTGGTCGGTTTACTGTTCTCTGGTTGGTTGTGTTTTCGGACTGTGTCAAGTGTATCGGTGTCCTGTTTTAGTGAATTTTCTTAAAAAAATTCACTAATGAGGAGATCCCGACTTTTGAATTTTGAAAAAATTTCTTTAAATGAGCGCTAATTAGGCCCCTCGGAACACCTATCCGGGGTCAGTTTCAATTTATGTATATATATATATATATATATATATATATATATATATATATATATATATATATATATATATATATATATATATATATATATATATATATGTATCACACCTATAACTCAAAAAATAATGGGCCGATTTTGATAAAATTTGGTGAATACCTTCCTTTTGCAAATGGTTTGGATAAGTTCGTTAGTCAGCAAAATCGGCCCAGGTTTTCCTGGAAAATTTTGTGTTTTCTTTCAAAAAAAATTTATATCTCCGGAATTAACAAAGCCAGGGCAACCAAATTTGGTACGCTGGTTTATATCGTTATAGGTGAGCTACCTACCAAAAGTAAGCTCTGTAGGTCAAAAGACAAAAGTTATGGGCATTTAAAGAAAAATAAATCCTCAAAACGTGAAAGTGACAATCTAAAACGTCAAAATTCGCAACATTTAGGTAAAGAACTTGAATCTATACGGGCTATGGAAAGAAAATGTCTCAAGAAGAATGTTTCACAAACCCTGAAGTCTTAGTTTCAACCTTCATTGGAAATATTTTAGTAAAATGAAGATTTTACTAAAACATTTCCAGAAAATTCATTTCAAATAGACCCTTTCTCTGATGCTTGGCAGTAGTCTTAGCTATAGAGTTTATCGTTATGGTATATAATTTTTGTCGAATTTTCGTAAAAAATCAATAAAGCTCAATATATCCGTTATTGTACAAGATATGGATAAATATTGTATACATTAATTATAGGCTGTCTTGAGCTACCTCTTAAAAAATTATTTTTACAATCACAGGCTGGCCCATAAGCTGTTGGTGATACAAATAATCTTTTTTTTAGTCGAAAACGTCTTATGTTTTTGCATTTTCCATCGAAATATAATGCATGTTAAGAAATTATGGACGCAGCAAGTGCGTTATGGTAGCGAATTTTGATTAAATGCTTCATATTTGAAAAGCTCAATTTGCTATTAACCTATAAGGTTGACCAAGAAACAAGTTTTTTCAGGAACACTTTAAGTTTACTTTCGGAAATTTTTGTACGTTTTCAAACAATATAGTTATTTTGATGAAACATGGCACATTGTTTTTACTATATATGTTATATCGCTAATCAAATTTGATGCCTGTTTTCTGAAAAAAAGACGCATATTTGCTATTAAACATTTTTATGAAAATTCACTACAATAACGCACTTGCTGCGTCCCGAACTTTTGATTATTGTGGTTTGATAATTTGTCTATTTGTATGTCTTTTATTAAGTTTTGTTTAAATGTTTGTATTTGGATTTGTTCTGGGATTAGTTGTTTCTTATTGTTCGTTTGTTGAATGTACTATTGTTCCCATATTTCAATTTTTTTGTGGTCTTTAATATGTTTTATTAGTTGTAATTGGTTGCTATCTAGTTTTTGGTGTTTTCTGTTGTGAATGTGTGTAGCTACGTTTGATTTGTAGCTACGTATGTGAATTTTATCTAATGCTGTTATATGTTCCTTGAATCTTGTTTCTATTGATTTTTTGTCATTCCTATAGATTTTTTATTGCATGTGTTACATTCTATTTGATATACTCCGTTTAGTTCGTGTGGGTTGCGTTCTTGTTTTTTTATTTATTTTGTTATTTGTTTTGTAGCTCCTTTTTACGTCATTTTGTTTGAGTGTTTTTGTTATTTTTTTGATGTGGCGGCTATAAGTGAATGTTGTGTTTGTTTCTGGTGTTTTGTTTTCGGTTTTGCCGATTTGTTTGTTTTTGATTTCTTTTACTTATTGTTTTCTTGTTGTATCCATTTCTTTGTGCTATTTGTATTTTGATTTTGTATTTCTTTTCTCGTTCGTCATTATAGAGTTAGCGTTCTGTTTATTAAGTATCTGTATGCGGCCATTTTGTGTGTGTGTGGGTGTAGTGAGTGTTTAGGTATAGTGATGTCTGTTTGTGTGGGTTTTCTGTATATTTTGTATTCAATCTGGTTTTCTTTTCTGATTATTGTTAAGTCTAGGATGTTTATGGTGTTGTTTGATTCTTTTTCTATTGTAAATTTTGTTGTTGTTGATTTGGTTTATTATTTCGGGCATATTGTCTATGTTTGTTTTTTGATTGTCATATATTATATATTGTTATTATACTGTGTTGTTTTTTGGTTAAATATTCTCTTGTGTTTTTTTATGATGTTTAATATTTGATTTTGGAGCTTTTTCGTTGGGTTTTCGTTCAGTTTCTTACATTTGTTTGTTGAGATGAATGTATTGCTACTAGTGCGTCGCTTTTATCTGTTTTTGCTATTGTTATGTTGTTATATGTGACTTTGTTTCTTATTTGTTTGATCAATTTTTCATGTGTATGGTTTTTGATTTAGTTTTGTCAATAATTCTGTTTATTTCTGTTGCCAGTTGGTTTTTCAGTGGTTCTAAATTTGGGCTATTTATAGAGTTTATTGCTTAGAACCACTGAAAAACCAACTGGCAACAGAAATAAACATAATTATTGACAAAATTAAATTAAAAAACCATTCACATGGAAAAATTATCAAACAAATAAGAAACAAAGTCGCATATAACGACATAACAATAGCAAAAACAGATAAAAGCGACGCACTAATATCAATAAAAACACAGAACTATATAGAAAAAACAAACACATTCATCTCAACAAACAAATGCAAGAAGCTGAACGAAAACCAAACGAAAATTTTCAAAAATCAAATATTAGACATCATAAAAAATCTCTGGGCGCAACAAGTGCGTTATGGTAGCGAATTTTCTTTAAAATATTTTTAATAGCAAATGTCTTTCTTTGATGAAAGCAGGCATCAAACTTGGTTGCCTATATAGTAGAAAGAATGTACCATATTTCATCGAAATAAATTTATTGTTTGAAAATATATAAACATTTTTCAAAAGTCTGGATGCAGCAAATGTGTTTGAATTTCCATTAAAATGTTTTTAATAGCAAATGCGAGCAGGCATCAATCTGATTATCCGTATAACCTATGTAGCAGAAACAATGTACTATATTTTATCAAAATTACTTATGTTTTGAAAATATATAAGAACTGCTTGAAAGCTGTCTATTTAAAGCCATATCCCCATTAAACCCTGCCTACCCCGCACAGCACCCCTATTTGCCCCAGGTCACGTAACTTCCCTGTGGGGTATGAACAAGAAGTTTTTCTTAGGGTTTATGCAACGAGGGTGGTTGTATGCACACGAGGGGGGGGTCTACGACGAAGCAGGACCCCCCCCCCGGTTCGACTTGTGGCAGTGGTTGGAGGGTGGCTGCTTCGTCGTGGGGATTTTCCTTCCCCCTCGCGTTCATACAACCACCCTCGCTGCGTAAACAACAAGAAAACTGTCTTGTTCCTACCGGCCAAGGAGGTTACGGTACCTGGGGGGATAGGGGTGCTGTGCGGGGTAGGCAGGGTTTAAGGGGGGATATGGCTTCAAGATGTGAAAAAGACAGCTTTCAAGCCCATTTTATTCGAATTTTCTGCTCATATTTCCTTTTTACTACCTACCCCGCCCAGCACCCCATACTCACTGCTGGTCCCGTAACTTCCTTGGGGGGGTATGAACAAGAAATTTTTCTTGCGGTTTGTGGATCTAGGGGGGGGGGTCTAGGCAAGTTTCTGAAAACAGTTTTTTGAAAAGCGTTCGGGAGCTAAACTGCAAATATTGCGAAAATTCGCTACCAAAACGCACTTACTGCGTCCATATTTTTTCTTAACAAACGTATCATATTTCGATAAAAAATTCAAAAATGCATTAACGAATTTGTTCTACGAAAATTAGCTTAAAAAACAACTATACACCCCTACTCACTCCTGGTCCCGTAACTTCCTTGGGGGGTGTGAACAAGAAATTTTTTTGGGGTTTGTGGATCCGGGGAGGGGTCTAGGCAGGTTTCTGAAAACAGTTTTTGGAAAAGCGTTTGGGAGCTTAACTGCAAATTTACCCAAAATTCGCTACCAAAACGCACTTACTGCGTCCAGAGTTTTTTCTTACACACGCATCATATTTCGATAAAAAGTGCAAAAATGCGAATTTGTTCTACGAAAATTAGCTTAAAAACAATTATAGACCATTAAACCATAAACTTCACTAAACCTACAGCGAAAGCATCAACTTAACTAAACCGACAGCCAAAACATCAGAGAAAAGGTCTATTTGAAATGAATTTTCTGTAAATAGTATAGTAAAATGAAGGGCAATGACGGCTGAATCTGAAACTTAAGGGTTTGCAGAACACTCTTCTTGCAACCTTTTCTTTTCAAAATCCGTATTTGTTTTACGTTCTTTGCCTAAACATTACCAATTTTGACGTTTAAAATTGCGAGTTTGACGTTTTGAAGAAAACTCCAAACTTTGTTTCATTAACTGCCCATAACTTTTTTGCCCTTAAAGCTAGAGACCTAAATTTTGGTACAGAGTTGACTCTTTCTAATACAAACACGCGTATCAAATTTGGTTGCCCTTACTTTGCTATATAAACACAAAATTTTTCGGGAAAACCTGGTCCGATTTTCCTGGCTAACGAACTTATCCAAGCCACTTGCAAAAGGTATTCACCAAATTTGATCAAGATTGGTCCATTATTTTTTGAGTTATCGGTCATATATATATATATATATATATATATATATATATATATATATATATATATATATATATATATATATATATATATATATATATATATATATATATATATATATATATATATACAGATCTCCTAATTAGCGAGTTTTTTTTAATTCGCTAAAAACACAAGACAATATTCAACCATAAAAAAAAAAACATCATTATAACAACAACCCTAAAGCACCACCAATGACAGGAATAATGAAAATACACAAAACGGGATACACAATAAGACCACTCATCAACTTCAAAGATGCACCATCATACAAAATACCAAAATAAATAGACCAAGTACTAAAACAAGAAATACAACTAGAAAACAAATTTAACATAAAAAACTCCCTAGAACTTGTGCCCCCGGTATGGGTTCTAGGGGTCCTAGTTCGCGCTCATTTAAAGAATTTTCTCAAAATTAAAGTCGCAACTTTCTCATTAGTTAATTTTTTGTACGAAAATTCACTAAAAGGCGACCGACGTAAGATGAAGTATATTTTCTTCATAAAGAACCTTCTTGATACAGGTATCAAATGGAAGTACTTCACGAGTAAAATACAGTAGGCTAGGTGGCGCTGGCAAAAATTAAATATGGGTTTTTTTTTCGTTTTTGTAAACCTAAATAATTAACGCTTGTTTTTAAAAGAATTATTAACCCCTAGATTATGTTCTCATCATATTGATATCTAAATGTATTCGTTTCAATACACCATTCGATACACCCAGCATTCTTCGTGTTTTTTTCGTTTCTCTTAGGTGATCTGCGTAACTTATGCAGTGGAACGATTGTCAATTTTTGGAGATAGAAAAACATATAATTTTAACGGACCCTAGATATGGATTCTAGGAGCATTAATTCGCGCTCATTTGAAGGCATTTTTTTGAAGGTACGAGAGTCGTGTCCTCTCTGAGAATCCCTCACAAATTGTCAGTAATGTGGAGACTTTACTTATTGCCCCTAGATAAAATCTGTTGTAAAATGTAATGCCTGCATTGTTTTTGTCATACTGTTAAACAAAATGCGCACTCTCTTTGAGTACGCTTGCAAAAGTTAATTGGCAGAATAATTAGCACGATGAGTAGTAATTCATGCTTCGTTAAACGATTAGGGTTAATGTCAAACTCGGGAATGCCGTTCTGTAATAACAGTGAAGCGTTTTATTTGAACTGCGAAAATTTATATTATCCCCCGATTCTTAATCAACGCATCTAACAGATCAGATGTTTATCTACTAGATCCTATTCGCAAACATTTTACTAATTAATGCAAATAATAGCTTTATTATCCATAATCATCAATTTGTTAATAGATATTTTCCTACAGACTGCGCCAGTTAATTTATTAATTCCCTACTGTGCATAAACAGTTTTTTTGTGTTATCAAGCGATAAAAATTTAAAGGCTTATATCATCCTTAATAGTTAATAAAGGAGCATAATAACAATGTCATTCGTTTTCCGTTCCAATAAAGCATATTAGAAAGGATAGATGTATTCGCACCATTATTAGGAACACAGACCTGTTTCGCTCTAATTAGAGCTCGTCAGTGCGCTATACTAGTTATAGCGAAAACACACCAATAAAGTAATACAGATAAGGCAGCCAGCCTACTATAACATTATGAGATGTACGGCAGGGTCGCCATCTCAGTGCAGAATCAGGTAGTATGTTGCCACGACAGCTCGAATTAACACAAAATATTATGTCGGGCTAGATGTATTCTCACCATAATTAGAAACGCAGGCGGTTTGGTCTAATTAGAGCGCCTCGGTGTGCTAAACGAATTACAGCGAGAACATATATATATATATATATATATATATATATATATATATATATATATATATATATATATATATATATATATAAAGTAATAAGGCTATCGTAGCCAGCCTACTAGAACATTGTAAGATGTACGACAGGTTCTCCATCTCGGTGCGGAACCAGGTGGTATGCTGTCACAGCGCCAATTAACACAAAATGTTATAAATAGACACTGTGTACAACCAACCAACAATTATGTAAATTGACAGCCCTAACCCATTTGTTCCGTAATACCGGGACAATGTATGTAAGGCTACTTTAATGGCACGTAGCGTTTTTCGACTCTGGATGTTTGTTTCGGCTTCTGTTCGAAATTTCGAAGCGTTCCGCACCCCAACAATGCATACTTATTGGCACACATTTGTCTAGTGAAGACAAAATGCAGAAATAGAAGTGTGCTTGAACAAGTTTTGCATCTGATCTCTCGCCAGTTGCATACTTTTGGCATGATGGTTATAGGTTTGGCGTGCTGGCACCACGCTTGATGTTTTAAAACAAACCGACTAAGTAAATTTCATTTGAAATCGGTCAACAACTTATATATATATATATATATATATATATATATATATATATATATATATATATATATATATATATATATATATATTTACCGGTATAGCTTATATAGTATAAACAATGTACCATATTTTATCAAAATAACTTTTCCGAAAATGAACCTTAAAGATTTCTGAGAAAACTGGTTTCCTAGCCAACGAATTTTAGATTAATAGCAAATTGAGTTATTAAAATGTAAAGGATTTAATGAAAATTCGTCACCAAAAGGCACTTACTGCGTCTAGATTTTTTTATTACAAACACGCATCATATTTCGATAAAAAATGTAAAAATTCAATAATACTAGGGATGTTCAAAAAAAATTGTATCGCCACCGACTTATAGGCCACCTGTTATTGTCAAAATACTTTTATAAGATAGATAGATAAGACATACTATAATTAACGCGTACAATTTTTTTCTCGCATCTTGAATAATAACAAATATGTTGAGCTTTACCGTAGAAATGCGTCACCCTGTATATATGTAAACAGATAAAAACTGAAACTAACACCGGATGTGGATTCTAGGGGGCCTAGTTTGCACTCATTTGAAGAAATCTTTTCTAAATTGAGAGGTCGCGGTCTCCTCATTAAGGAATTTTTTCAACGATAATTGGCTAAAAATTAGAGACTATTAAACCATAAACTTAACTAAAACTACTGCCAAAGCATCAGAGAAAGGATCTATTTGAAATGAATTTTTTTGGAAATATTTTAGTAAAATGTAGGAGCTGAAATTTAAGGGTTTGTAAAATACTCTTCTTGCGAAATTTTTTCTCCAGAACCCGTATTCGTTTTATGTTCATTGCCTAAATGTTGCCAGTTTTGACGTTTTGAGGAAAACCCGATTTTTGTTTTCTTTAAATGCCTATAACTTTTTTGTCTTTTAGGTTACAGATCTAAGACGTAGTTTACTTTTTTGATTCAAACACGCGTGCCCTATTTGGTTGCCCTAACTTTGTTATTTCCAGAGATATAAAAAGTATCCAAAAGAAAACCCAAAATTTTCTGGGAATAAACTGGGCCAATTGCCCTACGGAACAAACTTGTCTAAGCCACTTGCAAAAGGAAGGTACTCACCAAATTTGATCAAAATCGGCCCATTATTTTTTCTCGGTGTGATAAATATATAAATATATATATATATATATATATATATATATATATATATATATATATATATATATATATATATATATATATATATATATATATATATATATATATATATATGTATATATGTAAAAATTGAAACTGACCCCGGATATGGGTTCTAGGGTGCCTAGTCCGCGCTCATTTAAAGAAATGTTTTCAAAATTCAAAAGTCGCGATCTCCTCATTAGTGAGAAGACAATTCACTAAAAAAAAAGGATTGTGAAAAGCACACATAACAAACAAACAATAGGGGCTTAGCATACAAAATTTTTCAAGACTCCTTAACATCGATTGCGTCAGTCAACGTAGAGCATTTCGATTTTTAATTATGAGCTTCCGTTTAGGGATTACCGCAGAGTTCTCAACTATACAAAACTCAAACAGCAAATTTGCTGAGTGAATAATTAAGCTGCTTATACTTCTGAGCTCGTGGTAGCGAAATACTTAGGATTCTTTCGCACTATGGGAAACACTGTATAAATTATATGTAGATATATACGTGAATTTAATAAGTAATACAGTTAATTTAATTTTGTTACTCGCTTAAGAGGTTCAATTATTTGCCAAATACCTGCATTTAAAATTCGGACTGCGCCAGTTAATGCCCTACAATTACGTTCTTAACCATAAATGAAAATTCAGGCATTACCGCAGAATTATGAGCTATACAGTGCTTAAACACAAACTTGCAACGTCAATAATTCAGTTACTTTTATTTCCAGGTTAACAATGAAGAAAGCTTTTACGTTTTACTGTACACTATTGAAAATTTTAGATATGAAGTCAGATGTATCTTGTAATTAAACCAGCTTGCTCTTCTTATATTATTAGCATGGTTTAAGATCATGTGATTGGAGTTTACTTTTATTTTGTTTTTCGTTTGTTTTCTTGCTAAAATAAGCTTCGTTAGTAGAAGTCATTTTTAATTATAGAGATTTTTTCCCACCAGCAGGCCGAAGTAAGTACACATATGTTTTTCTAATGATAACATAAACTAAATTAAAAATAAACTGTTTTAACAATACTGCTTTTCACCTATAAGGCTTTCCAGATTAAGTATGCGAAATGCTTAGTACTCAGTTTCAACCATGTCTAAAGTGTTTTGGAGCTGTGTGTGTGTTTTGTTTCTTTAACGTCGGCCTACTTCCGCGATTATGGCCAATCACCGACACCAGGAAGCAGTTTCACCTCACTATCCTGGAAATGTTGCCGAACCCATTTCTGTAAGGAGGGTAAGGATCTTTAACGTGCCCAACATCGCATGGACACGCGACCGACTGCTTTGCGCCCCCTCCGAAGGGCTGAACGTGCAGACATTCAACTTGCTCAAATACAATGCCACAAACTGTGTTGATGTTAATTCTGCAGTATGTACTGAAAAAGTGAAAGGCGTACCCTCCGATCAAACCCAGTACCCTTCGGTTTAGAGGCATACGTTCTTACCACTGAACCACCAAGCCTCTTTTGTTTTGGAGCTATTTTAAGAGGTTACGGATACATAAAAGGAAATGAGCTTTAAGGACTCGATCTGCCTACTCCTTGGAGTAGTGCATAAGGGCGAGGTAGGATGTTGTAGTTTGATTTCTGGACTGCAATGTGTCTCCTCCCAAATCTCTCTGGATGTCGTCTCTTATTTAGATCTCAGTGTGTTCACCCGCGGACTTCTTTCATATATAGGGTGTAAGAAGGTGTGGAATATTGCCAGCATTTCGAAAGCATATTTTTTGACACTTGGTATATTGATGTACCTAAATGTAACACTCTGTTAATAATTAAAAAAAGTTCGCAGCAAGTACGTTATAGTAGTGAATTTTTATAAAAATTGTACACTATTAGTAAGATATATTATTGAAACTAATTCTTTAAATTTAAATTGACCTTGGAGAGCGGTTTTAAAGTCGCAGTTAGCGATTATTTGAAAAAATTTATATTTTGTATGGAGCTGAAAAATTAATATTTGGTCTTAGATATAATATGTAAGTACTGCAAGTGTCTTTAAAAAATTATGTTACAAATTTCATTAAAGTTACAAAAGTTTTTCAGAAAAAAATTAATTAGTTACAACGGGAATGTACCTGTCAAATTATAAATATGGCAGGTATTTTTCCTTATTAAACGCTTGGATGGTTCTCTTTTAATCAACCCATCCAGTTTTTGCAAACAATAAACAACAAAAAGGTTTTTTAAGACAAATTTGTAGTTATCCACGAAGCTCATTATGTTATTTTTCTTTAATTTAATACCCACGTGCATTTACATAGGTTAGTATGGTTCAAGATTAAAGATTCTAGCGTAATGGGAAATTTATTGAGCTATCGGATTTAAAATATTTTAACGCAAATTGTCTACCATAACATACTTGCTGCACCCGGACCCTTTCCAACACTTATTTACGATGTTTCCATACTTTTTGAAGATGATAAAATATTGCAGCTTACTATGTAAGACTGACCAACCAGGCAACCTCAAAATAATTCTTGGAATTATTTTTTTTTTAATGAAATGAGATAACAATTTAAACATACATTGAAAATCTTGGTTCGCTGCTTCGTCGCGGGGGTGCTCCTTCCCTTTCTGTATGCCTACAATCACCCTCAATCCATGTGTGTGTGTGTGTGTGTGTTTGGTTTCTTTAACGTCGGCCTATTTCCGCGACTATGGCTAATCACCGACGCCAGGGTGCAGTTTCACCTCACTATCCTGGAGACATATTTCAGAGACTTTACGATCGTTTCGTTGATCATGTCAACATATTAAGAGGTAGAAAAATTCTAAAATTAAACTAGTAGCTACCGTGTATTTATATCGCGTCTAGGTAAACGAACTGGTCCGAAGTAAAATTGTCGTCGAAGACCAATCGTTTGTTTATTGTGTAGTGAAACTACGAGGTCAAAGTCCTGCTCTAATCTTCTTGTCGACAAATTTATGAGCCCGTATCTAATATAAGGATAATAGGCTTAAAAGGAACGATACCGAGTTATTTAAGGAATCTGCACGTTGCCTTTTGATCTAGAAATTTAGTCTGTGGATATTGGAGCAAACCGACAACCACATCTGACGAGACAAACACAATAGCCCCCGCTCATCTTTTTTATAGAGAAATGTTAGCCAAACATCCGGGTTTAGTTTTCTATATAAAAAGATGAGTGGAGGTTATTGTGTTTGTCTCGCCAGATATGGTTGTCGGCTTGTTCCAATATCCACATAGTAAATTTCTAGATCAAAAGGGAACGTGCAGATTCCTTAAATAACTCGGTATCGTTCCTTTTAAGCCTATTATCCTTATATTAGATAAGGGCTCATAAATTTGTCGACCAGAAGATTAAAGCAGGTCTTCGACCTCGTAGTTTCACTACACAATAAACAAACGATGGGTCTTCGACGACAATTTTACTTCGGACTAGTTCGTTTACCTAGACGCGATATAAATACACGGTAGCTACTAGTTTAATTGTAGAATTTTCCTTCGTTTGAAGATGTTGACATGGTCAACGAAACGATCGTAAGGTCTCTGAAATATGTGTTGTGGTGATTTGGGTTCTCCATGTGTACTTACAATCAACTACTATTTGTTTCTATAGAAGCACACTTCTACGACAAACGTTCAGAGTCGAAAAATTCTACGGTCTAGATGATATTAAAGTAGCTTTACATAGATTTTCCCGGTATTATGAAAGAAGTGGTCCAATACTGACAGTTTACAAAATTGTTGGTTGGTTGTACCCAGTCTCTATTTATAACATTTTGTGTTAATTGGAGCTGTCGTGACAACATACTATCTGGTTCCGCACTGAGATGGTGACGCTCTCACAATGTTCTAGTAGGCAGGCTGCCATAGCTATATTACTGTGTGTTCTCGTTTTACGATCAGTAGCTGTTGACCCGCAATTAAGTACCAGACGGCTTGAGTAGATGCCACGACGAGGCATTACGTGCTCTCCGAAGGCGGAATATGCAGACATTCAACTTGTTCAAATACAATGCCGCAACCTCGGTTGGTGTTAAGTGTGCAGTATGTACTGAAAAAGTGAAAGGATTACCCTGCGATCGAACCCAGTACTCTTAGGTTCAACGGCACACGTGCTTACCACTGAACCACCGAGGCTATTCTGTTTTGGAGCTATTTTAAGAGGTTACGGATATATGAAAGGAAATGAACTTTAAGGACTCGAGCTGCCTACCCCTTGGAGCAGTGCATAAGGGTGGGGTAGGTTGTTGTAGTTCAAATTCTGTGCTGCAATGTGCCTTTTCCCAAATCTCCCTGGAAATCGTATCTTATTTAGATCGCAATGTGTGCCATCTCCCTGCAGAACCACGTAGTATGTTGCCACGACAGCTCCAATTAACACAAAATGTTATATCAGGCTAGATGTTTTCTCACCATAATTAGAAACGCAGATGATTTTGCTCTAATTAGACCTCCTCAGTGTGATAAACTAATTACAGCAAGAATACACCTATAAAGTAGTACGGCTGTCGTAGCCAGCCTACTATAACAATGTAAGATGTACGACAGGCTCGCAATCTCGTTGCGAAACCAGGTAGTATGTTATCACGACATCTCCAATTAACACAAAATGTTATAAATAGAGACTGTTTACAACCAACCAACAATTTTGTAAATTGTCATCCTTGGCCCATTTCTTCCGTAATACCGGGACAATGTATGCATGGCTTCTTTAATATCACCTAGTGCGGAGAGTTTTTCGACTCTGAAGGTTTGTTTCGGGTTCTGTTTAAAATTTCGAGGCTTTCCGCACCCCAACAATGCATACTTATTTGCACACATTTGTCTAGTAGAGACGAAAGTGGAGCACTGGAAGTCTGTTTGAACAAGTTTTGGATCTAATGTCTCGCCAGTTGCATTCTTTTGGCATGATGGTTATACGTTTGGCGTGATGGCTTGATTAGATTCCGCGATTGGACTTTATGTCCCCTTCGAACAGCGGAAAATGCAGACATTCAACTTGATCAAATACAATGCCACAACCTCGATTGGTGTTAATTGTACAGTATGTACTGAAGAAGTGAAAGGAGTACCCTGCGATCGAATCCAGTACCCTCCGGTTCAGAGGGACACGTGCGTACCACTGAACCACCGAGGCTCTTCTGTTTTGGAGCTATTTTAAGAGATTACGGATATATGAAAGGAAGTGAACTTTAAGGACTCGATCTGCCAGGTGTCAGCCTGGTGTTCGCGAAATGGTTTGGTTCTTGATACGCGGAAGGTTGAAATGCTTTTTAGTGAATTTTCGTAGAAAAAATTCACTAATGGGGAGATCCCGACTTTTGAATTTTGAAAAAATTTTTGCAAATGAGCGCGAACTAGGACCCCTAGAACCCATATCCGGGGTCAGTTTCAATTTTTATATGTTATATATATATATATATATATATATATATATATATATATATATATATATATATATATATATATATATATATATATATATATATATATATATATATATATATATATATATATATATATATATATATATATATATATATATATATATATATATATATATATATATATATATATATATATATTTATTTATATATATATATTTATATATATATATGTATCACACCGATAACTCAAAAAATAATGGGCCGATTTTGATAAAATTTAGCACGTACCTTTCTTTTGTAAATGGCTTGGATAAGTTCGTTAGTCAGGAAAATCGGACGAGGTTTTCCGGGAAAATTTTGAGTTTTCATTCGAAAAAAATTCTTATCTCAAAAAGGAATAAGCCGATTTTAATAAAATTTGGCGTGTACCTTCCTTTTGTAAATAGCTTTGACAAGTTTGTTAGTCAAGAAAATCGGACGAGGTTTTCCGGAAAAATTTTGAGTTTTCATTCGAAAAAATTTTTTATCTCAAAGAATAATAAGCCGATTTTAATAAAATTTGGCATGTACCTTCCTTTTGTAAATGGCTTTGATAAGTTCGTTAATCAGAAAAATCGGACGAGGTTTTCTGAAAAAATTTTGAGTTTTTATTTGAAAAAAAAATTTATCTTAAAAAATAAAAAATCTATGATAACCAAATTTGGTAGGTAGGTTTACCATATAAAAAGTAAACTATACACCAAAATTTAGATTTCTATGTTACAAGAAAAAAAAGTTATAATAAAATATTTTGCGCCAGATCATTTCTATGAAAATTCACTACCATAACGCACTTGCTGCGTCCCGAGATTTATTTTTCTCTCTGGTGGGTGTGCATCCGAATCTGAGCCTATATGTGAGGTCTGTTCTCGATATTTTATACCCTGCCAGCAATTGTGATATCCGACATTAACAAACTTCTCATAGGTGTTTCAATTTGCTCATCGATATAGGTGGCTTACAATTGTGTGAGTTTTGACGCACAAAAGTGCGTCTGTGTATGTGTTTTTCTTGCAGTGCTTAATAAGTATAGCGTAATTCAATGTGTTCTTTGTTGGAGTTGGATCACTGGTGAATTAAGGTAATTATTTTTAATTAACGACTTATCGGAATATCCGGGGGTAGGTGTACAAATCAAGTGGCGGTCTGTATAACATCTTATTTAGGAACCCTGCCCGTTATCACTGTTTAAAAAGCTGAACAAAATGGTTCTTGTCCACTTTGCTAAAAGAAGGGTTCTTTCGGATGCTTTTGTTGATTCAATTGAGTCCATGGATTTTCGCTTTTCTGAGTCTGTGACTTACTTAGGCTCCGTTATACAGAATAACCTTTCGTGGGACCTTCAGGTAGACTCGGTTTGTGGCAGGCTCAATTCATCTTTTTTTGCATTGGGGAGATTAAGGTATATGTTAGACCAGCATGTGTTGATGTCTGTGTACTATGCACTTGTTTATTCCGCACTATCTTACAACACTGTTGCTTGGGGTTGTGCTACTGAAATTGGGCGGCTACTTGTTGCACAGAAGAGAATCGTCAGACTTGTGTTTGGTATTCAGCTGAAGGGTAGCTATCGGCCTTATTTTTGGCAACACTCCATCTTGACTGTTCTATGCGTCTACATCTACAAGGCTATTATGTTTATGAGACTATATCCTCACTTTTTTAAATTTAATGTGGACGTATGTGCTTATGACACGAGAAATAGACTCACCATTGCGATAAGTAGCCACCACACAGCTGGCTATGAGCGGTCACCTTACTATGCTGCTGCCCGTTTGTATAATCACTTGCCTATCATCATTAGGCAGATAGTTATGGTTAACTATTTCAAACGCCAACTTAAGGAATTTTTATTAAGAAATTGTTCTTATTCGGCTAAGGAATATTTAACTTTTAAGTGGTAGTGTCGTTTGCAATTGTGTCTCAAGATTTAGAAGGTGCATCTGCTATATTTTGTCACTGGTGACTTATGTTTTAACTTATTAAGATGTATGTTATCACCCTGCTTTTTATAACTTGTGTTTTCCTACTTTGTGCATACTTTGTTTGTTTTAGTTATGTATTGTTTTGGTCGTTGGTGTTTATGTGTTATATTTTTATTGACAAGTACATCTGTTTTTGTAACAGCTTTGGTACAATACATATCTATCTATCTATCTATCTATCTATATATATATATATATATATATATATATATATATATATATATATATATATATATATATATATATATATTCTTCTTAAGACGCCGTCTCCCTACGAAGGTTGGCGATCCAATAATGGTGCGTGATACCGCACCTATGAAAATCTCCACAGATGTCCGTCCGAACCAACGACGCAGATCTTTCAGCCATGAGTTCTGCCGTCTGCCCACAGATCGTTTGCCCTCGATCTTTCCTTCGATGGGGAGTCGGAGGAGCTCGTACCGCTCCCCCCTCATAATGTGCCCCATGTATTGGAGCTTTCGTTCTTTGATGGTTGTCAGCAGTTCTTTGCCTTTACCTATTCTCCTTAGCACTTCCTCGTTGGTTATCCTGTCTACCCAGGATATACGCAGTATACGGCGATACAAGTACATCTCAAAGGCGTCAATACGGCTCTCCATTGATTGGCAGAATGTCCAGCTCTCGGAGCCATATAGTAGCACTGGGAAGATATTACAGCGCAATATACGTATGCGAAGCTGTAGGTTTAGGTCTCTACTGGTGAATAGGTTCTTCATGGAGATGAATGTCCTTCTGGCCTGTTCTATCCTTCATCTAATTTCCATTTTAGGGTCACGGTTCTCGTTGACGAGGGCTCCAAGGTATTTAACGGACGGCACATGTTCCACAACCTGGTTGTTTATTTGAAGGATCGCCCGTCTTGTTGCCCTGGAGAACACAACCACCTTGGTCTTGGCAACGTTTATGTGTAAACCATACCGTGTGCTATGCTCGACGATGAGGTCCATCATATTCTGGAGATGTGGTAGGCTGTCGGCGACCACGGCCGTATCGTCGGCGAATCGTATATTATTAATAAGGGTGCCGTTGATTTTAACGCCCTCTTTCACATTCTCCAGTGCCTCCCGGAACACCACCTCCGAGTATATGTTAAAGAGTAGGGGGGACAGAACACATCCTTGTCTAACACCCCTTCTGATTTTTGTATATGTCTATCCTAATCTCCGCACTCTGATGCCAGTACAGCTGCGTGATGCTGTTCAGATCTCCCGCATCGACTCCGGTGTATTTTAGGATCTCAATGAGCTTCTGGTGCGAGACACAGTCGAAAGCTTTTCGGTAGTCAATAAAGCAGGCGTATGTATCAACATTTATGTCTCTTCATCGCTGTGTGAGAACGTTGAGAGAGAAAAGAGCCTCGCGCGTGCCCATTTCGTTCTTAAATCCAAACTATGTCTCCCCAGCCTGTCCCTCACATCTGGCGTATATGCGAGTGTGAACGATGCGAAGAAAGACCTTGAGGACGTGAGACATCAGGCTTATCATTCGGTGGTCGTCGCATTGAGAAGCGTTCGGTTTTTTTGGCAGAGCGATGAACGTCGACCTCAGCCAGTCCGTTGGTATTTTCCCAGTTTCATATATTGAGTTGAACAACGATGTAAGAAGTTTTAGGCCTCCATAATCTGTACTGACGAGCAATTTCAAGGTTTCCGTGTGAATATTGCCTGGTCCTACAGCCTTGTCATTTTTCTGAAGTTTTATAGCACGTCTCACTTCCTCTGCCGTGATAACAGGGCTGGGTTTGTTGATATCATCATAGTCCCTAGGCGGTTGGTGGGGTCGTGTGTCATTGAAGAGGGCCTCAACATACTCCTTTCATCTTTTAAGCTGTTCCTTGAGGTTTGTTAAGATCTTGTTATTAGTGTCCTTCAAAATACCGTGGATCTGCCTGCGTTGTGTGTTTGTGAATTCCTTGATCTTTTTGTGGAGATTAAACGAGTCGTGATTTTTTTCTAGTGTCTCCATTTCACTGCATTTTTCAGCTAGTCATCCTTCCCTTGCTTTTCGGCATTCCGATCTCACTGCACTGTTCAGCTCCTTGTGTCGGTTATTGTCTGTGGCCTTGTATTTCCTTCTCTCGTTCATAAGTTGGAGAATTTCGTCTGTCATCCACTGTTGCCTTTTAAAGGCTTGTGCATATCCAATGTCATCCTCCTGGGTTTCCAAAAGTGCCTTCTTCAGAACAGTCCACCGAGACTCTACGCCGACGTCATTGCAAGAGTTAGTTGTTTGTAGACGCGCCTGGAGACTCTCGGCTGCTCTGGCTCGTATCTCGGGATCAAGAAGTCTTCTGACATCGACTCGCTTAGGTTTATTTGGACGTTGGACTCTATTGAAGTGGCGAAGCTGTAGACTTATTACTAAGGGATTGTGGTCACTGTTGACGTCGGCGCCAGGGTATGTTGTTGCTGATTTGACAAACTTCATTAAATGGTTCTTAATGAGGATAAAATCGATCTGATTTCTCACTATGTGGTTATCACGATCTGCTGGGGATTTCCACGTGTATAGACGTCTAGGATGTTGCTTGAAGTATGTGTTGGCAGCAGAGAGGCGGTGCTCTGTACAAAATTGCACCCGACGATCCCCTCTAGTGTTGCGTGTTCCCAAACCATGATCTCCGCAGACCCCGCCATTAGCGCCCTTCCCGATTTTGGCGTTAAAGTCGCCAAGAACAATTGTCATCTCCCCTTGTTTTGTTGTTTTCATGGCTTCTTCTAAAGCAGAGTAGAATTCTTATATATATATATATATATATATATATATATATATATATATATATATATATATATATATATATACATATATATATATATATATATATATATATATATATATATATATATATATATATATATATATATATATATATATATATATATATATATATATATATATATACGTCAAAACCTATACGTCGATTCGTATTAGATCTCAGATAATAATAAAGCTGTTTTGGTGAAATTTAGTACAGAATTGCCTTTATAGCAGCTGAAGAATGTACCAAAATCTAAACTTCTAGGTTAGAGAAAAATTAAGTTATTTGCATCATTTGAAACTTGATAATGAAAATTCGCCAGAGCTTTTATTATTCTCAAAACGAAACTTTTGCAAGGGATGCAGCACGCACCAAAACTGTTATATAATATGATAAATAATGGTAACATCCATATTTGTCATAGCCACAAAACATCGGTTAAAATTCCGTGTCCAGAACGCTGACTAGAAGGAGAAATATATTTGACAGTATCTCGATATATTTTTCCGCAAGTTTGTGACATGTTTTGTTGTAAAGGCCCATCCCTAAATATTTTAACCCAAAGATTTATTAAATTTATGCAGAAGGCGAGCTGGGGTTGTGTTTTCCAAGGAGAAACAGTGGAACGCCTCCCAAATGTTTTTAAAGCTAATATACGCGTCAGATGTTTGGAAAGGGCCGTTTTGTATGCATCTGATACCTAACTTGTACGTCTTCTGTATCAAATACACATTTGCTCAAATTGAATATGTCACAGACATGTGGAAGTATTATGCGAAACAAGCGCCTTCTTGCATACAGCTCTTTTTGTACACTCGAAATATATTTCATCTATTCTGGTGCTGTCTTTATATATAGGCACATTTTTTACCGGCATTTTAGTGAATTTTCTTAAAAAAAATTCACTAATGAGGAGATCCCGACTTTTGAATTTTGAAAAAATTTCTTCACATGAGCGCTAATTAGGCCCCCCAGAAAACATATCCAAGGTCAGTTTCAATTTTTATATGTTTATATATATATATATATATATATATATATATATATATATATATATATATATATATATATATATATATATATATATATATATATATATATATATATATATATATATATATATATATATATATATATATATATATATATATATATATATATATATATATATATATATATATATATATATATATATATATATATATTGATATGGTTAATAAAGGGGGCCACATATACATATATACACAAACACAAACAACAACTTACCTTTGGTGTATGCAATGTTTTTGCACTGTAAGGCAGGGAGAAACTAAATTTTACAGATATATATGTGTTGAAAGGAGGCAAGGCAGGTGTAAATGTATGACCAGTTTAATTAGATAGTTTAAGGTATTATTGTTTGATAGCTGTTATGTAATTTAAGATGTTATTGTTAGAATTAAGGATATTGTTAGCTTTAAGAATAGTAAGATGTCAAAATTTGAGTGTTAAATTGTAAGAAATGTCATGTCATAACCTATGTTTAAGTCAGCTGTTTTTTATTTAGGCCAGACGTCAAACTGACACTAAAATTATAGTTAGGTTAATTATTCTCTCATTGACTAACAACAATCAGAAGTATGTATGTATCCGAGGAGATGATAAAAAACGATTATTGTGTTAAAATTTGTTAGGATATTTTATTTGAAGCAGGCAGATAACAGTTTTTTGATTAGTTACGCTGGTTACGTATGAAAAATAATAAACAGATGGAAACATTTGGATAAAAAGTATCAGATTAAAATTTTTGAGATAAAAAAAGGATTGAGATTAGTATTAAATTATTAGATGGAAACATTTTGATAAAAAGTATCAGATTAAAATTTTTGAGATAAAAAAAGGATTGAGATTAGTATTAAATTATTAGATGGGGACATTTTGATTAAAAGATTAGATAGATTGAAATTTTTTGATATTAAAAAGGGATTGAAATATTTTTATAAAAGTTTAAAACGAGAAGGAGGTACATTTTTGAAGAGAAGTAAACAATCAAAAGGAGTCACAACACGGAAGCTCAGAAACAGACCAGATAAACTGTGAGTAAAGTAAATAAATATTTACATTTATTGTGCGACATATCCCCAGCTTCAAAAAGAATAGTAAATAACTCGCAAAATTCAAAATACATCAAACGAAAGTAGAGAGGTCTCATCGTAAAAAAAAAAAACAACCATCTTGGTTTGCATTTCACACACCAAGGGCTTGAAAAACCAGTAACCATACCCAGCCAGTGAAGGGACTCGTCCATTGACTGCACGTAGTACTAAGGCATTGTATAAATCATACAAACGTCAATAGGTGCCGTTACCGTTTGGCTTTAGGAAGTGCGTGAGAGTCTTAAATATAAGTGGTCTTAAAAATTTAAAACAAATCATACTGATCAGTTTTTTTTTTATTGGCATTGTTAAAAAATAAACAAAGAGCTCTAAATTCAAAAGTAAGAAGTACATGATAAATAGCAAATAAGTATTGGGTTTTTGTCAGTTGTGTTAAGTAATAAATATTCAAGTTCTGTGTGAATTTAATATTCTTGCTTCATTTTATTTTATATGTATATAAGTATTTAAAAACCAAAAACAGATAGGGTAATATATTTCAAAATTCAAAAAAATAAACAAAGATATTTCGGACTTGAACCCACTAGTCCCTATTTTGAGAGTCAAATTCATTCATGTGATCAATTGTATGCGCAATACAACAGTATAAAGGCATTTAATACACCAAGGTGTAATACACACACAAACCTTTGGTGAACACACATTAACAACACATTACTCACTAAACTTTACAGGTAGATAAAACTCACAAGATAAAATACACTTCGAAATTAACATCACAAAAAGCAATAAAACATATTTAAGTTAGCCACCATATCAAGTATTTCAATATACCTAATAATAATAATATAAAACTTAAAATAAACCTTTCCCTATTTCAATTATCACCCAATAGTGGGACTTAAACAACCCTAGCTTAAATTAACTTTCTATATCAATTAGCGCCCAAAAACGTGGGACTATAATTTTCCTAGATAGATAAAATTATTACTACGTGGGACTTTAATCTTCCTAAATAATATACTATAACAATTGGCGCCCAACGTGGGGCTTTCGAGGTTCGCGGGTAAAATAATCAATAAGGCAGGGTAATCAAAAATAAAAAAAGGAAGAAAAATGCCAAATAAGAAAATCACTACTAGGAGCAAAGCCACATCAAGAGACAGACACGATCGTGGAGATGAAGGAGGACCGGAACACGAAGAAGACATGGAGGTACATGAGGAAATGTTACAGGAAAATGTGGAAATGAATGACGAGAGAGTGCCTGAAGTAGAAATGAGAGATAATGCGGGTGAAAGAGTAGAAGTAATGTCACAAGAGAGCATAAAAGTGGATGAAATGGAGAATGTTAGAAGCGAAGAAGGTGAAAAACAGAAGCAAACTGGTCCAAGCTTTGAAATGGTAATACAATGTTTAATGGATATGAAGCAAAGTATGAAAGGGGATATAAATGCCATGAATGAGAATATGAATGACAGGTTTGAAAGACAAAAGGATAATATAAACAAGATAAAAGAAAGTATGACTGTGAAATTTGTTGAACAAGAGCAGAATATGAGGCAGATGATTGAGAGATTGGATAATATAGATAGAAATATCACAGAGAAAGTTGAAAAAAGTGTACAAGAAGTGAAAAAAGATGTAGAAATGGAGATGGAAGAGATAAGCAAGGCAGTACGAAAGTTTGAAAGTAAAGTAGAGACAAAGATGGATGTAGTACGCAAGATAATAATAGAGAAAATCAAAGCAAATGATGATGAACCGATGGATAAAATCATAGAGAGAGTGAATGAAAGAAATCAGCAAATGAGAGGGCCTAGAAAGATGCGCAAACATAAAAGAAACAGATATGAAACCAAAATGGAAGAGAGATTGAGAGAAACGAATGGAAATTTGGAGAATCTAAGAGAAGAGCCAGATGTAAAGCTGACGTTGGGAAATAAAAGTCTGAGAGAAGAAGTAGAAGAATGTTTTGGGCCAAAATGGACAAGAGCAATGGGGAATAGAAGAAACAAAAAGAAACAAGAATGCCTAGAAGAAATCAGGAATAAGGGTGACAAATTTAAACGGAAACGTATAGGAAATAAGAGGTATAGACGTGAAAACAAGGATGGCAACGATGGCACGAATAGGTATAAATGCCAGAGAAACGAGGATACCTACAAAGACGATTCTAGCATGGAATACGATGCAAGACAGGCAGAAGAGTCTGATAACAATCATGAGCAGTGGAGAAGACCACATAACGGATATAGAGACTACGCAGCAACAAAATATGAAACGACTACGAAGGATTAATGAACTAGAATGAGATGAATGACCTGGGAAGTCTTTAAACTCACCAACATTTTTTGAAATAAAATAACAATTCAAAATTCAAAATTTAAAGCAAATGTCAAGCATGAAAGAAGAGTATAGGCAAATTCAAAACCGAGGTAGATAACGTTAGTAACCAGCTAAGCGTGGGGAAGAATGTCACGACAAACAAGCAGTAGAAATGCACGTCAAACAAGACATATATGATCGGAAACAAACGAAGTAGTGGGGACAAGTTTAAACCCAAGATAAGAGGACCAGAGATGCCAACAAATGAGGAAAAAGAAAGAAAAATATATGAAGAAAACAGATATCAAGGCCAATTATGTAAAATTCGTTAAAATTATGGAACATTTAGTAGGATAGACAGCTAAATAAGGACGTCTGAATCAAGGAGTAATGGGAAAAGTCAAAAATATATATGTACGAACAGTGAAATGAATTTAATAGATGGAGAAGCTAACCAGTGAATATGTAAACCCATAGAGGGCATATTGAGATAATGAAAATAGATATAGATGATTATGTGCACAGTAGTTGCAAGATATAGGGGAATGAGATGAAAAAGTCAAGTAAAAGGAACATATATTGACTGATAAACAGTAGTTTCAGATTAATAAAAAAAAAAAAGTTGGGTATCAGAAGAATAAAACGAATTGAAAAAGGAAAGGACCTAATATCAAAAAAGAAACATATAGAAACTTACAATGGCAGCAGCAATAAAAAAAAAAAGTCCAAATATGGGGGTATATACGAACGTCGTTATAGAAATCGGTTCATTATCACGTGTACGAACACACGCAATGAGAAAAGGGGAACTCGGTAACAAAAAAAATAATGATGATCAAGAGGTAAATTAAAGAAACCAGGATTAAATTTAATAGACCTCTGGTGAAAGAGATAAATTAAACGATAAGAAATTTGAAAAGCAAGAGATAATTTCTTACTTTACTTGGGGGGAACTTAAAACTAAATTTAGCCTTGACATAGTCAATTAACAACATTTTTCATTTAATGTTGATGGCATTTCTTATAGCATGCAACATGCAAACTTAATAACTAAGTCGAACGTTGCTTGGGCAAACGTGACATTAAAAAAGGAATATAAGTTGAAGAAATCCCAGACGAACAAAGCACTGACATGACACATATTTTTTTTAAAGCACTTAAACTAACGAAGCACTATTTTAAATAAAGGCCATAAACACTTCGAAGAACTGAACACTAATGAAGCTGGAACAAACATGCAGCAATAATGAAAACAGGATCAGTATTCGACAGTAGCAGAAATTTGCAGACACAGTAGTATTTTTCTTAAAATAATTGTGGGCACAGCAGTGGTCTTCAAAAACATAATTGACAAAATATTGGCACAGCGGTGTTCTTATAAAACAATTAAAGGCACGCTAGTGTTCCTTCTAAATTGTAGGCACGCTAGTATCTTTTTAAACATGCTTATAAGCACAATAATGTCTCATGCATAAGTGCATCTGACACGTAAATATAATAACTTCTCATGTTCGCAGCTAGATCACTTGTGTCTCAGATGATAGTTCTGATTACACAGCATAACTTCTTACAGGAATGGCAGTGACTGTTTCTGAAATGCTAAAAAAATTTATTAAAGGAGGAAAAGATTATATTGCTATAAACTAAAAGCGTGAATAAAAAATTTTTCCTAGCTTCAGAAGGCAAGCCTCTAAAGCAGTAAAAATTTATTATTGGGGATTTGATATGGTTAATAAAGGGGGCCACATATACATATATACACAAACACAAACAACAACTTACCTTTGGTGTATGCAATGTTTTTGCACTGTAAGGCAGGGAGAAACTAAATTTTACAGATATATATGTGTTGAAAGGAGGCAAGGCAGGTGTAAATGTATGACCAGTTTAATTAGATAGTTTAAGGTATTATTGTTTGATAGCTGTTATGTAATTTAAGATGTTATTGTTAGAATTAAGGATATTGTTAGCTTTAAGAATAGTAAGATGTCAAAATTTGAGTGTTAAATTGTAAGAAATGTCATGTCATAACCTATGTTTAAGTCAGCTGTTTTTTATTTAGGCCAGACGTCAAACTGACACTAAAATTATAGTTAGGTTAATTATTCTCTCATTGACTAACAACAATCAGAAGTATGTATGTATCCGAGGAGATGATAAAAAACGATTATTGTGTTAAAATTTGTTAGGATATTTTATTTGAAGCAGGCAGATAACAGTTTTTTGATTAGTTACGCTGGTTACGTATGAAAAATAATAAACAGATGGAAACATTTGGATAAAAAGTATCAGATTAAAATTTTTGAGATAAAAAAAGGATTGAGATTAGTATTAAATTATTAGATGGAAACATTTTGATAAAAAGTATCAGATTAAAATTTTTGAGATAAAAAAAGGATTGAGATTAGTATTAAATTATTAGATGGGGACATTTTGATTAAAAGATTAGATAGATTGAAATTTTTTGATATTAAAAAGGGATTGAAATATTTTTATAAAAGTTTAAAACGAGAAGGAGGTACATTTTTGAAGAGAAGTAACTTAAAGGGACTTAAACAACCCTAGCTTAAATTAACTTTCTATATCAATTAGCGCCCAAAAACGTGGGACTATAATTTTCCTAGATAGATAAAATTATTACTACGTGGGACTTTAATCTTCCTAAATAATATACTATAACAATATATATATATATATATATATATATATATATATATATATATATATATATATATATATATATATATATATATATATATGTATCACACCGATAACTCAAAAAATAATGGCCCTATTTTGATTAAATTTGGTGAAAAAATTCCTTTTGCAAATAGCTTGGATAAGTTCGTTAGCCAGGAAAATCTGCTTAGGTTTTCCCGGAAAATTTTGCGTTTTCTTTCGAAAAAAAATTATATCTCCGGAATCAACAAAGTAAGGGCAACCAAATTTGTCACGCAGGTTTATATCCTAATAGGTAAGTTACCTACCAAAATTTAGCTATGTAGCTCAAAAGACAAAAAAGTTATAGGCATTTAAAGAAAAATAAATTGGGGTTTTCCTCAAAACGTCAAAGTGGCGATTTAAAATGTCAAAATTGGCAACATTTAGGCAAATAACTTGAATCTAATACGGGCTATAGAAATAAAATGTTTCAAGAAGGATGTTTTACAAACCCTAAAGTCTTAGTTTCAACCGTCATTGTCCTTCATTTTACTAAAATATTTGCAGAAAATTCATTTCAAATAGACCCTTTCTCTGATGCTTGACAAGTAGCCTTAGCTATAGAGTTTATCATTTAATGGTATACAATTTTTGTCGAATTTTCGTAAAAAATCAATAAAGCTCAATATATCCGTTATTATATAAGAGACGAAAAAAATTTGTATATATTAATTATAGGGTGTCTTGAGCTACATCTTAAAATAATATTTCTACAATCACAGGGTGGCCCATAAGTCGTTGGTGATACAAATTTCCTTTTTTTTAATCAAACACGCCTTATGTTATTGCATTTTTGCATTTTCCATCGAAATATAATGCACGTTTGTAAGAAAAGAAATTCTGAACGCAGCAAGTGCGTTATGGTAGCGAATTTTGATCAAATGTTTCATATATTTTTTAATCAAACACGCCTTATGTTATTGCATTTTTGCATTTTCCATCGAAATATAATGCATGTTTGTAACAAAAGAAATTCTGAACGCAGTAAGTGCGTTATGGTAGCGAATTTTGATCAAATGTTTCATATTTGAACAGCTCAATTTGCTATTAACCTATAAGGTTGACCAAGAAACGTGTTTTTTCGGGAACACTTTAAGTTTACTTTTGGAAATTTTTGTATATTTTCACACAATAAAGTTATTTTGATGAAACATGGCACATTGTTTTTACTATATAGGTTATACTGGTAACCAAATTTGATGCCTGCTTTCTTAAAAAAACACAAATATTTGTTATTAAAAACATTTTTATGAAAATTCACTACCATAACGCACTTGCTGCGTCCCGAGTTTTTTTTATTTTACATACTTATGTTGATTATTAACCGACTCCAAGATAAAGTGACGTTACGGTAACAATTCTCAGAAAAACTTACAAACACTTATAACTCAATTGTACCTTAACATTCAAGCTTAAGGGTGTGATTGGCAGCTGGGGGACTGTCAGTCAACAGGTTTTCAAGGACCGGATGTTGCATGAAAATTTACCTGAAAGTTTTTAATTTTTAACCATGTTTTAAGAATGTGACCATTTACTAAGGTTTTATACTGTTTCCTGTTGTGTCGTGTGTGTTTTTTGTATATGAAGTATCATAAACCAGAAAGATGTCTTACTTGCATATTGTGTTCCCATTCTTCGTACAGCTTTCGGCTCCTGAGGAAGCACCAAAGAGGGTGCGAAATATAGAGCATGTTTTAGCAAGGAACTTGCGTTTAAATGCCCATATAAGGTTGTGGATCGATAGCCCTTACTGAGACTTTATATATATATATATATATATATATATATATATATATATATATATATATATATATATATATATATATATATATATATATATATATATACGAGAGCGGGTCAATAAGTCCGTGACTTCTTGAATAAAACACAGGTTTTTTTACAAAAAATCATGTTATTTCTCAACACAGTCTCCTTTTGGCTCTATACACTTCGTCCAACGTTTCTCCAATTTTTGTCCCTTCCAAAAAATAAGATTTGTCGAGGTCCTCAAAATAGGTATTTGCTTGTGAGATGATTTCATCATTGGAGTCAAATCTCTTTCCGGCGAACCATTTCTTTAAGTTTGGAAACAAGAAGTAGTCATTCGGGGATACATTCGGGGAATAGGGCGGATGATGGAGCAATTCGTAGCCCAATTTATGCAATTTCGCCATGGAGACTACACATGTGTGTACCCTTGCATTGTCTTGGTGGAAAATAACTTTTTCTTGGCCAAATTCGGTCGTTTTTAATTTAAATCGTCATTAAATCGGTGCAATAAGTTGGTATAATATTCGCCATTGATTGTTCTTCCTTTTTGAAAGTAATCAATGTGGATGATAACGCGTGCATCCCATACAACAACCGCCATGACTTCATTGGCTGATAAACCCACCTTGGCCGTCTTTGGCGCCGATTCGCACAGAGAAACCCACTGTTTTGACTGCTGCTTGGTCTCTGGTGTATTGTGGTGAATCCATGTTTCGTCCACGGTTACAAAACAGCCCAAATACTCGTCCCTATTGCGATTGAACAACGCCAAACACTCCTTCGAAGTTCACACAGTTATTGCGTTTGTGGACGATTGTGAGCAAACGCGGCACCCATCTTGTGGATAGCTTTCTCATACCCAAGTGATCATGCAAAATCGAAACCACTGAGCCATGTGATATGCCTATCGCTTCCACAATTTTCCGCGCCTTCAATCTACGATCGGCCAACACCATACCGTGATTTTTTTCACATGTTTCGGGTGTAGCGACCTCTACTGGGCGTCCAGAACGTTCAACGTGATTTGTGCTTGTACGGCCGCAAAGAAATTCAGTAAACCACTTTTTTACCATGGAACTTGATGGTGCAAAGTCCCCATAGTATTTATCAAGCTTAGCCTTGGTTTGAGTGATGGTTTTTTTCCGCAAAAAATAATGTTGTATGTGCACACGAAATTCACTTTTTTTTTTCTTTTTCTTTATAACTCAACAGGTTTTCTGCTTTCAATGGATATCTAACACAAACTAAATGCCGCAGCCTATTCAAAATTTGACAGGAATCAACTGACAGAGGCTTGTCAACATATAAAAATTAAAACTGACCCAGGATGTGTGTTCTAAGCAGCCGAGTTCGCGCTCATTTGTAGAAATTTGGCAAAATTCAAAAGTCGCGATTCCTCTTTAGTAAAATTTTTTTTAAGAAAAATACTACAATAACATAATGAACTTCGCAAATAACTACAAATTTCTTTTAAAAATTAAGCCTTTTGTTGTTTGAAAAACCCAGTTCGATTTGGTTGACTAAACCAAAATCATTCTTTTTGTATATACAGATTAAATTTGTAACTTTAATGAAATTTGCAGCACAAACTATTTTTAAGAGATGGAGTACTTACATATACCAAATTTTAATTTTCTAGCTTCATAGAAAATTGAGTTTTAGATATTTACGGTTTTTTCTCAAAAGATAAGCACATTAAAAAATGTGACGACAATAGAGAGCTATCCATGGTACAACTTTCGAGAAAGCATTTCAAATAAGCAAGAACTAGGACCTCTAAAACCGATCTCCAAGGTCCATTTAATTTTGAAGTATTAATTAATAATGAAATAGTACACTATTATTATGCCATATTATAAGTGTACAATTCTCATAAAAATTCACTACAGTAACTTACTTGCTGCGTCCCGAACTTTTGTTTTATTCACCTAACTACCTCTATGCCAGCTGCATGCATATTTCATGCAATGGAAACGTCCATTTATTTTGATTCTAGTGGTTGTTATTGTATCTTCTATGAATAAAAAGGCACTTGCTGCGTCCGGGCTTTAATATTTTTGTAATGTGTTATAAAATAATCACAAAATTTGTTCTAAAAAGTAGTATTCTATTTTGTTTCTTTAACGTCAGCCTATCTCGGGACTACGTCCAATCACCGACGCCAGAGAGCCGTTTCGCTTTACTTTATATTTAATGCCCGTCTTTTGTAAGCAGGTTAGATTTCTTTTACATGCTTGAAAAAAGTCAATGTAAGTTGTCTCGTTTCAAAATTTGTATTTTTGGCAAAAAATATGAAGCAGGTGAGAAATATTCTTCTTGTGGAGCATTGCAAAGTAGAAAGGGAAATCAAGCAGTGAAAGTTTGTGAAGAATTTTTAGGATGGAGGATGGAAACGAACGATATAAATTCGAGACTGTTGGTGTGTCAAAATTTGAAGTATATGGTTTGGAAAATAGCTGTCAGACATTTTTAAATTGACCTTTAACTAAATTATGTCTAAATACTTTATAAGTCAAAGACTTATCTGTATAGACATGCTGCATGATTGTGGTCAATAAAGATTATTATTATTTCGTGATATACGAGACCGACGTCTCAGCGGCCTCTCTGAAGAGCAGATGAAGGCCGCAGAGTGTGTTTGAGACGGTTCTAAACCTATCTTCATATTTCTGACAGCTTGTTAACTTCAGGGATGAAAAACACAGTTAATATATGGACATAACACTCACTTGTGAACACTCTGTAGCTAACAGTTTGGACGTTTTGGTATATAAACAGTTTGTTTGTAATGCACACTTGTAAAACCTTGGAAATGCGCCAATTACACGTTCACTTTTGTTTTAGTTTAAGGTGTAATACAAGTAAACAACCCTCTTTATCTAAGTTCACTTGTAAAGAATTAACCTAAGTCCAAAACAGTAAACAAATAACTTTGATGTTTTGTTTACATTTTCAATAATAGCAATTGCCCTTAGGTATGTACCGTCTCCTTCTCTCTTATGACAATCCATTTTTTCTATCTCACTCTTCAGTGTATAGTGTCATCTTTTTCATTCTCTTTCTCCCAGATATAATTTCTGAAATTCATAAAATTTATTTTTAAAGGAAATATTAACATCTCTCTTATCACTTCTTATCAAATTCCAACAAGTTTTTGTTGGAATTTGATTAATAAAGAAAAAAAGATTAATATTCACATGAAATTATATTTTTACTAATATTCCTGTAACTGAACAATAAAGTTGACTGCAGCTAGAAGCTGGATTTTGTTGCAACTTTACAATTAATTACTTTAATTATTAAGGTTTAGTGGAAATTATTTATATTTGGTGAAACAAGAAACTTAATCTATTTGGGTAAGCTTTTATAGTTTGTTAAATTTTCCCCACATTTATTCTGCCTAATAAAAACCAAAAAAAATAAATTGAAATAAGTAGTACCTGCTGAGAAAGCTATTTGTTCATTGTAGGGTTTCTTGTCTGAGGCTGAAATCTGGTGGTGTTTTCTGCTTTAACTGGGTCAGCACTCACACCTCAGGGCCCAAAGAAGTTAAAGGACAAGAACTAAGTGCCAGATAAGTCCACGAAGTTTTTTTGTGTTTGTTTATTTTGTGTAACTTGAGTAGTACACCTACAATCAGATCATTATTAAGCTATACATACGTTTAAGTTGATGTTTTAACCTTCTCTTTGTGTGTAAACGCGAACAGTCGACTGTAAGGGGGACCTCTGCATCTTTGTTAAATAAAATTAAATTAACAATTACATCTCTGACCCAGTAACACATTTTTACCATCGCTGAGTGTCAGCCTAAAATACAGCAATTAATTAATGTTACCATACCTCACTTATAGTGTTGTGATTCCAGCTATTAAATTTCACTTACCGTTGATGTCGTATTTATTTAACTATCAGATAATTGACTAAAATACTTTGTGTCGAATAATTTATTAGTTTATAAACTTCTCACTCCCAAAACCTTTCTTTTAACATATGTTGCACCTATCACTAGTAGTAGACAAATAGTCATGACATACCTGCTGAGCCTGGTACCAACTGCCGACGCTGAAGTTGTTCTCAATTCCCGGATGTAGCGTGAAACCATTCTCTCTTTTACCTTTCCCTGTGGTTTTTTAATTTCCTTTTCCTTCTTTCTTTATTTTTCCGAAACCTCCCTTTTCCTAAATTGTAACGGGCCAGAAGCCGGGGAAGCTTTTCATTATTTTTTAATTAAGAAAACCCGTGACATGTTGCACCTTAAATTATATCATACAGAAGGGAAAAATCTAAAATGTAGAGAGCCACAACAGCTTTCCTCCTCTTCTGAAAGTTGATATTTTTTATGTTTTAACAGATATGAGGTAGATTTCTCGCCACACGTGTGCTAACTGCGTCATCGTCCACAGTTTTGCGACGAGTTTTTACTCAAGTAGCCTATTTGTAACCAAATCCTTCTGATAAGACACTCATTGCCGTCATTTTTTTTAGCTAAGTTGAAATTAACGAATATGTATCTACCAATTATAGCCATAGCTGCGGCAGATTCATTGGTGGGTGTTGGGACTGCAGAAATGACATTTTAAGAAATTTAGAAAGTGACATAAAGCAGATAATATCTGACAGATGGAGGTTTCAGATAAGGATGTTCATTAATTTATGTCGATGCAAACACACTCACAACTTATTTGTGTGACATGATGTATAACCAAAATTAACAATTACTCAATGAGTATTCTAATTCTTAAAATGTTCTACATACTTTTCTGTCTTACAACAATTAAGATATTATTGTTACGTGAGGCAGAATGAGTATAAAATATACACATCTACAGGTTTGCAATTTAGTGTATTACTTAATAAAGCAGAACTCCAAGCTTAATCATTAATTGGCGCAGTCTAACCAACAATACAGGTTGATTTCCAAAGACAGCCAATTCTAAATCAAAGCTTTATTTGTACGACTAAAACGCAACAAAAAATAACTTGATAAGACTGAAACCTATTCTGCTACACTATGCTTTGAAATACATTTGCAAACACATAGTCTAGGTAAAAAATACACACGTCGCGTGAAATTGAATATGTCACACACACGTCGAGGCAAACTGGAGTTATTTTGTGTATGGCAATGCCAACAATGACCAATGTGGATGTCATGTCTGCTGCCGCATCACAGAAACGAAAGATATCCATTGTCAGGAGATCTCATCCTGGCCAGAGCTCGCACGCTTCTCAAAGGGCATTATTATGCCAGGGATGACAGACAAAAATGCTAACATCACGTTCACAAGATGTAGAAGAAGAAAATGTGTAACTACAGAGAAAGAGGACGGTCCAATGCCCAAAATGCTTATCCGATACAAAGATAACTTCATAATAACATTTCACTAGCTCAGAGGAGAGTTGAAACGTGAGCTGTTGTCAGATCAATTTCTCACCTTTGTTGAAAATAAATATGAAAAAATGTGTCATTTTCTTATTGTTAGAGTTTATCCAAGTAAATACTGGTTAGTTACATGAAAAGAAAAAAATGCGGGTTGCATTTGACATAGGCGAATGTAAAAAAACCTATTAGACCTAACCCTCAAAAATGATCAAATTTACATAATCGTTATACAGGTGGTCCAACAGTGCGTTCAAGTTCCATATCTCCTCTATTATCAATAATTAAAAATGTTCTGGACGCAGCAAGTGCGTTATGGTAGTAAATTTTCATTAAATGTTTCAAATTTGAATAACTCAATTTTCTATAAACTTAGAAAGTTTAATTTTGGTATGTAGTAAGGCCTTTCCTAAGGCAAGATATCCAGTAAATTTCATTAAAATAACTTTATAATTTTCGGAGAAAAAATTTTTTCCCGAAAGAAAATTCAAAATGTGAATAACTCAATTTTCTATAAACTTAGAAAGTTGAATTTTGGTTTGTAGTAAAGCCTTTCCCAGGGCAACATATCTAGTAAATTTCATTAAAATAACTTTGTAATTTTCGGAGAAAAAAATTTTTTTCGAAAGAAAATTCAACATTTGAATAACTCAATTTTCTATAAATATAGAAAGTTGAATTTTGGTACGTAGTAAGGTCTCTCCTAAGGCAATATATCCGTTAAATTTCCTTAAAACAGCTTTGTAATTTTCGGAGAAAAAAATTTTTTTCGAAAGAAAAGACAAAAATTTCCCGGAAAACACCGTCCGATTTTCCTGGCCAACGAACCTCTTTAAGCTATTTACACACCTGACAAGACATAATTACTCACAAACAGCTTTCAGACCAAAATTGAAAAAAATATATGATAATTTCTTTTACACAAATTGCCTTCACTAATGTTACACAAAATTATATTTTTCACAAAAATTCGACAACTTTTTTTTTACAATAACTTACAACATTTATTATTAATTACAAACATATCACAAAAATCTTACAAAAATAATTTCGACAGAAACGCTCAAAACATTTCTGCGAAAAGTTTTAAAATTCAGCCACTATTTGAGCGTGCCCGTATACGGCAGCTCGATTTTTTCGACGAGTAATGCAAAAAAAGGTCTCTGAATGCGTCATTTCCATGGGGCTATGCCATCTATACGTAAAAACGCCATATAACAATTTATGATATGCGTTTGAAATATGTGCCAAACACGCGAAAAGTTGCAAAACAGTTGAAATAATTCAAAAACGATGAACGATATATTTTTTTTCCTTACAAACGTGCATTATTATTTGATGGAAAACACAAAAATGCAATAACATAAGAGGTGTTTTATTAAAACAAATAAAGCGTGTATCACCAACGACTCATGTGCCACCTTGTAATTGTCAAAATAGGTTTATAAGATACAGCTTGAGACACCCTATAATTAACGTATTAACTTTTTCCTCATATCTTGTATAATAACGGATATATTGAGGTTTACCCTAAAAATGCGTCACCCTGTATTTGTGTAAACAGGCAAAAACTGAAACTGACCCTGTATATGGGTTTTAGGAGTTCTAGTTCGCGCTCATTTGAAAAAATCTTTTTAAAATTCGTAAGTCGCGGTCTTCTTAATAACGAATTTTTTTCTACGAAAATTTGCTAAAATATAGACTAATAAACCATAAAATCTATAGCGGAAACTACTGCCGAAGCATCAGAGGGTCTATTGAAATGGATTTTCCGAAAATATTTTAGTAAAGGACAGTGATGGTTCAAGCTGAAACTTAGGGCCTTGTGAAACACACTTATTACGAAATGTTTTCGACATATTTGCTTTAAATTCGTTGTCTGAAAATTGCAAATTTTGACGTTTCAAGTCGCGACTTTGGCGCTTCAAGAAGAAAAATTATAAAATTTTCAAAATATCTTTTCTGCTACTTCTTCACACTTTTGCGCCAAGAAACCTTTACCGTTGTATGTAAAATTGAATTGGTTTTGTTAATCACACAAAATATTTTGTTCTTGTGCTTTCCTCTGATCACCAGTGGCACCCAAATTTTTTTTCTTTAAATGCCTATAACTTTTTTTCTGTTAACTTAGAAATCTGAATTTTGGTGCGTAAGGTAAGTTTGTTAGTAGAAACTTATATGCCAAATTTGGTTGTCATAGCTCCGTTACTTTCGGAGATACAACAATTTTACGAAAGAAAACCTAAAGTTTTCCTGGAAAAACTAGTCCGATTCTCCTGGATAACCAACGTATGCAAGACACTTACAAAAGGAAGGTAGGTACATGCCAGATTTCATCAAAATCGACCCATTACTTTTTGAGTTATCGGTGTGATATATATATATATATATATATATATATATATATATATATATATATATATATATATATATATATATATATATATATATAAGAATAAGTGGTTTATAAGTATATTTTCTTTTGGCTGTAACTCTACCTCTTCCCAATTGGTTAGCCATTCTAGGAAGTGACCAGGTATAAACTGAATTCTACAGCATATTGAAGACGCACCGACGGCACGTTGTCATGTAGACTTGCGGAGTCTAGAATTTACGCAGACCTGTGATATATAATGGTAGTGCATCACCTTTAAAATAGTAACACAAAATAAACGCTACCGTTTGTGGGCTTAGCAGTGTTTTTAGTAAATCATCCTCTTCGGCAGTTCCCTTAAGATGTCGTTATTTTAAAACACCGTGTTGGTAGCCAGCTTCGTTGGTTGTGTAAGTGTAACGCTAGCTCGATTCTCCTCAACTATCATTGGACCTGCGTCTTCGACCCTTTGGCGTACACCGTCATCACCGGATACCTGACCGTGCACGTGGTAAGTGAACTTTCGCATTTAATTACTGTGCTTTGGGATAGTATACATACGAGGGGACACCCAAAAGAAACAGAACCTTTTTTTCTTAATTTTTTTGTTATTTTTAAACAAAAAACCACCAACCCCCTATAAATTACTCTCCACTTACACTAGTACACTTGTCTTTTATTCCATTGCTCAAAACATTTTTGAAATTCGTCTTCTGCGATGCGTACTTTTTTCTTAACCTCAGCAACGTCGGCCAAACACTTTCCTTTCATGTATCTTTTAATTTGGGAAAATCAAAAAATCGCAGAGGGAAAAGTCGGGCGAATGGGGGGATGGGACAGAGGTGTCACACCATCTTTGCCGCACAGACATGGCTGTGTGAACAGGGGCGTTATCGTGGTGAAAAACCAGTGGCCCTACTGCCACAAATCAGGCCTCTTCCGCCGTAAACTGTTGCGCTATCTTTTTAAAACTCCCAGGTGGAAGCCTGGTTAACTGTCTCTGATCCTGTGGTACAAGATCTGAGAGTCATTTTCTGTGGCTTGTTTTCTTCTTTGCAGTCGGTTTTGCTTTTTACGGCGTCGTCAGTAAAAGAAAAATGTGTGGACCCGTAAAAGAAATATCTACGTGTGTATTTAGATCGTATATATATAGTTTATATCATCAGCGAATTTTCACGTACAAAATTTTTTTGTTATAGCAAATTTTCTTACAAACTTTTGACCAATTTTCTGGAAAGAAAAGAATTGTTTCGAATTTTTGCGTGAAAGAATATATAGCGAAGTTTCGATGAAACGAAATTCGTGAAAAATAATGTTTCAACGAAGTTTCATGCAAAAAATTGCTTACGTGAAAAATATCTTATCGATTATCGAGTTTTTTACGTACAGTTTTTTAACCAAACGTTGTAGAAGTAATATTTTTTAGCAAATTTTTTTAGCGGATTTTTATAAACAAATTTCGTAAGCAAATTTTTCTGTTTCGTTTTTTATTTTTTTGCACACTTTTTATCGAATTTGCATAGAAAAAAATTTAGAACCAAATACTATATATATATATATATATATATATATATATATATATATATATATATATATATATATATATATATATATATATATATATATATATATATATATATATATATATATATATATATATATATATATATATATATATATATATATATAATGTTCAGAAAGATTTCCGCGGTCTTTAATGTGAGACATGCTTGGTTCTCGGGTTAAACCGCGTCTGGAATTTATGGAAACTCGACGTTTCGGCTCCTGTTTTGGAGCCATTTTCAAGAGGTAAAGGAAATATGTAAGGACACTCTGAGGCTTCAATCTGCCTACTCCTTAGAGTGATGGACAAATGTGGGTAAAGGAAATATGTAAGGACACTCTAAGGCCTCAATCTGCCTACTCCTTAGAGTGGTGGACAAAGGTGGGTAAAGGAAATATGTAAGGACACTCTAAGGCCTCAATCTGCCTACTCCTTAGAGTGGTGGACAAAGGTGGTAAAGGAAATATGTAAGGACACTCTAAGGCCTCAATCTGCCTACTCCTTAGAGTGGTGGACAAAGGTAGGTAAAGGAAATATGTAAGGACACTCTAAGGCCTCAATCTGCCTACTCCTTAGAGCGGTGGATAAAGGTAGGTTGGGTTGTTGTAGCTCGATTACGGGGCCTCAATCTGCCTACTCCCCAAATCTCGCCGGAGATCATCGGTGAGGTCTCAGTGTGTTCAACCCTAGGCCTCAGAGAGATCTGGCAGTTCGTTGCAAGTCTTGTCTTATATATGTCGTTCCGTGTACCTGTTGCGTCATCAGTGAAAGTAGTGGGGTCACCGTCAATTAAGTGGGGGGCTTTGGTCACTGTATTTAGAGGAGGATTAAGAGGGTCACCGGCATTTATATATATATATATATATATATATATATATATATATATATATATATATATATATATATATATATATATATAATGAATTCTGGACGCGGTTTAACCCGAGAACCAAGTATATCTCATATATAAATAAAACTCGACGTTTCGGCTCCAGTTTTGGAGCCATTTTTACCTCCTGTAAAAGAAATATGTAAGGACGATCTAAGGCCTCAATCTGCCTACTCCCCAAATCTCGCTGGAGATCGTCTCTAAGGTCTTATAGATATTATGGGTTCAAAAAATTCGGATTTTGTCGGTGACACCTTTAATGTATGGTAAAAACGCAGATTGAGGCCTTAGAGCGTCCTTACATAATTCTTTTACCTCTTCATAATGGCTCCAAAACAGGAGCCGAAACGTCGAGTTTATATAAATTCTGGACGCAGTTTAACCCGAGAACCAAGTATATCTAACATTAAAGACCGCGGAAATATTTCCCAACAAATTATAGCAAATTATAGTTTGGTAGAGATATATGTATGTACTGCAAGCCTATTTAAAAATATTGTGTTACAAATTTCATTAGTCACAAAAGTTTTCTAGAAGAAAAATAATTATTTACAAAAGGAATGTACCTGCCAAATCATAAATATGGCAGGTATTTTTTCTTTTAATTGCTTGGATGGTTTTATTTTAGTCAACCCAATCGAACTAGTTTTTGCAAACAAAACAGCAAAAGATGTTTTTTAAAACCAACTTAGTTATCCACGAAGCTCAATATGTTATTTTTCTTTAATTTAGTACGCACCTATGTAAACGCAGCCTGTTTACATAGGTGTTACTATCGTTCAAGGTTGAAGATTCTGGCTTAATAGGAAATTGAGTAATCGGATTTCAAATATTTTTACAAAAACTCTCTATCATAATGTGTTTGCTGCAGCCAGACCTTTTTCAACACTTATTTACTGTTGCTGTATCCACACTTTTTGAAAATGATGAAATATTGTAGCTCTCTATGTAAGACTGACAAACAAGGCAAGCTAAATTTCATTTTTTGAAAAATATTGTAAACAAATGAAATGGGGTAACAATTTAAACATAAATTGAAAATCTTGGTTCGCTGCTTTGTCGCAGAGGTTCCCCTTCCCCTACTGCATGCATACAACCACCCACAGTGCATAAACAAGAAAAATGTAAACAAGAAAAATTTCGTGGGAATAACCCGCAATAAAGTTACGGGACCTGCGGTAAATATAGGGGTTCTGTGCGGGATAAACGTGGCAGGTATTTTTCCTTATTAGTCGCTGAGATGATCCGTTTAATTTAGTAGTCCACACAATCGAAACAGTTTCTGCAAAGAAAATAACAAAAATAGTTTTCTAAAACAAATGTATGGTTAAGTACACTTGGAGAACACCCAAATCACCACAACACATATTTCAGAGACCTTACCATCGTTTCGTTGACCAATTTAACATCTTCAGAGGAAGAAAAATTCTTCTTCAGAATTTTTCTTCCTCTGAAGATGTTGACTTGGTCAACGAAACGATCGTAAGGTCTCTGAAATATGTGTTGTGGTGATTTGGGTGTTCTCCAAGTGTACTTATTAGTGCTCATCACAGGTTCCAGTTTTCACATAGGAAATGTATGGTTGCTTGTGAAGCTCATTGTGTTATTTTTTAAATTTAGTACCCACGCTGCTTTTGTATATGGTTTACTATGTATCAAAACTGAAGATTCTAGTTTAATGGGAAATTGAGTTATCACCATTTGGAACATTTTTGCGAAAATTCGCTACCATAACGCACTTTCTGCACCTAAACCCTTTTCAGCATTTATTTACTATTTCTGTATCCATACTTTTTGAAAATGGAATGAATAAATATAAACAATACAAAATTTTTTAAATTAAAATTTTAATAATCTACCCAACATCTGTTTATTGGTATAATTTAAACAACATATCATGCAGTTTCATTTACCTCAAAATTTCCAGATACGACATGAAGAGTAAATAATAATGAGAGTTCACTAAAAACTAAAAGTAAATAATAAATACATTATTCCAAGATTCTAAGGTATTAGCTGAGTCTTATTATTTGTTTATGACGTCTGTAAATAAAGAAGAAGAAGAAGAAGAAGAAGGTAACCTCGAATTCGACTAAACCCCCCCCCCCTCTACTGTCAGTTTGCAAAATAACAAATGACAGTGACAAATAGCCAACTGGCGTTGTCAGATTCAACTAGGAGAGAACGATGGGTTTTAAATACCTTGAATAATGGGAAGCTTAATATTTATACATAATAAAACGTTGTTCTAGATTGCCTCTGAACAAATTGAATAACTTACATTAAAATTTTTATTTATTACTATATAATTTCGTGATATCTTCATGCTCAGATGACAGTTTTGGCAAATGGCAACCCGGCTGATTGTTTATTGTGACATATTATTCTAACCTGTTCGTTTGAAGTTTAATTTGGAGAGGTAATTTTAGGTCATATCATAAATTATTTATTTTGTATTTTGTTATAACTCAAGATTTACTGAACCGATTAAGTCCAAATTTGAGGAAGGGGACCACTGATACAATATCTACGCGTTTGTAAAGTTTGAGTTTCATACTTCTAGTGATTTAAAAGATATTGCGTTTTCAAACAGTCTTTCTCTTTTTTTCTAAAAGTATTTGAGTGTCAAAAATGTCTAACGAACTCGTCCAAGCTATTAGCAAAATGAAGGGAATTGCCAAATTTGGTTTCGAACGGTGAAGTACTTTTTAAGTTATCGGTTGGATATATATATATATATATATATATATATATATATATATATATATATATATATATATATATATATATATATATTACTATTAGTGAATTTTCTTTATGAAAATTCACTAAAAAAGCTTTTGAAAATTAGAGTCTCCCAGACTCCCGCCACCAGTGATGCTATAAAATAGGCGCCACCACTGTAGGGTTAAATGGTATACGTTAATTTTTTTCTGGTATTGCATTTTGCTTCAAATACATAGAAAAAGATTCAAAATATTTGGATCTTAAAATAGTCATACGTGACTTAAATAATAAAATACTATATATTTCGTAATGTTTCGTTAGTTTTTTAGTGCCGCTGTTTCAATTTCTTTACTAATTTTCCTTTATTTTTTTACAGGTAAGTTTTAAAATATTGCTAATTCCCCAGTTGGTAAGTTACTTAAAAATGCCCTTTTTTCAGGAATTCTAAGAGCATAAATTGTTATAGATTGCGTCTATTGCAGACAAAAGTCTTACCTTTTCTGTAAGATAAGTACACTTGGAGAACCCAAACACAGCACATCTTTTAAAGATCTGACGATCGTATCACTAACAAAGTTAGCGTCATCAAAGCTGAAAAATTCTAAACTATGTACTTACTACTAAACGTCACATTTTATACTGAGTCCTTGGGTTCGATCCCAGGGTACTCCTTTCACTTTTTCAGTACAAACTGTAAATTAACATCAACCGAGGTTCTGGCATTGTATTTGAGCAAGTTGAATGTCTGCACGTTCCGCCCTTCGGTCCCGTGTCCATGCGATGTTGGGCACGTTAAAGATCCCTACCCCCCTTACAGAAAGGCAGGGGTTCGGCAAATTTTCCAGGATAGTGAGGTGAAACTGCTCCCTGGCGTCGGTGTTTGGCCATAGTCGCGGAAATAGGCCGACGTTAAAGAAACAAAAAACACAATACTGAGTCTTAGATAAAGACCGATAACGAGAGGGAGACAGTATCGGTCTTTATCTAAGACTCAGTATAAAAGGTGATGTTTAGTAGTAAGTAGTTTAGAATTTTTCATTCTCTGATGACGCTAAGTTTGTTAGTAAATGGTCGTCAGGTCTTTAAAAATATGTGTTGTGGTGTTTTGGGTTCTCCAAGTGTACTTACCAGTGCACTTCACAGGTTGCAATCTTCACTTAATTAGTTTTCTGTTAGATGCTTTGTATCATGATTCAACATAAAAAAAAAATGAATATATATATATATATATATATATATATATATATATATATATATATATATATATATATATATATATATATATATATATATATATATATATATATAGGCTTTCAAAAACCAATTTACGTTTATATCAATTATTGGCGAATTTTTGTAGAGAAAAACTCGCTTTTGACGAGATCATGACTTTGATGCTTTAAAAAAATTTATTTGGATAAAATACTACTGATATTCCCGTTAATAAATTAAATGTTATGCTGTCTCAGCTGAGGTTGCAAAGACTATAAGCGTGTACCTTTAAACAATACTCCAAGCATATACAGTGTGTCCCAAACTCAATGGGAATGTATTGCTATCTCCGTTATTATTAGAGATAGGGAGACTGTTAAATTGGCAATGTTTTGTAGAATTTCATACTCGTTCAAAATGTGACTTATATTTAGCCCTGCCTCTTTTCGTTATCGAGTTAATTTGAAAAAACAAAATTTGTCGATTCTTTTTTTCTTCAATATCTAAGTAGACGTTGATCTGACATGTCTAAGACCTGCACATTATCAGGACACTTTTTAGAGAGTAATCTTTTTGTGCTCAAAAACAAAAGACAATCCAAAGTTGAGAATACTCAACTTTGGATTGTCTTTTGTTTTTGAGCTACAGGTATCAACGTTAATTTTTATTATGGCAGTCATATTGGATTTTTTTTTGCTCATGTGGTAGCCTGTGAAAAGAGCTTTTCAATTATGTACAACATGCTTGAGAAATCTTGTAATTGCACTGACAATTTTGAGAAAACCCGTTTTGAGGATAGTATGGCTATGAAATCCAATACCAGAAAACAAATGACAGAAAAAAAGTGTTCAAAAAGCAGTAGGCCAGGGAGTCTAACAATATACTTCTACTTTTAACATAATTTTCCGTAATGATTCCCGGAATGAAATATTGTGTTTTAATTTACAATACTTAATTAGGTAATAATGCTAGGTAATATTATGTGAAACAGTTTAATAACGAAACCCGACAATAACAAATAGAAACTTAAACTCCACAAAACAACACAGTAAGAAACGGAACTCAACAAAAAATAAAATAGAAACTTAAAAATACACTAAATAGAAAATTGTTCAACATGGCCACCGTTTTGTTCCATGCACTTTATGCACCTTTTTGAAACATTTATAGCTTCCCTGATTCTGTTTCGTAATTCATTAATATTTTGTGGTGGATCGAATATATACACATCATTCTTCAGACTATCCCAAAAATAAAAATCCATGGGTGTTATATCAGGTCTTCGAGCACACCAATGAACCGGCCCATTGTTACAAATGACACGATTATTAAAATTTTGGTACAACAATTCTTTGACGATCCTAGCATTGTGAGCTGGACAACCGTCTTGTTGGTACCAAATCTCGTCTAAATTATCATAAACTCTTCTAATTGTTGGTATGATACCATTTCTCAATAGATTAAGATATCTTTCCCCAGTTAAATTATTTTCAAAAAGAACGGACCAACAATGAAGTGATCTGATTTTTTTTTTTAAATTAACTGTCTAATCTAGAAATAAAAATAACAGTTTTTTACCTAATAAGCCGCACCAAACATTAATACCAAATCTGTCTTGCGATCGTCTTTCTTCCTTTAGATGAGATTTTCATTTGCTCAATAATGCCTATTATGGCGATTATACACACCACAATTTGTAAATCTGGATTCATCAGTCCATATTATTTTCGGATGAACATTTTCATCTTGCTGACATTCTCCTTGATACCATCTGCAGAATTGAAGTCGCTTAGGGTAGTCGTTAACCTTTAAGCCTTGTACGATTGTGTGTTTGTGTGGACGGTAATGACTTTGTTTTAATACACGGTGTACCGTACTTTTTGGAACGTTCACCATAAAACCAAACAGATTGCGGGAGTTTTTCGTTTGAAACCTGTAAGACGGCATCATTTCTTTCTTCATTTCTAGGCATTGGTAGTTTCTTTGCGTGGAAGCTACCGTCGTTCGATAGTTTGGTCACTATCCTGCGAAATATTTTGGTATTTGGTTGTCGTGTCTTTCTGGGTAGTTGTTTTGATATGAATTTGCAGCTGCCTCAGTATTTCTGTTAAAACGAATATAACATTCCAACATGTCAAAATATTACCCATTACTGAACCTATTGCTGAATAATATTTAAAATAAACAGGAAACAACCTATTTAGTACAAATTTTTAAGCAACGTGTTAAATACACCTCAAATTGTTAAGATAATTAAGAATGACAGTATTCTTAATTGTCGCGATAGTGTTATATCCATAGCAACCTTTCTTCTGTTGTTTTTCAGTTGACTTACGTTTAAAAATCAATCAATTTTCAAAGGCGTTTTCGTAAATCATTAATCTGCTTTTTATTGAGTTCTGTGAGTAAATTTAGTTATTTACTAGGTTTACCTATTTAATTAAATTATAGCAATTTTTTAGGATAATGTTGTAATGTAAAATATCATTTGTAATAATGGGCCGATTCATTGGTGCGCTCAAAGTTCCTATTTTTTTATCGTGAATCATTACGGAAAATTATGTTAAAAATATATGTTGTCAGTGCAATTACACGATTTCTCAAGCATGTTGCACATCATTAGAAAGCTCTTTTCATAGGCTATCAAATGAGCGAAAAAACGAATATGGCTGCCATAATAAAAACAAACGTGAATACCTGTAGCTCAAAAACAAATGACAATCCAAAGTTGAGAATAGCACAAAAAGATTACTCTGTAAAAAGTGTCCTGATAATGTGCAACTCTTAGATATGTCAGATCGACGCCTAAGATATTGAAGAAAAAAGAAATCGACAAATTTGTTTTTTCAAAATAACTCGAAAACGAAAAGAATTAGGGCAAAATACAAGTCATATTTGGAACGAGCATGCAATTCTACAAAATATTGCTAATTTAATCGTCTCCCTATCTCTAATAATAACAGAGATAGCAATACATTCCCATCCAGTTTGAGACACACTGTATGAGTACTTTTTGCCGACGCTGCCCAGACCCGTTTAATTTTTGCTTCGTGCACACTCACCTCGAAAACTCTTTTTAACCCTCAATTGCACGAAACTCGTCAAGCGGTTGAACGTGGTGAATACAAATTACGAATAGAGAATACATTTTTCTAGTTATCCTTTTGCTAGCAGTAAGTATCCTAGACATATCCATTCCTTATTTCAGCCACGTACTCTGGGCGGGAGTATGTATGGTGGAACTGCCACTTCAAGATAACGAAGGTAAAGGGGTTAATCTAACAGGTCTCACGTACCGGCGGCGGTCCTTTCTCCCATCTCCCAGCCGGTCGTTGATGTGCTCTGTTGTGTTTGTATGGGATAAACATTTCAACTCTGAGAATTGCCAGTTATAGCGTCTGTTGCATATAATAACCTTAATGCATATTGGTTACGGCAGGTATGGGCCTTAGTCTTTTCAAATCAATATTGTTACATACTATTTTCTTAATAGTTACACAAAAGCGATAAGTGTTAGAAGGGTAATTGGAGACTTGGTTGTAGGGAGACTTTTGACATATGACCAGTTCCAAGAGTAACACTACTATGTGGTTTCTAAACAAAAGGTGATTTTACTAAAAATATAATGAAATATATATACAAGTGAAAAATTGTATATATTTAGTTCTAAAATAATTGTTACATTTACATGTTATTACTAATGTTTCTTTATTTAATTTATGCCACAACAGTTTTATATTCGCTGATTTACGGCGTTTGCCGATTGACGTTGGAAAACACACTGGAGGAATGTGCTGACATATGGATTTCTATGCTTACTTGAATTAAATGTCAATGGCAAATTCATATCCACAGGTTAGGAAGTTCTTGGCATTCTGAAACAAATAATAAATGCTCGATTGCAAACCGACATTAAGAAACAATAATTTTTTTCTTTCACCAACACACCACGAGTGCTCACAGCCTAAATACTATCGTACCGTGGGTGTCGACAAGGAGGAAAGAGACAACTTGTTAATTTTGGACTTGAAGGTTTGGAGGTTCGGAGGAGAAGGAAAAACTTGTGTCGGCAAGGAATTCCACAACTTAGAAGTCTTGGGGACAAAAGAGCGGGCATAACAAGATGTTCTGTGTCTGGTGACCTGGACAGTAAAAGGGTGCAGTCGCTCTGTTCCCCTGGTAAATCTGTTGGGGGCAGCAGGTGGAGGAACTATGGAAGAAAGCTCCTCTGAACAGTGCCCGTGCAGATATCTATAAAAGAGAGAGAGATAGGTCATCAACGGCAGGTCGGTGGGCAAGGGATGGCAGCCTTTGGGTGAGGGTAGGGTCACCGATGAGACGCATAGCTCTCTTCTGAATGGAGTCCAGGATAGCGAGTGTAGAAGCGGCAGCGGCACCCCAGATGTGGGAGCAGTAATCGAGGTTTGGCCTTATTTGTGAAGTGTATCTGGTATAGAGATTAGCTGGTGAAAAGTATTTGCGAGCCCGGAAGAGGAAACCTAATTTCTTTGCAGCCGCTTCTGCAATTGATGTGACATGTTGGCGCCAATTGGGATTTTGATCCACAGAAATGCCAACAAGTGAAAAGGACTCATTACTTTGAATAACTTGGTTGTTCAATGTGATGGGTCTAGGGCTGGTGTTCTGTGGCCCGGAGCCGGCCATAGGTATAAGTAGGAAGTCGGTCTCCGTCCCCTTAGACAGGTGGACCGAGGAAGCAATGAAGAGACACTGTGGGTCGGTTGGTGACTGCAGGCAGCCGAGGGTCTTCGCGGAGGGGCCGGACAGAGATAAAGCTGTCTGGCTACTCGGAACCAGTCGACCTACTTCGCCGCATCCTTGGGGTGCTCACAGGCCAGTGCGCCACACCTCACGTTGATAGGCGTAGAGAGAGATCCCATTTGTCAGGAATGCGGCGAGGATGAGGAAACGTCCTACCACTACCTGTGCGAATGCGAGGCTTTTCGGAGTCTTCGAGCAGAATTGTTCGGATCGAGGACTCTGCAGAGGAATCAGGTAAGTACCGTCCATTTGAAGACCGCCACGGCCTTCATCTCGAGGTCGAGGCGGTTTGGCGATGGAACCGAGGAGGAGTAGAGCATGGTTGCTGGGGTTGGCAAAAAGGGCCCATGGTGGCCTACTTGCTTGGCGTTGGCCTCCCCACCACTGCTACTACTACTACTACTACTAGGGCTGGTGTATCTCTTATGAGATAGAAAGCAAGACTGAGATTTGGTCGAGTTGAATTGTACAAGATTTCTACTTCCCCTGTCTAATATTTTTTTGGAGATCCACAGAGACAGAACCCTCCCTGAGTCTGCGATCCTCATCTAATTTGGCTAAAGATACAGCCTTAGAATATTGTATATTTGAGTGGAGGGTGCTATCGTCCGCGTAACTGTGAACTGGGTTGAATGTGTTGAAGAGGAGGTAATTGATGTTGATAAGAAACAAAGTAGGGGCTAAAGCTAAACCTTGAGGGACTCTTGCATTAATTGGATACAGTTTAGAGGAATGGTCATACACGACAACAGAAATGCTCCGGTTGGGGAGGCAATTTGATGTCCAGGTACAGAGTTTTGGTTATAGGCCATAGGCCGGAAGTTTATTAAGCAGCGCTGCGTGCTAGATCTGGTCGAATGCTTTGGATATGTCTAGAGCGACAATCTGGGAGTCACCGTGTAGTTCCATAGACTTGTTCCAAGAATGGGTGACAAAGGAAGGAGGTCGGCAGTTGATCTGCTGACGGAATCCATACTGCCTGTCGTGGATTAGACTGTGTTTTTAAAGAAATTTGATTAATTCGGTGTTTATATACTATTACATCACTTTAGAGACGACTGGAAGGAGAGAAATAGGCATGTAGTTGCTTGGAAGCGCTTTGGATCCTTTCGTGGGACGAGTTGTACTCGAGCAGTTTTCCAGTTACTAGGGAATATGCCTCTATTGTAAGACGTCTGAAACAGATGTGTCAGGACAGGAGCAAGTTCTGGTGCGCATTTTTTGAGATTAATTGCTAGGATTTCGCCAAGGCCAGAGGCGTTCCTGGTATTAAGAGAAGATAGCATTTTTCGTACCTTTTTAGTTTTGAAAATGATATCGGTCAATCTATGCGAGACATTGGAGACTCTTGGTGGTTGATTGTTTGGAGGTGGGTTGAGAGTAGAATTGCCGGCGAAAAAACGAGGCAAAAAGTTCAGCCTTGCTCAGGCCGGTTGAAACAATTTCATCCCCTAAAACAGGAGGTGGGAACGTGCTCTTACAGAAATTATTCCCAATAGTCCAGAAGGGTTTGCTGCCGTTGGAGCTTGAGAGGACTTTGTTTTTGATGTGGTTATTAAACGAGTTTTTTTACCTCAGAAAGAATGCGAACGTAGCAGTTTCCTGCGTCGTTAAATGCTTGAAAAATAAGGAAAAGTAATCTCGCATTTCGTCCCAGTTCGCGGAGTTGTAGTGCCAAACGATACGTGGGTGTGATGACTGTGTGACTTCGGGTTGCATTGTGCAAGAAGCAGTGACTATGCCGTGGTCTGAGCAACCAAGGGGGGCGGTGACTAATATCTTATAGTAGTCAGGATTTGTAGTAAGAAGGACATCCAAGGGATTTGAGCTGTGTGTTGGGATGCGAGGAAAGTAAGTAGGTTGCTGAACCATATTGGTTAAAGCATTGCTAACTGCAAAGGCCTCCACTGCTCTTCCTTGTGGATCGGTTTTTGTGGATCCTAGCCATTCCTTATTATGGACATTGAAGTCACCAAGAATAGTGACCTCGCAGAAGAGATATTCACAAATCAGATGGTCGGTTTTTTCAGAAAGGTAGTCAAAGAGCTAGACAAAGTTGTTGTCAGAAGGTGACCGGTAAATGCAACAGATGAATTTAGTTGCAGCCCTGAGAGAGAGTATATACATAGTATGTATTTTCTTCCAGCTTTTAAATTGTAAATTCACCAATTCGGAAAAGCGCAAAGAAAATTTTGTTTGATCAAAGATAAATAAAACTTAAATAAAAGAGCCCAAGTAACTTTTTAATAATTTAGGAAGTCTGGTGCAGGGTAGATTGCTACGGGCCTGAGCGCACACGCCTCCATGCAATCTAAAGGAAGTAAGGAGCTCATACCCCGGGAAATTAAGGTGATTAGTGGCTGTTTTGGCACTCATTTGAGTTTCGGTGAGGAACAGGGGCCTATTAGCCTGGAGAAAATGGTGGACGGAGTTCAGGTTAGAATTTAGGCCACATATATTCGAGAAGGATATGTTAAATCTTGATGCTGGCGCCCCCTGTATACCCCTCTCCCGGAGATCCGAATGGAGGGGTATTTTGCCTCCGGAATATTTTGTACAAGAAGGAGCCATCATCATTTTTGCCTATAAGCGAAACCGTCTCATACACCTGAGCCGGAAACGTCCGTTGGGACTTCACCGGCCCCTTGATGTAAGGGATGGTACCTCCTCGGGCGTGAAAAAATCCTTTACTGTCACGGATTCATCAGTTCATATTATTTTCAAACGAGAATTTTCATCTTGCTGACATTGTCTTTGATACCATCTGCAGAATTAAAGTCGCTTAGGGTAATCGTCAACATTTAAGCCTTGTAAGATTGTAGGTTTGTATGGATGGTTATGACCTTGTTTTAATGCAGGGTGTACTGTACTTTTTGGAACGTCAATTTATTCACCATAAAACAGAACAGATTGCTGAGGGTTTTCGTTTTAAACATGTAAGATGGCATTATTTCTTTCTTAATTTCTAGGCATTGGTAGTTTCTTTGCGTGGAAGCTACCGCCGTTCAATAGATTGGTCACTATCCTGCAAAATATATTGATGTTTGGTTGTCGTGTTTCTGGGTAGTTGTTTTGATATGAATTTGCAGCTGCCTCAGTATTTCGGTTAAAAGGAATATAACATTCCAACATGTCAAAATATGCTTCATTACTGAACATATTGTTGAATAATATTTAAAATAAACAGGAAACAAACTATTTAGTACAAAATTTTAAGCAACGTGTTAGATACACCTCAAATTGTTCAGATAATTAAGAATGACAGTATTCTTAATTGTCGCGATAGTGCTATATCCATAGCAACCTTTTTTCTGTTGTTTTTCAGTTGACTTACGTTTAAAAATCAAACAATTTTCAAATGCGTCTACGTAAATCATTAATCTGCTTTTTAGTGAGTTCTGTTAGCAAATCTAGTTACTTACTAGGTTTACCTATTTAATTAAATTATAACATTTTTTTAGGATAATGTTGTAATGTAAAATATCATTTGTAATTGGTGTGCTCAAAGTTCCTATTTTTTTTATCGTGAATCATTACGAAAAATTATTTTAAAAGTATAAGTCTATTGCTAGACTACATGGCCTACTGCTTTTTGAACACTTTTTTTTTGTCATTTGTTTTCTGGTATCGTATTTCATAGCCTACTATCCTCAAAACGGTTTTTCTCAAAATTGTCAGTGCAATTACAAGATTTCTCAAGCATGTTGTCCATCGTTGGAAAGCTCTTATCACAGACTATCACATGAGAAAAACATCCAATATTGCTGCCATAATAAAAACAAACGTTGATACCTGTAGCTCAAAAACAAATGACTATCCAAAGTTGAGAATAGCACAAAAAGATTACTATGTCAAAAGTGTCCTGATAATGTGCAAGTCTTAGACATGTCAAATCAACGCCTACTTAGATATTGAGGAAAAAAGAAATCGACATTTTTTTTAATAACTCGAAGACTTGCACATTAAGTCTTAGACATGTCGGATCAAGGCCTACGTAGATATTGAAGAAAAAAGAAAGCGACAAATTTTTTTTTTCAAAATAAGTCTAAAACGAAAAGAGGCAGGGCAAAATACAAGTCATATTTGGAACGAGCGTGAAATTCTACAAAACATTGCTAATTTAACCGTCTCCCTATCTCTAATAATAACGGAGATAGCAATACATTCCCATCCACTTTGGGATATTATATATATATATATATATATATATATATATATATATATATATATATATATATATATATATATATATATATATATATATAAACATATAAAAAGTGGAACTGCCCTGCGCTATTTTGATGACGCCAGCTTTGTTAGCAAAACGATCGTCGGGTCTAAAAAATGTATTGTGATGACTTGGGTTATTGGGTTCTTCAAATTGTACAGATCAGTGCTCATCACAGGTTCCAATCTTCACTCATTGGCCTATTCTGTAAAAATTCGCTACCATAAGGTACTTTCTGCGTCCAGACTTTCTTATCTTAATATTATAGTGTAAATAATACATTTATTTGTTTAATTAACATTTATAAAAGAGTTTCTATTCCAGTAAACAACTTGACATGTACATAATTAATTAAGAGGAAGACCCCCGACCGAAAATTGAAACAGAAAAGCAAGCAACATGAAAAACCGACCACGATCCACCTTTCGCAACATTTCCATTAAAATAATTGGGAAAACAGTACATTTAATATTTCCTAATGAAGAAAATGTAGCTCAAGGTCGATAATGAGAGTGTCGAGATGGCACGGCAGTTTTATGAGCCCGCTCGACTACTCGTGTCTCTCCAAGCTTGTTCGTCTCTTGGAATAGGAGAGAATTTGTTCGTCCTCATTTCCTTTGAGAAGCTTCAAGTGCAATTCTTCTGCATCAGCCGCCAGACACTGGATAAAAGAGGAATCTGCACTCCATCTACTGCACACAATGGTCCTCATACAAAGTGAATACTTACCGGGAGTTTTTGCATAAAATGAACTAATTTAAAAGTCAAAAAAAAACTTATGCTAGAATGACAAGATGGTTAGTTGAAAGGCTTCACTTTTCTCATCAGACATGCAACTGTTCATTTATTTTTCCTTTACGGTAGGTACTCTTAAATTAGAGCCAGCAATTATATTCACTATGATTAACAAACGCCGTCATTCATCGTCAATAATAATAAGAATAATAACAGGAATGATAGTAATAATACAGTTTATACAATGTGAGTGGTGGACGTGCCGCTACCTAGTTGCGGAACCAAGTAGTATGTTGTCACGCCAGCTCCAAATAACACAAAGTGTTAAAAAAATAGAGACTGTATACAACTAGCTAACAATTTAGAAAATTGTCAGCCCATTTCTACCCCGATATAGGGACAAAGTATGTAAGAGTAGATGCATTCTCGCAACAATTATTGTTCTGATTGTTGCGAGAATGCATCTAGCCTTACATACTTTGTCCATATATTAGGTTAGAAATGGGCCAGGGCTGACAATTTACTAAATTGTTAGTTAGTTGTATACAGTCTCTATTTTTTTCACACTTTGTGTTGCTGGCGTGACAACATACTACTTGGTTCCGCAACCAGGTTGCGGCACGTCCACCACTCACTTAGTATATTAAGGCTGGCTATACTATAGCCGTATTACTTTTGGAGCATTTTTGCTGCATTTAGTATGCCGTACTGAAGAGCTCTAATGAGAGCGAAACCGGTCTACGGTTCTAATTGTTGCGAGAATGCATCTAGCCCTACAGTTTATACAGTTCATTTTGTAGCTCAAAAAATGTCCAGACGGACGCAGAGCAGTCAGAAAAGGCAAAAATATATATCATTCTTCACAATAGTTATAGTTAATGTAAGGGATTTGCAAATTTATGGTAATATAAGATTAATTTAAAAAAATGTTCGGGACGCAGCAAATGCGTTATGGCAGCGAATTTTCGTTAAAATGTTTTTAACGGAAAATATGTTCTGTGTTTACAAGAAGGACATTTGGTTGATAGTATAACCTATATAGCACTAACCATATTTCATTAAAATAGCTTTGTTGTTTTAAAGGTCGCTCAGACCATAGCATGGTCACTGCTTCCTGCGCAATGCAACCCGAGGTCACACAGTCATCACACCCACATAGCGTTTGGCACTACATCTCCGCGAACTGGGACGAAATACGGGATTACTTTTCCTCATTTCCATGGGCGTCTGTCTACTTCTCTCATCCTGACCTCCCTAATATCTCACAAAACGTCACCGAAATTATCCATGCTGGCAAGGAATTATTTATTTCACGTACACAGAAAACCTCTCCAGGCACTCAAGAACCCTGGTTCTCAAAATCCTGTGACAAGGCCAGACTTCAAAAGGTCAAAGCTCACAAAACGCTTTTACACAAGCCCAGTTAAGAAAACCGTCAAGCATTTAACGACGCAAGAAACCACTATGTCCCCATTCTTTCTGAGACAAAAAACTCGTTTAATAACTACATCAAAAACAAAGTCCTCTCAAGCTTCAACGGCAGCAAACCCTTCTGGACTCTTGCTAAATCTATTGGGAATAATTTCTGCAAGAGCATGTTCCACCTCTTGTTTCAGGGGATGAAATTGTTTCTACCGCCCTAGCCATGGATGAACTTTTTGCCTCGTTGTTCGCCGACAATTCTACTCTCAACCCACCTCCAAATGTTCAACCACCAACAGTCCCCAATGTCGCGCATAAAATGACGGATATCATTTTCAAAACTAAAAAGGTACGAAAGATGCTCTCTTCTCTTAATACCAGGAAAGCCTCTGGCCTTGACGAGATCCGAGCAATTATTCTGAAAAAATGCGCTCCAGAACTTTCTCCTGTTTTGACTCGTCTGTTTCAGACACCTTACAATAGAGGCATATTCCTTAGTAACTAGAAAACTGATCGAGTACAACCCGTCCCCAAGAAAGGACCCAAAGCGCTTTCTAGCAACTACAGGCCTATTTCTCTCCTTTTAGTCGTCTCTAAAGTGATGGAAAATGATATAAACACCGAATTACTCAAATTTCTTGAAAAACACATTCCAATCCACGACAGGCAGTATGGATTCCGTCAGCGCAGATCAACTGCCGCCCTCCTTTCCTTTGTCACCCATTTTTGGAACAAGTCTATGGAACTACACGGTGAATCCCGGATTGTCGCTCTAGACATATCCAAAGCATTCGACCAGGTCTGGCACGCAGCGCTGCTTAATAAACTTCCGACCTATGGTCTACCACCAAAACTCTGTACCTGGACAGCAAATTTTCTCTCCAACCGGAGCATTTCTGTTGTCGTGGATAGCCATTCCTCTAAACTGTATCCAATTAATGCAGGAGTCCCTCAAGATTCAGCTTCAGCCTCTACTTTTTTTCTTCTCTACATCAATGACCTCCTCTCTAGCACATCCAACCTATTTCACAGTTACGCGGACGACAGCACCCTCCACTCAAATATACAATATTCTAAGCGTGTCTCTTTAGCCAATTAGATAAGGGTCGCAGACTTATGGAGGATTCTATCTCCGTGGATCTCCAAAAAATATTAGACTGGGGAAGTAGAAATCTTGTACAATTCAACTCCACCAAATCTCAGTCTGGCTTTCTATCTCATAAGAGATACATCAGCCCTAGACCCATCACAATGAACAACCAAGTTATTCAAAGTAATGAGTCCGTTTCACTTGTTGGCATTTCTGTGGATCGAAATCTCAATTGGCACCAAGATGTCACATCAATTGCAGAAGCGGCTGCTAAGAAATTAGGCTTCCTCTTCCGGGCTCGCAAATACTTTTCACCAGCTAATCTCTATACCTTATATACTTCACAAATAAGGCCAAACCTCGAATACTGCTCCCACATCTGGGGTGCCGCTGCCGTTTCTTTACTCGCTATCGTCGACTCCATTCAGAAGAGAACTATACGTCTCATCGGTAACCCTACGCTCACCCAAAGGCTGCCATCACTTGCCCACCGACGTGCCGTTGGTGACCTCTCTCTCTCTCTCTCTCTTTCTCTCTCTCTCTCTCTCGCTGCCCCCAACAGATCTTTCAGGGGGGCAGAGCGAATGCACCCTTTTACTGTCCAGGTCACCAGACATAGAACATCTTGTTATGCCCGCTCTTTTGTCCCGAGGACTTCCAAGTTGTGGAATTCCTTGCCGGCACATGTTTTTCCTTCTCCTCCTTCTGCTCCAAACCTTCATGTCCAGAATTAACAAGTTGCCTCTTTCCTCCTTGTTGACACCCACGGTACGATAGTATTTAGGCTGTGAGCCCGCGTGGTGGGTTGTTGAAAAAAAAAACAGAAAATGTTTTGTTCTTGTGCTTTCCTCTGATCACCAGTGGCACCAAATTTTTGTTTTTTAAATGCCTATAACTTTTTTTGTTTTAACTTAGAGATCTGAATTTTGGTGTGTATGGTAAGTTTGCTAGTAGAACCGCATATTTTAATTTGGTTATGAGAGCTCTGTTATTTTCGGAGATACAAAAAAATTTCAAAAAAAAAACAAATTTTCCCGGGAAAACTGGTTCGATTTTCCTGGATAACAAACTTATCCAAGCCACTTGCAAAGGGAAGGAAGGAGTTATCAATAATTTATCATTATATATAAACATGTATAAACATATTATGATATACACGAGATATACACATATATACGTTATTTTGAGAAATTAGTTGTTAAGTATTCTTTTAGATCATACGGAGCCATTTTGAGTAAGTGTTTATTTAAGATCTTCATTTTTTTTTGTGACACTTTTTACATTAGTTGGCAACTTATTATAAATGTTCACCAGCCTGAAGTATGCATTGTGCTGCATTTGGAGAGTTTGGACACTGGATAATTTAGGTTAGTCCTCATTCTAACACCATAATTATGGTTTTGTTCTAGCTGTGAAAACAGCTTTTTTAGGGCAGCTGGAATTGATACCCACCATGAAAGATTACTCAAAACAAAGGTGTATGTGGCAATTTTTGATGTTAGGCTATCAGTATGGCTTTGCCAGTCAAGTCTGGCATCAATCTTTAATCCAAGAAATTTTGTTTCATATTTTGACTTAACAACCAGTTATTCATCAACTTTATACATGCTTACATCACTGTCACTGATTTTTGTGCCAAACTGACAAGGACTGTCTTATCAGTATTTACTTTAAACTTATTTAATTGAAACCACTTCTTTACATCGAAAAAAGATTCTTTTAATTCCTTTTGCAATTTAAATTTATTCTGATGTTTTAGGATAATGGAGGTGTCTGCATATAGTCTTGTGTTGTTGTTTGTATATTCTGGCATGTCATTAGTATAAACTATATATAAAAGTGGCCCGAGGATTGATCCTTGGGAGACACCTTTGGTTAATGTGGAAAATTCTGAGTTTAGTTTATCTCCTGTTGTATCTTGCATAATTAAGCGCTGTTGTATTTGAGAGAGATAGGAAGTTAACAGTTACAGGGGTATACCTTTGATTCTATATTTTACATTTTTTCTATTAGGATGTTATGTTTGATTGAATCAAAGGCTTTAGATAAATCTACGAAAATGCCAATTGAAATGTTTTGCTCATTAATGTGTCAAAAATCTCTAACGGAGTCTGAAATACCGTTCTTATTGTGGTTTTGTGTTTTCTGAACCACTTTTGATCAATCTGGTTACCGGTATAGCCTATATAGTAGAAACAATGTACCATATTTTATCAGAATTACTTATTGTTTAAAAGTGTACAAACATTTTCCGAAAATAACCTTAAAATGTTTCCGAGAAAACTGGTTTCCTAGTCAACAAACCTTAGGTTAATAGCAAATTAAGTTATTGAAATATGAAGGATGTAATTAAAATTCGCGATCAAAACGTACTTACTGCGTCGCGATTTTTTTTCTTACCAACATGCATCATGTTTCAATAAAAAATGCAAAAATGCAATAATATAAGGGTGTTTGACAAAAAAACTATTGTAAGGATAACCAACGACTTATGGACCAGCCTCTGAATCTCAAAATATTTTTATAAGATGTAGCTTAAGACATCCTATAATTAACGTATAAAAGTTTTTCTCGTATCTTATATAATAACAATTATATTGAGCTTTGCCGTAGAAATGCATCACCTTGTATACAGTGTGTCCCAAACTGGATGGGAATGTATTGCTATCTCCGTTATTATTAGAGATAGGGAGACGGTTAAATTAGCAATGTTTTGTAGAATTTCATGCTCGTTCCAAATATGACGTGTATTTTGCCCTGCATCTTTTCGTTTTCGAGTTATTTTGAAGAACACAAAATTTGTTTATTTTTTCTTTAATATCTAAGTAGGCGTTGATCTGACATGTCTAAGACTTGCACATTATTAGGACACTTTTTACAGACTAATCTTTTTGTGCTATTCTCAACTTTGGATTGTCATTTATTTTTGAGCTATAAGTATCAACGTTTGTTTTTATTATGGCAGCCATATGGGATTTTTTCTCATGTGATAGCATGTGAAATGAGCTTTCCAATGATGTACAACATGCTTGAGAAATCTTGTAATTGCACTGACAATTTTAAGAAAAACCCTTTTGAGGATAGTAGGCTATGAAATCCAATACCAGAAAACAAATGAACCAAAAATAGTGTTCAAAAATCAGTAGGCCATGGAGTCTAACAATTTCTACTTTTAACATAGTTTTCTGTAATGATTCACGATAAAAAAATATTGTGATTTAATTTACAATACTTAATTAGGTAATAATGCTAGGGTGTTTTGGTTAATATTATTTATAGCTTCCATGATTCTGTTTCGTAATTCATTGATATTTTGTAGTGGATAGAAATTATACACATCCTTCTTCAGAATACCCCAAAAATAAAAATCCATGGGTGTTATATCAGGACTTCGAGCACACCAATGAACCGGCCCTTTGTTACAAACGACACGATTATTAAAATTTTGGTACAAAAATTCTTTGACGATCCTAGCATTGTGAGCTGGACAACCGTCTTGTTGGTACCAAATCTCGTCTAAATTATCATGACATCTTCTAATTGTTGGTAAGATATCATTTCTCAATAGATTAAGATACCTTTCCCCAGTTAAATTATTTTCAAAAATTGTTTCAAATAATATTACCTAGCATTATTACCTAATTAAGTATTTTAAATTAAATCACAATGTTTTTTTTATCGTGAATCGTTACGGAAAATTATGTTAAAAGTAAAAGTCTATTGTTAGACTCCATGGCCTACTGCTTTTTGAACACTTTTTTTGTCATTTGTTTTCTAGTATTGGATTTCATAGCCTACTATCCTCAAAACGGTTTTTTTTTCAAAATTGTCAGTGCAATTACAATATATCTCAAGCATGTTGCACATCATTTGAAAGCTCTTTTCACATGAGCAAAAAACCAATAGGGCTGCCATAATAAAGCAAACGTTGATACCTATAGCTCAAAAACAAATGACAATCCAAAGTTGAGAATAGCAGAAAAAGATTACTCTGTAAAAAGTGTCCCGATAATGTGCAAATCTTAAACATGTCAGATCAACGCCTACTTAGATATTGAAGAAAAAAGAAAACGACAAATTTTGGTTTTTTCAAAATAACTCGAAAACGAAAAGAGGCAGGGCAAAAGACAAGTTATATTTGGAACGAGCATGAAATTCTACGAAACATTGCTAATTTAACCGTCTCCCTATCTCTAATAATAACGGAGATTGCAATACATTCCCATCCAGTTTGGGACACACTGTATACAAGGTGACGCATTTCCACGGTAAAGCTCAATATATCTGTTATTATATAAGATACTAGAAAAAATTGTATACGTTAATTATAGGGTGTCTTAGGTAAAGGTAAAGGTAAGATGCTTACTGGCAATTAGGCCATTGCTGACCCTTTTTGCTCATCTAAACTAACCTACACTCCACCTTGAGCTCAATCTCAACGACGACAGTAATTTAAAAAATCATCCGCCGCCGGTGAGTCTAGAACCGTCGACCCCCGAGTCCGTAATGGAAAGTCATCAACTTTCCCGCACGGCCACGGAGACGCTTAGGGTGTCTTAAGCTGCATCTTATAAAAATATTTTGACACTCATAGACTGGTCCATAAGTCGTTGGTGATCCCTACAATAGGTTTTTTTGTCAAACACCCTTATGTTATTGCATTTTTGCATTTTTTATTGAAATATTGGTAAGAAAAAAATGGATACGCAGTAAGTACGTTTTGGTCGCGAACTGTAATTACATCCTTCATATTTCAATAACTCAATTTGCTAATAACCTAGAGGTGGGTGGATGCGTGCGTGCGTGCATGCGTGCGTGTTTGTGTGTGTGTGTGTGTGTGTGTCACACCGAAAACTCAAAAAATAATGGGTTGATTTCGATGACGTTTGGCAGGTGCCTTTCCTTTGTGTATGGCTTGAATAATTTTGTTAGCTATGGTGACCAAATTTGATACGTAGGTTTACATTATTAGAAGTAAACTACATACCAAAATTTAGATCTCTATGTTACAAAAAAAAAGATATAAGCGTATAATACAAAATGTTTCTGTGAAAATTTACTGCCATAACGCACTTTCTGCGTCCAAGGTTTTATTATTTTACTTGCCCTAAGGTAAATGTATTATATACGGTTTATGACGTAAGTGGTGTGTTGTGGTAAATAATTTGTTATTGTATTAGTGAATTTTGGAATTTCCTTCAAAAAAAAAATTATATCTCCGGAATTAACAAAGTTATGGGCATTTAAAGAAAAATAAATTGGGGTTTTCCTCAAAACGTCAAAGTGACAATTTAAAATATCAAAATTTGCAACATTTAGGCAAAGAACTTAAATTTCATACGAGCTATGGAAAGAAAATGTCTTAAGAAGAATATTTTACGAACCCTGAAGTCTTAGTTTCAACCGTCATCGTCCTTCATTTTACTAAAATATTTCCAGAAAATTCATTTCAAATAGACCCTTTCTCCGATGCTTGGCAGTAGCCTTAGCTATAGAGTTTCTCGTTTAATGGTATATAATTTTTGTAGAATTTTCGTAAAAAATCAATAAAGCTCAATATATGCGTTATTATACAAGATATGAAAAAATATTGTATACATTAATTATACGGTGTCTTGAGCCACACCTTAAAAAATTATTGCTACCATCACAGGCTGGCCCATAAGTCGTTGGTGATACAAATAATATTTTTTTTAGTGGAAAACGCCTTATGCTTTTGCATTTTCCATCGAAATATAATGCATGTTTGTAAGTCAAGAAATTCTGGACGCAGCAAGTGTGTTATGGTAGCGAATTTTGATTAAATGCTTTAGCGAATTTTGATTAAATGCTTCATATTTGAAAAGCTCAATTTGATATTAACCTATAAGGTTGACCAGGAAACGGATTTTTTCGGTTACATTTTAAGTTTACTTTCGGAAATTTCTGTACGTTTTCAAACAATAAAGTTATTTTGATGAAACATGGCACATTGATTTTACTATATAGGTTATACTGGTAAGCAAATTTGATGCCTGCTTTCTGAAAAAAAAACACATATTTGCTATTAAAAACATTTTTATGAAAATTCACCACCATAACGCACTTGCTGCGTCCAGAATTTTTTTTATTATTTCTTTACTTAAATTCTAGGCAACTAATCCTTAAGATAATGTCTGTGTACAATTATTAGCAGGTATGAAATATTTCAAATCCGTTCGTGAAAATAATCGCACACAGATGAAAAACGGAAAATGAGTTATGGCCTTTGATAGGGTTAGGTTGCAGCTCGGTGACGGTTTAGTTGCGGAAAACCTTTATTTTTACAACTGGGACATGACTGGAAAATATTCACGATGTATGCAACGCTGATTCGTTGACATATTGTGAGTAACGGAAACTTTGTTTTATGTCCGCATCCTGGTTGGCGTTTACAAACAAATGAAACTCGCTCGCGACAAAAAAGTTTACCATATATTTGTAGTAAAAGAACATCTGTGTAAATACGGCTCTATGATTAATTATTACGGAATGCGGAAGATGAAAATAATAGAGGGTTTTATTATAAAACTTTTTATAACGCCACTCTTTGTGTTTAACTCAATGAATATTATATTCATTCATTCATATTATATATATATATATATATATATATATATATATATATATATATATATATATATATATATATATATATATATATATATATATATATATATAGGGTAGCTCATTGAAAACGAAACAAACCGCTTTGTGTCCAGATAATTTTTTTTTCAAGAAACCCTGAAACACGGCAATTTTAATATTGAGGGGGCCATGTTTTGACATAAAACTCAACTTTGTCGCATCAACCCCTTAAGGGTGGTGATAACAACCCTTATATTTTAAATAGGGAACATGAGTCGAGTGTTACATCATTTGAAAGCTCTTTCTTTTCTGAATTCAGCACACTAATTTTTTTTGGAAGTTTTGTCAACAGTTGAAGATGCAAAAACGCATTTTACTCATTCCGATAAGAAATGTGCTGATAGTCAATGTTTTGTTGGTTTGTAAACAAAAAGTTGACTATCAGAACATTTCTTATCGGAATGAGAGAAATGCGGTTTATTATTTCAGTTTATCGGTCGGTTTGATACTTGTGATACTACTACCGAAAATTAATTTCACAATGGAGTATTCTGTAGAAGAAAGAGTTGAAATAATTACTTTTCTTTTCAAAAACAATGACTGTGCCAACCGTGCGTACCGCAAATTTGTTTAATGAACGACATCCGAACAAACATGTTAACAGAAAATACATTTTGGAGTTAGTTGCAAAGTTTCGACAAAGTGGTTTAGTAGCCAACAAAAAACGGGATCCTGAACGTGAATTTCCGGTTAGAAGTGAGACTATTGAGATTGAAGTTTTAGGACAAATTGCTGCAGACCCAACTTTGAGCACGAGAAAATTGGCCACTGTTTCAAACATCAAAAGAAGAACTATTCAGCGAATATTGAAGCATCATAAATTTCACCCGTATAAAATTCATCTTGTACAACAACTGAATGAAGATGATTTTGATCGGCGGCTGGAGTTTTGTGAAGTTATGACTGCACGAATAGCTGATAACCGGAACTTTTTGTTCAATATCTGTTTTTCAGACGAGTATGCGTTTTTATTAAACTCTACAGTCAATCGTCATAATTGTCGTTATTGGGCAGATAATAATACAAGAAATTTTCACGAAGTCCACACTCAAACTCCACAGAAATTGAATGTCTGGACTGGCATTTTTGGAGACCGTTTAATCGGACCAATTGTTATTGATGGCAATTTGAGTGGCGAAACGTATTTGGAGTTACTAGAAGATATCGTTTACCCTCTACTAATTGACATTGTTGAAAATGATGATCGCTATCAATAAAATCAATTAGTGTTTCAACAAGATGGAGCTCCTCCGCATTTTTCACAACGTGTTAGGGAGTTTTTGAACAGAGAGTTTCCAGAGTAATGGATTGGGCGTAGATGTGCTATTTAGTGGCCCCCTAGATCACCGGATTTAACTCATTTAGACTTCTTTCTATGGGGCCATTTAAAGAGTAGAATTTTCGCAACAGAAATGGAAGAATTACGACGACGCATTGTTAAAGAATGCCGTCTAATAACTCCACAAATACTCCAGAATGTCAGAGCTCGTTTTGAACAAAATTTGTACTTTTGTATGGAAGCTGGTGGTCAACACTTTGAACACTTACTTAACTGAATAAACATTTTTGAACGCTTGGTTTTGTTTTGTTTTTAACGAAAAATTGACTAATTACTGCATTTCTTATCACAATGAATGAAATACGTTCTTGCAACTCCAACTGTGAATAATTTTTAAACGAGCTGATAAAGCTTTCTAAAAAATTAGTGTGCTTAATTCAGAAAAAGAAAGAGCTTTCAAATGATGTAACACTCGACTCATTTTCCCTATTTAAAATATAAGGGTTGTTATCACTACCATATATATATATATATATATATATATATATATATATATATATATATATATATATATATATATATATATATATATATATATATATATACCATAATTTAAAAAAATATATTAATATTTGCATTTTCTGGAAAAGACAAATTGGTATCTTCTACTCATGCATTTCAAATAAATAAAATTAATAACAAAATAGGAGTTTCGAATGTAATTTCACTAGCGACACACGTATCTTAATGTATCATCGAGATAACAAGTTCTTTGGTGAAACAATGTGTTTAAAATGGAAGTGCTTTTAACATCAGACAGTAAACAACACACTGTGGTGAGAGCAAATTAGTATTGACACAAGTTTTTAATCAGAAATAGCATACAAACCATAATAACTAACATCTTATCAATCAGTATATCAATAAAAACCTCTCACAAGAGAGGCGGATGTTTACGAGGGTCTCGCCACAGTAATGACCCGCTTGCATTGATCATGAGCACTTCGCAGAATATTCAAAATAAAAGCCCCCCTGGCGTGCTATTTACACACAAACCTCCCAACTGACCTTCCTAACCTGCCCCGGCATCAGTTTGGCTAATCACAAGCTAAAAGAAGGAAACAGGGGAAGGAAAAGTACATTATGCTCACATGAATGGCAGGGGTGATTTTCCTTCTCTTTTTAGCTTTGAATTGGGCAAACTAATGTCAGGGCAGGACAGGAAGGTTAGTTGGGAGGATGGTGTGTAAACAGCACGTCAGGGAGGTATTTTATTTTGTTACTTAAAATATTCTGCGATGTGCGGTGGTCAATTCAACCGGTCATTATTGTGGCAAGACGCTCGTGGATCTTCGTGCGTTTAGGTAGGCACCCAGCAAATCAATAATATGACTTGCAATAACATAAGACCCCAACATTGATACAATGAGTGAGATCACGATGTTGGCTCCATCCAGTGAGAGCCAGCGATACTAGATGCATGAAAACTGCACACTAGAAGAAACCACGCAGAGTAAAGCCGCACGTCACACGTACACATCAGTAGTAAAGTTAGAGGCTGGTATTTTTCCCAAGAAAAACCAAGCGATTGTTCTTAATATAAACGTTGCGCAGACGTTCTAGAATATTCTAAACAAATGTGACCTTACCGCGAAGTTGCTATAATGCCCGCTATGGTGGACGTAAGACATGAACAGGGGGAAATGTAACCTTACCGCGAAGTCGCTAGAATGTCCGCTATGGTGGACGTAAGACATGGACAGGGGGTGGTCGATTAGAAGTGTGATTGAAAATTGGGTCGCAAATGCTAAAATGTTGAGAAACGCTGATTTAGCTGGATTATACAGAAAGGGCGACTTGTTGGAACATATGTATTACATACCGAAGAGGCCGAACAAGGACGAAACCGGTTTTTCTCCTCTTATACATACATACACACGTACACACACATTATATATATATATATATATATATATATATATATATATATATATATATATATATATATATAATATTTTTAAAGAATTTTATTTCCAATACACACGAATAAAAATATGTAGGATGTTCTATTTAAGAAAAGTCAACATATTTTTGCCACGTTTCCTCGCGATACCTGTATAAATATTTTCAGAAGATAATCCATCAACATATCCCGGAAGAAATTTCTAATGTTTGTAATAGTATGAGCGTAAAAAATAATTACGTACTACATGGAAACCTGTATGTAGAATAGACAATTTGATATTTTTTTTATATTACATCTGATAGACATCCCACAAAAATGGTTTTTAATATTTTCATTTCACACACCTACTGCAAAAATATCGCTGCAGAAAAATATTAGAAAATGCGAATTTCGTAATTGAATTCAAACACCATTATTTTGCCGCCATGATCTGTGACGTCACAGCACAGTACAATAGTCAACAATGATTTTGCATCCTGTGTTGCACGTTATTGATTGAATCTTGGCTTCTGCACGTGATTTTATTTGATAATTTGTAAAATAAAGCTTATATAAACACTGCATAGTACCAATGTGTACAAATACGACTATAAAAACTCCAGAGAAAATATTTTTTATTGTTAAAATTCTTATCATGCGTTATTAAGTTAGGTTGTAATTTCGATGTGGTCAAGGTTTGTTTATCTGTACATATTAAGAATTAACTTTACGTTACTCTTAGTATTAACAACCGGCAGAAATCGTGGTTATTAATTAACAAAACTATCTGTAATTAATTCAGACAACATTGTTCTATCAAAAATATGGTAGATTTGAGGTTATGTTGTTGTCATGTCATTGACTTCATTCAAAGCAAAATATATTACAAATGACATGAATAAGAACGTGATATATTTGGCTAAATTCTGTGTTTAGCTAGCATTGAGTTGTTCATTTTATTTCAGCACTTATGAAGTCTGGGTTTTTACCAAAGTGAGTGTCATCTATTTTATTGCGCACACTTTACACTATTCTACTAAAAGAAACACAAGAAATGAATAGAATTCTCCACAATGTTGAGAAACAAGGACCATACTTATGGCATACAGAAGGCATATGTAAACACGGTATTTATTTACTATCCAACTACGTCACGACCAATAGCAGGACGTTAGCGGTCATATGATAATAATTTGAAATTTTCTGATTTTAAACGCCTTTTTCTGTATGTTTTTGGGTATTTTCATGCATGTAATAATGTTCTATGCATGGAAAACTATTAGGTAAATGTTAAATTCATGTAATGGAGAATACATGCAAATTGTCAATTCGGCAACATTTGATGCGACTCGAAAATTTTATTTAAAAACTGATTCCTAGATAAAGTTAAAAGTTCTTGGTGAACTACCAGCTTCATCATCATTAAACGGGGTAGAGCTTTTCAGCCAGGGAGCCTGCCATTGATAAAACTAATCATCACCATTTATTAGTGTAATAAGAGTGGCCCAACGTTACAGAGTAATTAGGTTTGGCTCGTTTATCTAATCGATATTTTAGATCAGAATTTTAAATAAAATTAACCGAGATGGGGGCGCCGTAAGCTATAATGAGTATTTGCACTCTTAATTAATATTCTTCGTCGACTCTCGATATTTTCTGATACCCTTCACACGTTTTATGATTAATTGAAAACAGGAATGTTTCGGAAAAGATTAAATCCACCCAAATTGATACGGTGTGTGGGCGGCAAACGAAAATCCGCTAACCTGATTATTAAAATTTCGCCATAATTTAATTGGATTTCTCACTCGTCAAAAAATGTAATGAAGTTTTACGGGGTATAAAGTTTAATGTAAGATAGGGGGAATTTATATCATCATTTGTGTGTTGAATTGCGTCTAAAAATCTCCTTTTGTGTCTGAATCTTTCTAGTTAGGCTTTTATGGTGTCTTAAAAGATACTTTTATGTTAGATTTTTAGACCTTTTAAGAATCTTGTTTGTGCTTACCTAATACGTCGATTGATCAATTAATACCAGTGCGAAAAAAAATTTTTTTCATAAAATTTATTATCAATCAGAATTAAAACAGTGTATCAGAATACAGGATACTATACATAATGTTCTATGAGCTAATGGGATGAACATTAACACGCTGGAATCACACGCAGTGCTGTTATCTAGAGCTTCGGTAAACTATTATTATGGCTGTGTGAGGTCTTTGGACCACTTCTTTTTCATTCTTTGGGCAGAATCCTTTATTAGGATTTTTAGTGAATTTCACTAATGGGGAGATCCATGTTTATATATATATATATATATATATATATATATATATATATATATATATATATATATATATATATATATATACTTAGCCGCAAAAATAACGCACAACCAAAAATTATGCTCAATTTCAAAGTTGATTTTCTCGCGAACCGGTAAATCGATTTCGATCATTTTTTTTTGAACTGTAGCTTTTTTCTTTGGTAATTGCACTGTGAAGAACTTTTTATTCGGATTTCAGTTTAAGGCTTATACAGGATTCAAAAACGAGAAAGGTTTTTTACGTTAAATTTGAGACACCTTGTAGGGACCATTAGCCACAACAACGGATGCATAATGAAATCATACTGTAGCC